>CM054822.1:11736209-12300173 GCA_028984105.1 Lavandula angustifolia
TCTTCTTCATCAAGAAACTTGGCTTCAACAAAGCATCCCGCACTTCTTTCTCTATCACACCGTAGTGGATGGATCCATCAAGTCTTTATGGGGAGGCGGAATTCTAAGTGCGGAACTCTTACTTTAACATTCTCATTAATGGCTTTACGCGGCTGGCATACATCTCTAAGTCGCTCGCATAATCCATTCGGTATATGCCATTGCCTTGGGCATTTCGGACCAGAATCTCCAGAAGTAGTTCCTTTTGATAAATTCAACTTTCAGATTTTCCCATCTCTGAGTCTGTTCCCACGGGATCCAATCGTCCACTCTAGGCCATCTGTAAGTCTTCAGATCTGTAAGCTTCATGAATTTTACGTATTTGTATGGGATGTCGGCCTTGGCGGGAATCCTCGACTCGCTTCTTTTCGGTTCGCGATCGAGAGCTTCAAGATCGGCATTCCATATCCTCTCTCTGCTGCTTCTATTTGCCGGCCTCTTCACCTCTCGTATAAGTATCTGCTCTAACCGAGCCCGCATTTCCTCCATCTCTTGATCCTGTGCCTTAGAGGTAATGTAGGAGGGCTTGTGAGGTGGTTGGTCGTCTGAGTCAGCAGGGGTTAAAGATTTTTCTTTGGTGGTTTCCTGCTGCCCAGTTGACTGTTGTTGTTCTTTGCTCCTTCTCCTTTTCTTTATCGGCCTCATCGCCGAGTTTGAGCTTTCTCGGAGGCGCGGCCTTGCTGATTTTTTTGCTTCCAGCCGGAGCCTTGGTCTTGCCTTTAGCAGGCTTCTTCTTTGGCTTACTCGCAGCTTCAGCTTCAGCAATCTCCCTAGCGAGCTTTTCATCAGCTGCTATCTGAGCCTCCTCCTCTAGAGTAACATATCTCCTGGATCCTTTCTTATTGGGAGGGGTTGGGAGTTTCAGTGCCTTTTTACCTTTTCCGGCAACTGGAGGTGGAAGAGGAGCTTCTTCCTCTTCTGAGTCCTCCTCGTCAGCATACTCGGCAACTTCCTTAATAATGTCAAGGGGAGTCTGTGTTGCCTGAGTAGCGACTTCTTTGGGTCCTGAGCCGCTTGGGCCAGTCTCAGTAGATGCTGCAGCTGCAGTTGAGACACCCTGGGTCTCGCCAGTTTCAGTAGGTGCAGTAGGGGTGGATGACTGAGTAGAAGATGCCCCTGTTACTGACCTTGCTCTCTTCAGAGCCTTCAGTATCAACTCCTTGGCAGCTTCGCCCTTAATTGATTTTTCTGTTAGACTTTCCCCCTTGGCCAAACTTTCCCCCTTTTTGGCATCAACGAGTAGGGTTGGGGTTGGAGCAGATACCTTCTTGTTCAAGCTTTTGTAAGAGGCTGACAGATCATCCAACGTCGTCTGCAGCTTTGTCAGCGCCTCATGTAGCTCGTTTCTCTCATTGATCAGTTGATCGTTGTATAGCTTATGTGAGAGATCAGGTGCAGCCTTGAATTCCTTCAGTTGCTTCTCCACAGTCTCTTCTATGGCCTTCTGTATAGTTTCTATCCTGAGCTCATTGGCCTGAGCAATTGTGTTGACGGATTCAGTGTGGGTGGTTTGGACGGCCTTGAAATCATTAAGCAATTTAGCTTGGTCTTCTTGAATCGTCTGAAGCTGAGCATCGAAGTCAGCTCTCTGAGTGGCTAGCGCTTCGGTTAAGATATTGGAGAAGTCAAGGTCAGATGATTCTGAAAGAGTGGTTCGTAGCTCCCGAATCTCTGCCTGGCTGGCTGGGTGGTATGTCGCCAAGTTTTGTGGACGGCATGGACAAGAAGGCGATTACGTGTGCCTTGATCCTTCGCCGTGCCACGGCGGCCTGTTTTTGGCGACGGATCTTTGGGTGGGCGCTACTTGCAGCAGTTGGAGAAGAAGGCCGAGCAGATCCGGTCCTTCAAGTACTAGCCACCGTCCGTCCGTCCGGGACCAAGGATGCTGAGTGGAGGGTCGCAGTAGATGCGATGGCATCCTTGTCCTGTTGAGTTCCCTCATTAGGCTTCTCAGGGCCTGAATCATGGGGTGGGTCCTGACTATCGGGGTCAGACCCAACTGAGGGTGCGGGTGCTGAGACGGGTTGTCTCTCATTCAGCAAAGCGAGCATAGCCGCCCTCAGATCCTCGAGCGTGCCGAGGTCAGATGGCTCTGAGTAGCCAATCTTCTCTCTTATCAGCAACTCTTCTTCATGTAGCTGTTCACAGGAGTGATGGATAATTAGTCTTTTCAGGTTGTGCCACTCCTAGAACCTGATCAGCATATGGAGCCTCGCCTGCCTTGCAATTATGACAAGGTCGCTGTGGCCGGCCATCTCGGGAATATGCTCCATAATCTCTCGGGATGCTCTGGATTGGAGAGCTAAAGCTTCCATCCCGATCGATTCTTCTTCTGAGGCAGTCTCGGATTCCTCTATCTCGATTGGAGACGCCTGTTTCTCAGGAGAAGGAAGACTGCTGAGAGGTGGGATATCCAAGGGGCTTTCCAGGGGCTGAACGTCCTCATCCCGGATATCTTCATTGGGGACCCCTTGGTCCATCAAGCTTCATCACGTTCGGTGGAGACGGCTTTCTCCACTGACTCAGTCTTCTCAGAAGACTCTGGCTCGTCCCTGAGCTGCAGAGGTTGTTCAGCAACTACTGCCTCTGGCTCTGCCACGGTTTTAGTAAGCACGACTGTGCTGACCTTCTTCAGTCGCTTGGCTGGTGCCTTAGGTGTTAGAATTTGAGGGGACCTCTTCTTCGTTGGAGTGGTCTTCTGAGCCGTATTTTTAGGAGCGGCAGGCCTAGTGCCGATCTGCTGAAGGGCCGCTGCCCTGTTCTGAAATCTGACCTTTTTAACATTGAAGTACTGCTTATCTACGAAGGTGATTTGGTCAGAAGTGCAGAGGTCTTCGATCATGACTGAGATCTTCAGTCCGTATAATAACTTTCCTTTGGCGCTCAGCCTATTCGATGCTTTGTCGAATATCGCGGACTGCATCATAAATTCCCTTAAGAAAAACTCTGTCCAGTTGATCTTGGCCCTGTCATAGATGGCCATCATAAGTTGCAGCTTTGGTGCGGACACTGATCGAAGGAGCCTCGCTTGACTCGTCGATGGGCGGAGTTACGAGTGTATGCTAAGGCTCTATACTGAGGGAGCATGGTGTTCTTGGGAAACGCGGCCCTGAAGACTATTGGCTTCCCGCAGAAAATGGACAAGTAGTCATCCATCAGATCATCATTGTACCCAACTGTAGTGACGCCTTCGCTTGGCAAATCGAAGCTTCTCCGAAGAGCTTCTCGGATTGACATCTGCTTAACTTCTATGTCCGTGCGTGAGGGATCGCCTACTGTGTGGACGAAGAATCTCCCTCTGACATCTCCATCTACTGATTTGGCGTTTAGATAGATTTCAGCAATCTGACGCGGAGGAAGAAGATGGGCTTCCTCGTCGAGAAATCCTTCGGAGTCCGGTTTCGCGGAGAGGCGAGAATATCTCATTCATGAAATCGAGATCACGAGACATCGAACTCCATGGCCGGCTCACACCGGGATACGGTCTTTCTCCAAAATCTCTTGCATATTCTCTGGAGCAAAAACAATATTTCCTGACATTTTGATAATCTGCATATATCGTATAAGTCAGTACCGATTAAGGATATAAAAAGATAAAGATATACGATACGTAAATATCATTTAAGAATTACCGAAAGATTCCACCGAAGATTTGAAAAGAGTTTAGATAGAAGGTCAAGAATATTTCAGAAAATCTTGGGTACTTAGAATAATTGCAGATACGAAATGGCGGTTTTCAAGGATTTGAATACAGATATATATCTTAAGAGAAGATAAACAGTTAAATATCGATGGTTCAGTTTGAACGCGCTTTTCGGATGGACGGCTAGGATTGAGTTTTATATAATAGGTAATGATCATGTTAGCCGCTTAAATCAAAAGGCAGGTTTGACTAGCCTAAGTAGTAACTTGATACGACATGCATTAAATGCGTAGCAGAGTTCAGCATGCTTGTACATAGAATGTCGTGTATTAAATGTGATCCGTTAAAATTTAATGACATTTCTTAAGGCATTGAATACGATGCTGAATCTGATCATAAATGCACAAAATCATTCTATAGGCTACTGAGTATAGATACGCAAACTGTCGGTGAACATCGTAGTCGGTGATACCTCGTGTAGATGGTTCTTTGTCTCTACGTGCGATTTTACTCGATGCGAGTGAACATTCCCCCTTCTTGAATGCTCCTCTCATGAATCCTCTTACTGACTGAAGTCAGTAGGGTCAGCAGAACCTAGCTCTACTGAAAGTTCTCTGAATTTGGCTTCAGCTAGAGGCTTGGTCAGTATATCAGCCCTTTGATGGTCAGTATGGATCTTTTCCATCCTGATATCCTTCTTTTCGGCATGGTCACGAATGAAGTGGTGTCTGATGTCCACGTGATTGCATCTTGTATGAAGTACAGGATTTTGAGTAATTGCAATGGCACTGGTACTATCGCAGAAGATCGGCACTTCATTCTGAATGACGTTATAGTCGCGTAGCTGCTGTCTCAGCCAAAGGATTTGGGCGCAGCAACTTCCGGCAACCATGTATTCAGCTTCAGTAGTTGACGTGGCTACTGAGAGCTGTTTCTTTGAGAACCATGAAATTAGCTTACTGCCAAGGAACTGACACGTTCCTGAAGTTCATTTTCGGTTAATTCTACATCCTACATAGTCAGCATCAGAATAACCAGTTAGTTCAATATTATCATCAGCTGGATACCATAAACCCATGTCAGGTGTTCCTCGTAGATAGCAGAGAATCTTCTTTGCTGAGTCCATGTGACTCTACTTTGGATTCGCCTGAAATCGAGCACAGATACCTACAGCATAAGTTATGTCAGGACGAGTAGCTGTTAAGTATAATAAAGAACCAATTATAGCACGAAATTCAGTTTGGTCTACTGATACTCCCTCTTTATCAAGATCGATCTTCATATTCGTGTTCATCGGGATCTTGATAGGTTTACCGAATCTCTTGATGAGGTCTTGAGTGTATTTGCCTTGATTAATGAACGTTCCATTCTTAGATTGTTTGACTTGAAAGCCGAGGAAATAGTTCATTTCTCCCATCATTGACATCTCGAACTTATCCTTCATCATTTCTCAAACTGCTGACACATGATGAAGTTCTTCGAGCCGAAGATGATGTCATCTACGTAGATCTGCACAAGTAATAGGTCGTCTTCCAGTCGAATGCTGAATAATGTGCGGTCTACTGTGCCTTTCTGAAAGCCTTTCTTAAGAAGAAACTCAGATAGGGTATCGTACCAAGCCCTGGGTGCTTGTTTTAACCCATACAGAACCTTTCTGAGTCTATATACTTGATGTCCCTGCTGAAAGCCGGGAGGCTGTTCCACATAGACTTCTTCTTTCAGCACGCCGTTAAGGAAAGCAGACTTCACATCCATTTGATAAACTCTGAATTTTTGATGTGTTGCGTAGGCTAGGAATAGCCTGATTGCCTCCAATCTTGAAACTGGAGCGAAAGTCTCATCGAAATCTATCCCTTCAGCTTGACAGTAGCCTTTTGCCACGAGTCTTGCTTTATTCCTTACTATGACGTTGTTTTCATCACGCTTGTTCTTGAAGACCCATTTTGTTCCAATCACATGTTGATGCCGGGGTCTATCAACAAGCTCCCAAACTTCATTTCTCGTGAACTGATACAGCTCCTCCTGCATGGCTATGATCCAGTCGGCATCTTTCGGTGCGTCCTCAGCGGCCGAGGTTCTTGATGAGACAAGAAGCGAGGAATATAAGGCGCTTTCGCCACGATAGAATCGGATCTTGTCTTTACGCTTGATGAAGGATCTCCAATAATTAGGTCAGAAGTATGAGAATCCAGCCACGATCTACGATGTCTCAACTCTTCATCTGAAATTTGTTCAACACAGATAGTAGGTGACTTAGGCATTTCAGTTGTACTATTCTGAGATTGAAGCAATTCAGTTACAAGAGTGTGATCTACTGAGTCACTAGGTTCAGGGGCATTTAGCTCAGGAACTTCAGTTGTTCCCCCTGAGTTGTTATTCTCAGTAGTGGTCTCAGTTACCTCTTGGATTTGTTCATCGACCTGAGTTACCTGGGATTGACTCTGTTCAGGAGAGTCAATCTGTTCAGCTACTTCTGCTGCTGGTTGAGATTCAGTAGACTTGTCTTCAGTTTCTTCATCTGAATCATCATCCCAACATAGCTGGATCTTTTCGACTTTGTCTTTCAAGCTCAGATCCTGCAACTGTGTGCTAATGTCCTCAGATTCAGATTTATAGTTATTGATCTTGTCTTCAGTAGCAAACTCATTAAAAACCACATGATGGCTTTCCTCCACGCAAAGAGTCCTATAGTTGAATACACTGAAAGCTTTAGTGACCCGGGAGTATCCTAAGAAAACTCCCTGATCTAACTTGCTATCAAAAGTTTTCAGCTGATCTTTCCCATTATTATGAATAAAGCACGAACACCCAAAAATATGGAAATAAGATAAAGAAGGCTTCCTGCCGTTCCATAGTTCATATGGTGTCTTCTTATGCTGTTTTGTCAGTAGAGATCGGTTCTGAGTGTAACATGCGGTGTCGGTTGCTTCGCCCCGGAATTTGGTTGGGAGTCCCGAGTGCGCCAAGTAGAGTTCTTCTTTGCTTCTTTGAGTGTTCGTTCTTTCATTCGGCAACCCCATTCTGGCGAGGTGTGCGCGCAGCCAGAATGTCTCATGCTCTATTCCTTTTGCTTTGCGTAACTCCTCCACCATGAAATTAAGGAACTCGGTTCCTGCGCCGAACGTATTTTGACAATCTTGGTGTTCTTCTCGACACCGAGCCTTTCGAAGCGTTGGTAACTCTATTTTGACGTCGACTTGTTAGCAATAAATATGACCCATATATAGCGCGAGTAGTCATCAATGACCACTAATGCATACTTCTTGCCTCGATCGTCACCGGGAGAGACCGGGTCGAACAAATCTATATGTAGCAGTGAAGGATTCCATTAGTGGAAGGAGATGGAGCCGGCGATTTTGATTCCTTGTTTGCTTTCCCTTCGGACATGCTTCACATCTTGAGTGTCTTTGTTGAATACTTCATTCGGCGAGTCCTCTTGCTAGAGTGTTTCTAGCCAATTTGTTGAGCGTTTTGAAGTTGAGATGGCTCGAAGTCTTACATGCAAAAAGCCATCCCGTTACGTTGTCATTCTTTGCCAACAAACGAGGCTTCGAGTTCACTGAGTTCCGATCGGCCTACATAGATATTCTTCTTGCACGAACCTGATAACACTATTTTCCCTGTAGATTTATCAATAACATAGACTTGGCCGTCAGAGAGTTTATCTCCTCCCTGAGTCTCAACACAAGTCCTTCAGACTCAGTAGCAACCTGACTCCTCTGAGAAAGTCTCTGATTCTCCACCTTCAGGGTATCCAATTCCTGAAGAGTCTTGCTGAGCTGCAGACTCATATGAATCTGTTCGTCGAGTAGTTCTTCATATGCGATCGCGACGTCCAAAATCTCATCTGCACCTGAAAGGGTGTCGTGTGTGCAGTGTGAAGAGGAGTTAAATGGTTCATGAGAGTTTACCTCATCCTCTTCTCCTGCCATGAGACACTTTTCAGTACTTTCTTCATCTTCAAGCTCTAAGGCCATGAAGGCTGCTTCATCATCCGATGAATCCATGAAGGAATCAACTTCATCTGAGTCGTCTGAGAGTTCACCAACAATGTATGCTTGTCTCTTCTTGATGAACTTCTCCCTTCGAGCTTTGCGTCTTTGCTCGTTCGCCAGCATCGAGCTCGGGACGATCCTACCGATAGTGTCCCGGCTTCTTGCGGTTATAACAGTGGTGACTCTTTCTTCCATACTTTCACTTGTCTTTCGATTTGTCTTTGAGTCATCCTTTTTCATGCAATCAGAAGTATGTGAGTCAGGAGTGCGCTTAGGTGTATATTCGTTCTTACCCTTAGAGTCTCTGACAACTCTTGAGAGCTTTCTGCGCCTCTCTTTCTCCTTCTGGTATTTCACGGCAAGCAGTGCGTATTTCTTGGCTAGATTTCCTTCTTGTATGTCAGTAAGTGAAGGTTCAGCCTTGCTCGATGCTGGAGATGCTGTGATGACTGATGCTTTGAAAGCATGGTCGATTTTGGTGTCAGTTTCAGCTCGCTGCTTCCTTTGAGGTAAGCCAAACTTGAATTCTTATGCTTTAAGTTCTAAAAAGATATGGTCAGGAGTAACGATATCTAAATCAGAATGATGTAATAAGGTAGCAAAAGGAGTCCAGTGACCGTCTGGCAGTGCCCTCAAAATCTTGAGATTCATGTCTTGGTTTGAGAATGTCTTTCCCAGCCCATTGATAGAGTTCATCAGATCCGTGAATCTGACGTTGAGATCTTCAATAGTGTCACCAGGCATGAGCGACAATCTCTTCAGCTTTTGGAGTCCAAGCGCAAGTTTATTTGCTTTGGTCTTCTGAGTCCCCCGACTCAGTAGCGCTAGAGCGTCCCAGAGTTCCTTCGCGGACTTGTAGTCCTGAACTCTTCCGAGGTACGAGTCATTCAGAGTGGTTAGTATGGCGTTTCTGGCGACGCGGTCGAGATTGTGAAGCTTCTTCTCCTCCGGGGTGAAGACACTTCTGTCTTTAGGAATCTTGTCACCAGTCACACTCCCTCCTCCTTGTTCTGCTGTCTGGGTTATGACGCTATCAATCATAGGAACGATAGGTCCGTCTTCCAGAACTTCCGTCATGCTGTCGTGGAGGGAGGTCAGATGTGCCTCCATTCTGACCCCCCATACGCCATAGTTCTCTACTGAGAACATG
Organism: Lavandula angustifolia; assembly: GCA_028984105.1. Classification (NCBI taxonomy): domain Eukaryota; kingdom Viridiplantae; phylum Streptophyta; class Magnoliopsida; order Lamiales; family Lamiaceae; genus Lavandula; species Lavandula angustifolia. The sequence continues at coordinate 11,745,037 of CM054822.1, forward strand.
GGTACCATTCTGGTCCCTGACATATCAGACATATTTAATAATGATGTGAATGAAGAATGATATGCAGTGAAAACATTTTCCAAAACCGTTCAAGTAGACCAGTTTCAGAATAACAAGAGTCTTGGAGAACTCCTGTTCTGATACCAATTGTTGGTCCCGAGAGCACGTTCAGGTGTAGAGGGGGGGGTGAATACACCTGAAACTCGATTTCTCAACTTAAACACGAACAATCCTTTTCAGGATGATGTCGTCTTGAACAAACTCGGCGGACCGGATAAACCGTTTCCGAATCGTGTTGCCCAGTGGCGGACTCTACCGAGATCTGCTAGCCGGGCGAGAGTCGAATTCGATATCTTGCGGATAGAGTTCGGTGGTGCGAATAATGTAGGCCCAAATTCGGTTGAGTGAGAAAAACGTTTTAATCAAAACAGTTTAAGAGATTAGTGCGATGCAGTTAAGTTCGGCGAAACTCGGTTGAATGATTTAAAGAATATTTTCGGTATGAACAGTTAAATCAATGCAATAGTGAAAAGAAACGAACACAAGACACGAGAGATTTTTAAAGCGGTTCGGACACAAAAATCCTACGTCCACTGTCCCGAAAGATCGGGAAGCTATTTATTATACGAGGTAGTCTCGGTTGGTTTGTCTGTTGGACAAACACCGGTCTTGAGATTTATGCGAGCAAGTCTCGGTTACAAGGTTATCAAACTGAAGCGTTTGAAAAAATCTCCAACTGTGAAGGAGTCCTTTACAATAAGGATTAGTTCAAAGATGAACTCCTTTGTCTAAGCTATGGATACATGCTATTGAGCTTAGGTTAGAGGGATAGGGAACAAGAAGGTGGCTTCTAGAACGACGAACAGCTGAGTATAGCTATGGGTTCGTGTATCGTCGTTTGGATACTAGAGGCTGTATTTATCAGTTCAGCTTTGTTCCCTAAGAGCAAGAATGTAGTTCTTTGCCGGAGATGAATTCTTCGAACTTCTTGCGGAGAACTTAGGCTTTTCGAATTTGCTCGTTTGAATGCTTTAAGTGTTCTTGCTTGTGTGCTCGTATTCTCGTGTGCTTCAAATTTTGATTTATCCCTCTATTTATAGAGAAGAGATTAGGATAGATCCGTTGGAGACGATGATCCTTTGTCTCTCTCTTTTGGGTAGCTAATGGCTCTTTTGTAGCATGGTGGCAGTGTCCTTTCCCTCCATTTCTGGAAAGTTGTTGACTTGCAGCTTTAGTAGGTGTAGGACAGGTGTCTGCTTGTCATTGGCCGAGGTTTAGAAGGTGGTTGAGACAGAACAGACTTCAAGGAGATTTGAAGCTGACTTCTCTTTTCCTCGTACTTGACTATGCTGATTGTCTTTTAAAGATCGGACGGTTCGGAAGATGTCGGCCATTCTTGAGTCGATTTCGATTCGGTAGTGAAATCTCGCTTGAGTCGGCTCTGCCGAAGATCAACTCGAGTGCGGTGAACTACTCCTGCGAGTTCGGTTCAACCGACTTTCGCATATCTTGCTCCTGTTGAGTCCATGTACCGAGTCTTCTACTTCGTCTTGAGGCGGATAAGCTGCTGAATGCTCGAGCCGGAGCGGAGGGTCTGCCCGAGTGCGAAACCACGAGAGACAAAAACACGATTACAACTTAAAGGTTCACCAATCAATATGGGGTTTTGGGATCGTCAAATCTTCAAACTATTTCAGAGCAAAAGGCTACTGAGTAAATGTCAACACAGAAGACTGAGCCATTTCCCACTATATCTAATACCACTGAAGATAGAATCATCACCCAACACTCACCAATAAACCGTAACGGTTTTAACAATTTTAAATAGTTTCATAGAGTGAAAGAGATATCATACCTTCCCAATAAAACCTCTGCAAAGGTCCTATAAGAATTTCTGTTTTAGGACCTCTATGTCTAAGAACGAGTTTACTATGAGTATGTTACTCAAATCTTTGGTTGCGGTCAAAGAGCAAGAGTGCTCAAGACTTGAATATCCCTAGTATTTCAAGGAATCCTCCGAAAGGCGGAAACCAGAAAAAGAGCAGGGTGGACATTTCAAGAAGAGCAGTGGGAGTAAGAAGACGGTCCTTACCGATAACATTCGAATGTCAAAGGAGAAAGGAAGGTTCTTCAAGAGTGGTAAGAAAGGACACTGGAATAATTATAATCCAGATGTCAAGGCAAAACAGAAAGAGACGCGAGTCGCTCTTGTAACTGAAACTGTTCTGGTTTCCACTTCTACCCACGAATGGGTAGTGGATTCGGGGGCAACTGATCAAGTTTGTTACACCTTGCAAGGTTTCATACAGAAAAGGCAATTGAGCAATGGCGAGGTGGTAGTCTCAATGGGCAATGGATCGAAAGTTCCTGCAATTGCCATTGGAGATTTACATCTATCTTTTGATAGTTCTGTTTTAGTACTTAAAGATGTTTAATATGTGCCTGAGTTTAGGCGAAACATTATTTCTGTTTCAAAACTCTGCACCATGGATGGTTATAAATCAAGTTTTGATAGTAAAGTTTCTATCATGAAAGACGATGATTTTATCTGTGGTGGACCATTAAACGGATCTTTATATACTATTACTTGTAAACCGCGTAGTTCGGTTAATATTGCTTCCTCATCATCAAATCCTAAGAAGAGGAAAGAGTCTTCTAAGGTAAACCAAACTTATCTGTGGCACTTAAGACTAGGTCACATCAATCTTAACAGGACTCAGAGGTTGGTGGAATATGGATCATTGGAGTCTCTCCAAGATTGAACCATTTCCAACTTGCGAAACCTGTTTGGAAGGAAAGATGATGACTAGTCCTTTCAAGGCAAAGGGTTATAGAGCCACAAAAGTATTAAGTTTGATACATTCTTACTTGTGTGGGTCTATGTCTACACAAGCTCCTGGAGGGTATGAGTACTTCGTCACATTTACTGACGATTACTCGAGGTATGGATATGTTTACCTTCTTCGCCACAAGTTGGATTGCTTTGAAACCTTTAAGGAATTCAAGGCAGAAGTGGAGAAGAAGTTAGGTAAAGAAATCAAAACACTACGATCTGATCGTGGTAGGGAATACCTATCCAACGAGTTCAAGGACTACTTGACAGAATGTGGGAATACATCCCAGCTGACAGCACCGGGCATGCCTCAGCAGAATGGTGTGTCAGAGAGAAGGAACCAAAGTCTCTTAGAGATGGTTCGGTCAATGATGAGTTATGCAACTTTGCCAGTTATGCCCTAGAGACTGCAGCACACTTGCGGAACCGTGTGCATTCCAAGTTGGTACAAAAGATCCCTTTCGAGTTGTAGAGCGGGCACAAACCCAGTATGCACCACTTAAGAATTTGGGGTTATCCTGCTTATGTGCTAAATAGGCAGACCGACAAATTAGAATCACGTTCAGAAGTGATGGTGTTCATAGGGTATCCGAAGGAAACGAAAGGTGGATACTTTTATGATCCTAAAGAACAGAAGATCGTTGTTAGCCCTAATGCTCGGTTCTTAGAAGAGGATTACATTAGTAACCATAAATCTCGAGTCGACATCATCCATGAGGAATTACAAGGTGGTCGAGTTCCACTTGAAAAGCCAGTTGTGCAAGATAGTACTCCACAAGTAACTGCACAATCTGTTAACACATCGTCTGACACTCTTCGACGTAGTGGGGGTGATATTTACACCTGATCGGTATATGTTCACTGGGGAGACATTTGATCATCTCCCGGCAGATGAACAAGATATCGTGGATCCCTGGACTTACAACGAAGCAGTGGGAGATGTAGATGCAGATTCCTAGCGAATCGTCATGGACTCAGAATTTAAGTCCATAATTAATATGGATGTATACGAGATCACTGAACTACTTGAGGGCTGCAAGGCTATTGGTTGTAAGTGGGTATACAAGAGAAAGAGAGAGCACCGAATGAAGAGATCATGGCGTTTAAGGCCATGCTAGTGGCGAAGGGTTTTACCCAGAAAGAAGGTGTCGAATACGAGGAGACCTTCTCGCCTGTAGCAATGATCAAGTCCATTCGGATTCTCCTTGCCATAGCAGTTCACATGAAACTAGAGATCTGGCAAATGTATGTCAAAACCGCATTCCTAAACGGTCACCTTGAAAAAGGTAGGGACATCTACATGAAACAGCCAGATGGTTATGTGAAGGAGGGCGAAGAGCATCTAGTTTGGAAGCTTAAGAAGTCTATTCATGGACTTAAGCAAGATTTCCGGTTATGGCACCAGCATTTTGGACGAGGCAGTCAAATCCTATGGATTTGTATCCTGTCCTAACGAGGTGTGTGTACAGTATTTGTGTTAACGGATCAGTGGTGTTTCTTGCATTTTACGTAGATGACATCCTTCTCATTGGCAACAATGTTGAAGTGTTATCAGACGTAAAGACGTGGTTATCCGAGCAGTTTCAAATGAAGGACTTAGGTGAAGCTGCTTACATCCTTGGGATCAAGGTTATCTAAGATCGCCAGAAAAGGATGTTGAGCTTATCACAAGTGTCCTACATTGACACTGTTATTGCTCGTTTTAACATGCAAAAAGCCAAGAGAGGTTCAGTACCTTTCAGACATGGCATTTTTCTATCCAAGAATCAGTACCGTAAAATGCCTGAAGAGATAGAAAGTATGAGACTAGTACCATATGCTTCCACTATCGGTAGCCTCATGTATGCGATGCTTTGTACGAGAGAAGATATCTCATATGTTGTAGGCATGGTCTCAAGATATCAGTCTAACCCTGGAAAGGAATACTGGCCTGCGGTCAAGCATATTCTCAAGTACCTTAAATGGACAAGAGATTATAGGCTTGTTTACCAGTCAGACAGTCTAGTGTCTTTGGGTTATATAGAATCGGATTTCCAGGCTGACAGAGACAAGAAGAAGTCTACCTCGGGTTATGTGTTTACCTTGGGAGGTGGAGCCATTTCATGGAGGAGTGCAAAGCAGAAATGCATGGCGGACTCAATTATGGAAGCAGAGTATGTGGCTGCTTCAGAAGCTTCGAAAGAGGCAGTTTGGCTCAAGCATTTCCTCCTGGATCTTGATATTGTTCAGAATTTGCCTAAGGCGATCACGATTTATTATGATAATGCGGGTGCAGTGACAAATTCTAAGGAACTTAGATCTCACAAGGTGTCTAAACACATAGACAAGAAGTACCACATTATACGAGTATTCGTAAATCGAGGTGATGTGGTCATTGACAAAATTGGAACTGAAGTCAACCTAGCTAATCCTTTCACGAAGAGCTTACCACTCCTGGCTTACGAGAAGCATGTTCGTGGCTTCGGGATGGTAGAGATGCTCCCCACTTAGGACTACAGAAACTTTTGTATAAGTGGGAGAAGATGCAGTGATAGATAAGATAGATAGGTGAGATATAGCTGGGTATTAGTTTGTACCTAGATAGCTGAGATATAGCTGAGTACTAGTTTGTACCTAGAACTGACACATTGTATACTAAAAGTTTGCTTTAGTATAAGTGGGAGAATTGTTGGGATTTTGTATACTGGAAGCACTTTTTATGCTTGTATACAATGTGTTTTCGTCCTTACCACTATTTTATTCTCCTATCTCATAAATATGTATATTTGCACATGTTATCATTTATCTTGTATAAAAATTAGATTTGTGTGGTGTGTCGGGTATCACAGAAGACAACACAAATTGGTTGAACTGACAAGATATAAACAGGTTATCACAGTCCGAGACAACTTCGGGATAAGTTGTCGGTTTAAGCCGCCGGTTTAGATACGAAGTGGCTAGTCTTAGCTGCTTGTCTTTACTGGTACACTTAAGGTGGTGTATTGACGGATCACAGTGAGATGTATCTCCTAACTGACCTTAGTGGAGAACCAAGATCTCGGTGACTTAGGTTGGTCTTAAGCGTGGTAAGACTTCACCGAGAGTGCATTTGGCTATCTATAACTTTGACCTACTTTGGTGAACGTCATCGCGACCGGATCTACGTATCTTGGGTGTTAGTAGTTATTTGTGGCTCAGACTGGTTGTCTGTATCTTGTAGTCGTATCCTAGTAAAATGGGTTGATAATATCCCCTGAGGAACTCGAAAGGATTAGCACACTAAACCCGGCCGGTTGATTAAGTTCAGGTGTGTTAATAAGGTCGAGTGGTACTACTCAGGAATATAAGATGTTAATTAATTTAAGCTGTCAGTGAACTTAATTAATTAACGGATATTTCTATCTTAAATACGGAGATCGATTAAGTCTAAAATACAAGCCCTTGCTCAATTTGGGATAAAGGGGTAAGTCAGCACGGATTCTCTAGTGGAATGAATCTATGTTTATTAATTAATTTTGCTCTGTGCTGAGCATGGATAATTAATTGATTTGAGGCCCAGCTTTATTTCTTGTATTGGATCCCTGGTCTGGCCCAATTAGTTGCATACTAATTTATTGTCTCTCAGAAATCATTATGAATGGATTAATGTATTTTTACATTATTTAATAATGTTATTTATCTGGAATTAATTGGCTCGGGCCAATTAATTGATAAATATTAGTAGCTCAGTAAATTAATTAATTATATTATGGGTCTGGTTATGTGGAAGCCCATTAGAAATATAATTAAATTAATGGGTTACAAATATATTAATATTATATTGACTTTTGAAGCCTATATATATTAGTATTCTGTTCAGAAACAGATTACGCACACACACATAACTCACGCACGCAGCGTGTAAGAAAGGGAGACGATAAATTTTATTTTCTTCAGTTCTCTGACCACCCAGAGGAAGAAAAAGGCCGGGACACAGAACAGAAGATCTAACACAGGAGCAACAATCAAAACCGCGACAACATACGAAGGAGGAAGGTATCGGTTCCTAACCCTCAATTATCCTTCAATAACGCCTTGTCTTTGAGTTGTTCAGACTCATCAAACTTGTCTTCAGCATGGTCCGGCTCAGAAGTTCCGTTTACTGTCTCTAAGTAGACTATCCGCCGCAGTGTCATGGAGTGAAGATTCAGTAGTGCTGGACTCAGCAGGAGAAGCATGCTGAAAGTTGTTCAGGAGTCAGTAGAACTGGACTCAGCAGGAGCAGTTTACTAAACTCAGAGTCTTGACTTTCAGTAGAGTTGAACTCAGCAGGAGTATACTACTGAACATATGGGTCAGACTCAGCAAAGGCCTGTCAGTTCCTTTGACGGACAGTGGACTTGAATGTCATTCCAGTCGAGTGATCCGAGGTCGTGCAACTGAGAAAAGTCAGCTTCAGTATCAACCTTAAAGTCTGCAAGTGTCTCAACCACTTTCTGTACCTCGACCAATGACAAGTAGCTAGCTGGCAAGTTTCCGACATAAAGCTGCAAGTCAACCCACTTTCCAAAAAAGTATGAGGACTCTACAGAATTCGAATTGAAGACGTTTGCTACCCTATTATAGAGTGACGCATGAACAGTTCGTCTCTATCGGATCTATTCAAGCTCACGCCTATAAATAGAGGGAAGTTCGTGATCTTCAAAGTCGCACTACACGATCACATACGCGACCATATGAGAACTCAAGCTTTCAAGCAACAAGCTCTAGAATACTTATCGTTTATTCAAGTGAAGTTCACGAACCCAGAGTTGATATATCCTCTTGTTCTTCACTCTAGAAGTCTTCCTAGTTCTCTCCCTCTAACACTTAAGCTCATTGTAATATTCTTAGCTTAAACCGAAGGAGTTCATTTATTGAGTTGTTCTTACTGTTACGAACTCCTTCATAGTTGGAGATACATTCAAACATTTATGTTTGACCCTATAAACTAAGACTTGCTCAGTATAATCACAAGTTAAAGTTTGTCATGCGTATAAACTAATTCAGTCTAACTCGGTATAATAAAATAGTGTCCTCTGTTGCGTATAAACTAATCCCTTCCCCCCCTACACCTGAACATTTGATTCAGGACCAACACATTGTTCTCTAGGAGCATGTAATATTTATCAAGAATATTAATTGTGCTACGTAGCAACAATTAAACTATTATTTTTGTGATATATAATGACAAGTTTTAGCTGTTCCAAAAACATATAGAGTTAATTGTGCTACTTCAAGAGCAACCATTAGAGTTATGAACATATAGCATTTGCCAAAATCAAGAACTTGAATTGTTCTTCAAGAACATGTAGTATTTTTCAGAAATACAAATTGAGCTACTTTAGGATCAACAATTTTAGTCTATATTAAACTACTTCAGGCGAAAGGCTAATATTTTCGAGAAACTCAATTGCTCTTCAGGAACATATAGTGTTATTTGGGGATATAGTTCAGGAGAAATAATAATAACAATTAAAGAACCAAAATTCGTACATCAATAAGACATATTATATGAATTGTTCATCAAAAATACTTAATATTCTTCAAGAATATTAATTGTGTGCTATTTCATAAAAGAGACGAGAAAACATACAAGTCATGATGATGTTAACCAAATAAAACATAACCAAGATTAAACTATTGGCCGAGAAACCGAGGCACACTTCAAAATAAATCAATATAAAATCTCCAAGCATAATGTCACCAAGGTTGCGTACCTTGAATCAAGATGAGATGAAGATGCGCGCATTATTTCTTCTGAAATAAGAGCTTCGTTATTTCTTTAAAAATAAGAGCTTTTCGTGCTAATAGTGTATTATAAACTAAATAGAAATAGAGAATAATAGAGAGAACGGGATTGAGATATACTCCCTCCGTCCCATTATTAATGTCCCACTTGCTTTTTTTGGTTGTCCCATTATTTATGTCTCATACCAAATAAGGAAATAAATAAGTGGATCATAATCAATCTAAGCAAGTTGACCCCACCTCTTTATATTTTTACACCACAACTTTATACATTTACCTCCACTATCTTAATTACCGTGCCCAGTCCCAATGAGACATAAATAATGAGACGGAGGGAGTATATTATTATGAGGGCGGTGACCTCTATTTATAGAGTTACAAGATAGGCTTTTGGGCCTAAATAAGTTAAGTTTATGGACATCTAGAATTTATATATGATCATCACATATATAGTAAATATTATTTACTATTCCTAATTTTGTTCGGTATTTTTTATTTTCTTAAATTAGAGTAAAGCAATTTCTTTGCAATGTTGTCCACCGTTTTAATTGTTGATTTTAGGCCATATATGTCGATGCATGAATCTCTGTCGGCCACGATTAACAATATATGAATAGCAATCCAATTATAAATACGGCACATTAAATTTGAATTTCACGACTTTTCAAGGTCGAGTTCAATTTGAATTTAATACACCCTCCGTCCTATTATTAATATCTACTATACTCAAAATGGATGTCCTTATTAATGTCTATTTTTTTCTAAATGGCAATAGTATTCACTACCCACTCCATATAAGGTGAGTCTCTTATTACTCACAACCCACCTCATACTCTTATACACCCTCTCTAAAATTTCTCTCTTAAACGATTCTGCTTCGTTCCGAACTTAGAAAATTTGGATTTTTAATTTTTAAAAACATTAGATTATTTTTTTAATTACAACATAAAAAAGCGAAAAAAAAAAATCAAATGGTTCAACAATCCCTTAATAAAAGGATGAATTTTCATTTGTTCCCACCAACTATTTTTCGAAAACTGTCTTAATTTATTAATATAATTAAAACTCATAAAATATATATTTAAATAAAGTTTTTTAATCTCTCTAAGAAAGTGGACATTAATAATGGACGGAGTATAATTTATATTTTGGGTCCGATTTCAGTATTTCTTGATTTGCTGCATACCTGCATTGGGTTATAGCTCAGTCCATTTTAAGATAATTTTTCAATCCATCCCATTATCAAATTTTGAATCAATCCGTAATCTTCACTCAATAAAAATAATTAAAGTAATTTTTCAATCCACTCATATCAAATTCTGCATCCACGTTGCTCTTCACCTAATAAAATTAATAATAGTTTAGGCCATGTCCCATTAATAACTTATTAATTGGTAGCTGGGGAACAGTTATCCAAGTTCTGGTAATAATTAATTAAAAAATCAGTACGAGATTAGTGGCTTGCTGATAGTGATCCCATGTACCACGTTAATTTAGTTACTCCACTACGCGCGTCAGTTATTAGCCGATGCCACTTTAATTTATTAAAAAAAATAGGCAGTGGCCTAATTTTTCAGGCACCCATTGTTTTCATCTATCCTTACAAGGGGAAGAAATATAAATTGGCAAGAAAAGTAGTGTTTGTTTTGCGGTCATCTGTATAGTTTGCCGGCTGTAATTAAAAATATCATTTGTAATAGATAAAACTATCGATGATTAGGAAAACATAAAAATTTTGGTGCATCCGGTTGCAGGTGCAATCGGCTGCATAAAGCTAATACCATATTAATATAAATATTAGCAAAAGTGCTCAAGCAGCGTAGTTGGTGTGTTGTTGGGCTCTCACCAGAGAGATTTGGGTTCGAGCCCTAGTAGCAACCTTTTCGTTTTTTTAATTTTATTTTAACATTATTTTTTTTTCAAATTACATTACGATCAAAAAAAATATAATAAATCTATTCTTTTATTTTCAAAAAAATAATATATGACTCAAAAAATATTAATATGTATATTAGAATTTATTCTTGTTAATAAAAATACAATATTTTTTATTTATTTTTCAATTACATCAGCAACAAAATTTTGTTTTTTATTTTGACATTAATAATTGAATTTTTAATTTTAAATTACATTATGATGCAAAAAAATATAATAAATTCATTTTTTATTTTCAAAAAAATAATATAGGACTAACAAAATATTAAAATGTATATTAGAATTTATTCATGTTAATAAAAATACAATATTTTTTTTCAATTACATGATGGGAAATATGTGGAGATAATAAAAGTATCCCTTTATATGAAAAATGTATCAATTATTATGAATATATCATTTGTTCTCAATAAAAGTATCACTTCTAATTAACTCATGTATCACTTGTCATGAATCAAAGTAGCACTTCCTACGAATAAAAATATAACTTATTATTAACCAATGTATCATAGGGTTGTTATCGAACCGAGCTTTATTCGAATAGCTCGGGCTCGAGCTTGATAAGGCTCGGCTCGAATTCGAAAAATTCGAGCTCGAGCTCGAATTCGAGCTTGATTTGATATTCGACAATTTATTCGAGCCGAGCTCGAGCCTAAGACTATTCGGCTCGAAAGCTCGGCTCAATTAAAACATAATATAATTTAAATATAAAACTTTAAATAAATAAATTTATATTGACCAATCAATTTCAGCTTTGTAAAATTTTGAACTAAATTAACAAGAATTTCTCATTAATTAACAAGAATTTTTCATTAAATTATTAAATAAACGACAAATTTTACAAAGAAAAAAAAAGGAAGAAGTAGATAATTATATATAGGCTTATGTTGTTTGTCATTTTTCAGATTTATTCGATGTGGGATGGTGGAAAAAAAATAAGTGGGAGTTGTGCACTTCTTCTGTTCTCACTTCAAAAATGTGTTGTCATCCCACATCGAAAATGGGTTGAAGTTGAGAACAATATTTTCCATATAAACCCTATCCCCTCCTGTTGGGTGATGATTCAGTCCCCAGCAACAGTGCAAAATATTGGGAGATGATTCAGTCTTCTCAGTTGAAAAAACTAACTCAGTAGCCCTGTGCTCTGAAAACCTACTAAAGATTTGAAGATCCCAAAACCCTATCTTGATTGATGAATCATTCAGTTGTAACTGGTTTTTGTTCTGTCTCTGAGAGTTCAGACTCAGCAGACACTCTGCATCTGGTTCAGGCTCTTAGTTGATTATCTGCCTCAGCACCAGAAGTAGAAGACTCGATAATCTTGGACTCGGCGGGAGCAGATATGCGAAAGGAGTCGGTGGAGCCCGAACTCGGCGGGAGTAGTTCACCGAACTCGGAGCTGATCTTCGTAGAGCGGGCTCGGCGGGAGCATGCTATCGAATAAGAGATCGGGACTCGAGCAACGGCCGACAGTCTTCGACCGTCGATTCTCTAAAAGTCAAATCAGCAGAGTCAATACGAGGAAGAGAGAAGTCAGCTTCAGATCTCCTTGAAGTCTGTTCTGTCTCAACCACTTTTCTGAACCTCGACCAATGACGAGCAGCCACCTGTCCTATATCTGTTAAAGCTGCAAGTCAACAACTTTCCAGAAATGGAGGGAAAGGACACTGCTACCATACTTCGAAAGAGCCGTTAGCTACCCAAAAGAGAGAGACAAAGGATCGTCGTCTCCAACAGATCTATCATAATCTCTGCTCTATAAATAGAGGGATAAAATCAAATTGAAGCTCACGAGACCAACGAAAGAACAAGCAGACACACGAACTCAGAGCATTCAAAGAGCAACTCGAAAAAGCCTAAGTCTTCCGCAAGTAATTCGAAGAGACAATCTCCGGCAAAAGACTACATTTCTGCTCATAGGGAACCAAGCTGAATTAGAATCATACAGCTTCTAGTATCCAAGCGACTGAACACGAACCCAAAGCTTATACTCAGCTGTTCGTCGCTCTAGAAGCCACCTTCTTGTTCCCTATCCCTCTAACCTAAGCTCAACTGTTTATATCTATAGCTTAGACGAAGGAGTTCACTTCTGAACTGATCCTTATTGTAAATGACTCCTTCACTATTGGAGAGGTTTTCAAACACTCGGTTTGATACCTTGTAAACTGAGACTTGCTCAGTATAAATCTCAAGACCAGTGTTTGTCCAGTGTACAAACCGACTAAGACTATCTCAGTATAATACATAGCCTCCTGATCTTTCGGGACAGTGGACTTAGGATTGTTGGATCCCAACCACTTTAAAAATCGCTGTGTTCTGTGTTCTTTATTTTACTGTTGCATTGATTTACTGTGCATACTGAAAATATATCTTTCAAATCAATCAACTGAGTTACAGCTAACTTAATCGACTGCACTAATCTACTGAAACTGTTTTGATAAAAACGTTTTCCAACTCAACTGAATTTGGGCCTACACATTTTCGCACTACTGAACTATATCTGATCGGCATCGAATTCGACTCCGATCCGGTTAGCGAGACCTCGGTAGAGTCGATCGCTCGCCACGCGATTCAGAACAGCTTATCTTGTCTATTGAACTTGTTCAGTACGACACTCTCCTGAAAAGGACTGTTCGCGTTTAAGTTGAGAAATCGGTTTTCAGGTGTATTCACCCCCCCCTCTACACCTGAACGTACTCTCGGGACCAACACCTCCTTTCATTGTCAGTCACTCCTGAGTGAAGTTTCGGTGAATCAATTTATTTTGGTGAACCGATGAAAGTTTAAATTTTGAATTTCGAAAATAGATCCGATTTAGTTGAATTCGAGTTTTGATACCGAATTCGAGCTTTGATACCGAATTTGAGTTTTGAGTCTGAATAAAATAATTTAAAATATTATTTTTTTACATTTTATCGAGCTTTCGAATCGAGCTCGAATACCATAAATTTTTATCGAGCCGAGTTCGAATCCGTATTTAAAGCTCGAACCGAACTCGAGCCTAAGAAATAAGAGGCTAATCGAACCGAGCCTCTGCAAAGCTCGACTCGGCTCGGCTCGATAACAGCTCTAATGCATCACTTTTCATGAATCAAAGTATTCCTTTCTATGAATAGAATTATCACTTCTTATGAATAAAAGTATAGTTGATTTTAGTAAAAGTATCACTTGTTCTTAATAAAAGTATCACTATGCATGAAAAAAAAGTATCAATTATTCTGAATATATCACGTGTTCTGAATAAAAGTATCACATGCTATTAATCAATGTATCACTTGCTATAAATCAAAGTATCACTTATTATGAATGTTGGGTGATGATTTTATCCTCAGCACTGTTATACTTAGTGGGAAATGATTCTGTCTTCAGCAGTGACCGTAAGCTCAGGAGCCCCGTGCTCTGTACCTATCTGAAGATTTGAAGATCCCAAAACCCTGTCTTGATTGATGAACCATTCCCGTGTAATTGTTTTGTCTCTGAGGTTTCAGACTCAGTAGACACTCTGCTCTGGTTAAGGCGGTCAGTAGCTTATCAGCCTCAGCACCAGACGTAGAAGACTCAGTATTTACTAGACTCGGCGGGAGCAAGATATGCGAAGGAGTCGGTAGAACCGAACTCGACGGGAGTAGTTCACTCGAAGTCGAGCCGACCATCGGAGGAGTACCCTCATTGTCTCTCTACCGAATGAAGATCAAACTCAAGCAACGGCGGGCATGTCTTACGAACCGTCGGACACTTTTTGAATATACAATCGCATTGTCCAAGTACGAGGAAAAGAGAAGTCAGCTTCAGTATGCCTTGAAGTCTGTTCCGTCTCAACCACTCCATAATCCTCGACAAATGACAAGTATACACGTGTCTCTACCTACTAAATTTGCAACTCAACTTATTTCCAGAAAAGGAGGGAAAGGACACTGTTACATCCTTCAAAAAGAGCCGTTAGCTTCCAAAAGAGAGAGAGAAAGGAAGATCGTCTCCAACGGATCTTTTCCAATCTCTGCTCTATAAATAGAGGGACATTTCAAGAAAAAAAAAAGAGAGAGAGAATGTGCATAAGCTTAACGACGAAAACAAACACAAGCATTCAAACGAGCTAGAACCGTAAAAACCCTAAGTCTTCCGCAAGAACTTGAAGATCTATCTCCGTGAAAAGACTACCTTCTCATCTCATAGGGAACCAAGCTAAACTGTTAGAAGAGCCTCTAGTATCCAAATCGACGATACACGAACCTAAAGCTTATTTCAAATGTTCGTCGATCTAGAAGCCACTCTCTCATTCCCTATCCCTCTAACCCTAAGCTCAACGAATATACTTATAGCTTAGACGAAGGAGTTCATATTTGAACCCAATCCTTATTGTAAAAGGACTCCTTCATAGGTGGAGAAGTTTGTCAAACACTTTAGTTTGATGCCTTTGTAAACTGGGACTTGCTCGGTATAATCCCCAAGCCACGGCTTTGTCCCGTGCACAAGGCGACCGAGACTAACTCGGTATAATAAATAGCCTCCCTGAACTTTTCGGGATAGTGGACGTAGGATCGATTGATATCCGAACCACTTTAAAAATCGTGTCTTGTTATTGCTTTACGATTCTTGTTGCATTGATTTTACTTGTTCATACCGAAAACCTACTTTAAAATCATACAACCGTCTCAAGCTATCGAACTGTCTATTTACCGAACTGAGACTTGCTAAAACGGTTTTTCCACTCAACTGATTTGGGCCTACACTTTTCCGCACCGCTGAACTCTACCTGTTTGATACTGAATTCTGACTCAGTCAGCTAGCAGATCTCAGTAGAGTCGGATTCTTTGCCACACACGATTCGGAAACGGCCTATTTGGTCTGCCGAATTATTTCATGACGGCACTTTCCCCGAACAGGACTGCTCGTGTTCGAAGTTGAGAAAATCGGAGTCAGGTGTATTCACCCCCCCCCCCTCTACACCTGACCATACACTCGGGACCAACAATTGGTATCAGAGCACACGGTGTTCAACTAACCACCTGAGTTCTATAAGACTCTCGTCGTTCTGAAACTGGTCTACTTGAATGGATCCGGAAAATCGTTTTCACTGCATATCACTCTACATTTATATCATTATTCTTCATGGCTGATATGTCAGTTATAAGGATGTTACCTATGTTCTCAGTAGAGAACTATGGGGTATGGCGGGTCAGGATGGAAGCACATCTGACCTCCCTCCACGATAGTATAACTGAAGTACTTGAGGAAGGGCCTATCGTTCCTATGATCGACAGCGTCGTGACTCAGGATGCAGCTGGTGGAGGAGGAATGGTGACCGGGAAGAAGATTCCCAAAGACAGAAGTCTCTTCACTCCTGATGAGAAGAAACTTCATAACTTAGGTTGTGTCGCCAGAAACGCTATACTAACCACCTTAAGTGATTCGTATCTTGGCAGGGTTCAGGAATGCAAAACTGCAAAGGAGCTCTGGGACGCTCTAGCGCTACTGAGTCGGGGGACTCAGAAGATAAAAGCTAACAAACTAGCGCTGGAACTCCAAAAGCTGGAAAATTTGTCTCTCATGCCTGGTGACAAAATAGAAGATCTAAATGTTAGATTCACGAATTTGATGAACTCCATCAACGGGCTGGGAAAGACATTCAGCAACCGAGAGATGAACCTCAAGATACTGAGGGCACTACCGAACGGACACTGGACACCTTTTGCCACTTTATTGCGACATTCTGATTTAGATGTTGTCTCTCCTAACCATATCTTTTCAGAACTTCAGGCAAAAGAGTTTGAGTTCGACAGACCTCAACGAAAGCAAAAAGCTGAAGCTGACCAAACAATTGACCATGCCTTCAAAGCATCAGTCAGCGCAGCATCTCCCGCGACGAGCAAGACAACGAGTAAAACTGAACCTTCACTCAACGACTTACAAGAAGGAAGTCTCACTCAGAAGTATGCGCTGCTCGCCGTGAAGTATCAGAAAGAGAAGGAGAGGCGCAGAAAACTGACTAAAGCATACCGAGACACAAAAGGTAAGTCAGATTATACGCCAAAACGCACTCCTGACTCACAATCCTCTAAATGCAGAAAGAAGGATGACTCAGCACCAAACAAAGAAGAAAGAGTCATCGCTTGCCACAACTGCAAAAAGCCAGGACATTATCAATATGACTGTCCTAAGCTCAGTAGTGCTAAACGCGCAACACGCAAGGCAAGGAGAGAGAAATTCGCCAAAAAGAGACAATCTTATATTGCAGGCGAAATCTCGGACGACTCGAAAGAAGTCGACTCCTTCATGGATTCATCGGATGATGAAGCGGCTTTTATGGCCTTAGAGTTTGAAGGCGAAGAAGCTTACTCGAAAAGTGCCTAATGGCGGGGAGAAGAGGATGAGGTAAATTCTCATGAACCACTTAACTCCTCTTCACACCGCACACACGACACTATTTCAGGTGCGGATGAGAATTTGGACGTTGCTACCACTTATGAAGAACTCGTTAGACGAACAAATTCGGATGAGTCTGCAGCTCTCGTTAAGACTCTTCGGGAATTGGATACCCCGAAAGTGGAGAATCGGAGACTTTCTCGGGAGAATCGGTGCTGCTGCGAAGCCGAAGGACTTGTGTTGAGACTCGGGGAGGAGATAAACTCTCCGATGGCCAAGTCTCAGCATCAAGAAGATCGAATTTCAGTTTTGACCAATGACTTGACTCAAAAGATACCGAACCGAGTCTACTTGAAGCAAGAACTGTCAGGACTTCAGACCAAGCACGACATACTGAAAAAGAGTGATGATGTCTAGAAGAGCCTGGTGACTGAGCGTTACATGGGCGCTGAAAAGAAGCTGGAGGCTATGCTTGCAAGCAACAAGCCCAAGCACTGTAAGGAAGGACTTGGTTTCAACCAGGAAGCTTCCTCATCTGCCCCCGTACACTCAGAAGTGCGTCTAAGTGATAGGTTTGTTCGAGGGGAAACAATCAATACAAATGTTCTGAACCCCTCAGCAAAAAACAAACAAAAGATGAAAGCACCTCATCCTACGCATCAGTATTCTGACCAGAAGATCAGTACCAAGACACCCCAGTTCAGTCAAGTGGGCTGATCAGTATGGACCACCTCAGTTGACACATCCAACTCAGTATGGGTCATATTACTATGATCCTATAGTCAGAAGAGGTTCCAAGAGTCAGAAAAAGAAGAAAATCGCACAAAAGGCAAAGGTCGGCGGTCCGCGACCTTAGAAGATCCGGACTCCCCGAACGAACGACTAAGAAGTCAGCTTTGACCAGTCCAGTGGTCAAGTATGTTGACTCAAGTGGAAAGAAACTGTCTGAAACAACCAGGGTTGTTAGACAGATTTGGGTTACTAAAACTAACATCTAAGGACCCAAAAACAAAATAAAGAGCACCTGAATATAATTCTATTTTGCAGGTGCACAAAGATCCTTGGTATGTGGACAGTGGATGCTCAAGACATATGACGTACCAAAGGAACCTACTGAAGAATTATATAGCTGAAGAAGGACCCAGAATCGAGTTTGGAGACAATGCAAAAGGCTATACAAGAGGATATGGAGCATTCAGCATTGGAACTGCCACAGTTCCTAGAGTATCATAAGTTGAAGGACTTCAGCATAACCTTCTCTCTGTTAGTCAATTCTGTGATAACTCGAATAGAGTGATTTTTTACACTGGTTTCTGTGATGTCATTGATAAATCCACAGGGAAAACAGTGTTATCAGTGTCGCGTAAAAAGAATATATATGTAGCCGATCGGAACTCGGCGGAACCCGAAGCTTGTACGTTGGCGAAGAACGACAACCGTACAGGATGGCTTTGGCATAGGAGACTCAACCACCTCAACTTCAAAACGCTCAACAAACTAGCAAGGAACACTCTAGCAAGAGGACTGCCGAATGAAGTATTCAGCAAAGACACTCAGTGTCAAGCATGTCTGAAGGGAAAGCAAACAAGGAATCAAAATCCACATGTTCCATCTCCTTCCACTGATAGAATCCTTCAGCTGCTACATATGGATTTGTTCGGTCCAGTCTCTCCAGTGACGATCAGAGGCAACAAGTATGCTTTAGTGGTCATCGATGACTACTCGCGCTACACATGGGTCATATTCATTGCCAACAAGTCTGAAGTCAAAACAGAGTTACCAACGCTTCTGAAAAAGCTTAGTGTCGAGAAGAACACAAAGATAATCAAAATTCTTTCTGACAGAGGAACTGAGTTCCTTAATTCCATGGTAGAGGAGTTCTGCAAAACCGAAGGGATTGAGCATGAGACATCTATTGCGCGCACCCTCAGCAGAACGGGGTTGCTGAACGAAAGAATCGCACACTCAAAGAAGCAGCGAGAACTCTACTCGCAGACTCAGGACCCCAACCAAATTCTGGGCAGAAGCAACTGACACTGCATGTTATACTCAGAACTGATCTCTACTGACAAAGCAGCATAAGAGAACACCATATGAACTATGGAACGGCAGGAAGCCCTCTTTATCTTATTTCCATATCTTTGGTTGTTCGTGCTTTATTCACAATAATGGGAAAGATCAGCTGAAAACTTTTGATAGCAAGTCAGATCAGGGAGTATTCTTAGGATACTCTCGAGTCAGCAAAGCTTTCAGAGTATTCAACTATCGGACCCTTTGCGTGGAAGAAAGCCCTCATGTTGTTTTTAATGAGTTTGCTACTGAAGACAGGAGCAATAACTCTAAGTCTGAATATGAAGACATCAGTACGCAGCTACAGGATCTGAACATAAAAGACAAACCTGAAAGGATCCAGCTTTGTTGGGATGATGATTCAGATGAAGAAACTGAAGATAAGCCTCCGAATCGAACCAGCGAAAGCAAGTAGCTGAACAGATTGACTCTCCTGAACGAGTCAATCCCAGGTAACTCAGGTCGATGAAGAAACCTTGAGAGGTAATCGAGACCACTACCGAGAATAACAACTCGGGGGGAACATCTATTAATGTTCTCGAGAGTTTGAATGCCCCCGAACACCGGAAACTCGGTAGATCACACTCTCATTCTTGAATTGCTTAAATCTCAAAATAGTACAATCGAAATGCCTAACTCACCTACTATCTGTGTTGATCAAATTTCGGATGAAGAGTCGAAACATCGTAGATCGTGGCTAGATGCTCACACTCCCGATCTAATCATTGGAGATCCTTCAAAGAAAAGTCAAGACAAGATCCAGATTCCGTCAAGGAGAAAGCGCATTATATTCCCCGCTTCTTGTCTATCAAGAGCCTCGAGACGATTGAGGATGCACTTAAAGATGCTGATCGGATCATAGCTATGCGGGAGGAGCTTAATCGGTTCACGAGAAACGAAGTTTGGGAGCTTGTTGACGAGACCCGGCATCAACACGTCATTGGAACAAAATGGGTCTTCAAGAACAAGCGAGATGAAAACAACGTTATAGTAAGGAACAAAGCAAGGCTCATGGCGAAAGGCTACTTGTCAGGTGAGGGAATAGATTTCGATGAGAGATTCGCTCCAGTTGCAAGATTGGAGGCAATCAGACTATTCCTAGCCTACGCAACACATCAAAGATTCAGAGTCTATCAAATGGATGTGAAGTCTGCGTTCCTGAATGGCGTACTGAAAGAAGAAGTCTATGCAGAACAACCGCCCGGCTTTCGGCAGGGACATCGGGTTTATAGACTCGAAAAGGCTCTATATGGGTTAAAACAAGCACCCGGGGCTTGGTACGATACCTGTCGAGTTTCTTCTTCAGAAAGGTTTTCAGAAAGGCACAGTAGATCGCACGCTGTTCAGCATTCGACTGGAAGACGACTTATTACTCGTGCAGATCTGTTGGGTGATGATTCAATCCTCAGCATGATCATACTTGTGGGAAATGACTCTATCTTCTATACTGAATCACGCTCAGTAGCCTCGTGCTCTGAACTGTTGAGAAGATTTGAAGATCCCAAAACCCGATCTGATTGGTGAACCATTCCTTTGTGTTCGTATTTGTCTCTAAGGTTTCAGACTCAGTAGACACTCTGCTCTGGTCAAGGCGCTCAGTAGCTCATCAGCCTCGGCACCGGTGTAGAAGACTCGATGAACCGGACTCGGCGGGAGCAAGATATCGAGAGAGTCGGTTGAACCGAACTCGGCGGGAGTAGTTCACTGGACTCGTAGCCGATCATCGGTAGACTTATCTCGGCAGCCTATCTACCGAATACAAGGTCGACTCGAACAACGGCGGATAGTCTTCGGGACTGTCGAGAATCTTTTGAAAGACAATCAGCATTGTCATATACGAGGAAGAGAGAAGTCGGCTTGATGCGTCTCGAAGTTTGTCTTTGTCTCAACCACTGCATCCACCTCAACGAATGACAAGCATACACGTGTCTTCTCACCGCTAAAGCTGCAATCAACCTTTTACCTAAAAAGGTGGGAAAGTACACTGTTTCCTACACCAAAAGAGCCGTTTGCTACCAAAAAGAGAGAGAGAGAAGAAGATCGTCTCCAACGGATCTATTTTCAATCTCTGCTCTATAAATAGAGGGATCATTCAAGATTTGAAACACTGGAGAATGCGCGCACCTAGAACACGAGAGAGCATTCAAACGAGCGAAATTAACGACTAAGTCTTCCGCAAGAATCAACCGAGTTATCTCCGGCGAAAGACTACATCCAGCTCAAAAGGAACCAAGCCGAACCGACATAAGCTTCTAGTATCCAAGCGATCGACACGAACCTATAGCTAAACCCTCATTGTTCGTCGCTCTAGATAGCTACATTCTCGTTCCTTATCCCTCTAACCCTAAGCTCACTTGCTATATCCATAGCTTAGATGAAGGAGTTCACATTTGAACCCAATCCTTATTGTATAAGGACTCCTTCACTTTGTTGGAGTAGTTTGTCAAACACTTTAAGTTTGATAGTGTTGTAAGCGAGACTTGGATCGCATAAAAAAACCAAGACGCGGCTTTGCCCAGTGTGTAAGCCGGCGAGACTAACTCGGGATAATAAATAGCCTCCCGAGCATTCGGGACAAGTGGACGTAGGATTTGAGCGATATCCGAACCACTTTAAAAATCTCGTGTCTCTTCTTGCTTTCTTAAGCGTTGCATTGATTTTACTATTCATACTGAACATCATATTTAAAATCAATCAACTGTCTCGAAGCATATCGAACTTTTAATCTACGAACCGAGACTTAAAACGTTTTCTCACAAAAAACCGATTTGGGCCTACACTATTCCGCGCACCGAACTCTTATCGTAGATACTCGAATTCGACCTAGTCGGTTAGCGAGATCTCGGTCGAGTCGAACTCTTAGCCTTTAACTCGATTCGTAACGGTTGTGCGGTCTGGCTGAAGCTTTCGATCGGACACCATCCCGAATAGGGCTGTTCGAGTTCGAAGTTGAGAAATCGAATCGGGTGTATTCACCCCCCCCCCCTCTACACCTGACCGTACACTCGGGACCAACAAGATCTATGTAGACGACATTATCTTCAGATCAAAGAACGTCGTCATGTGTCAGCAGTTTGAGAAAATGATGAAGGACAAGTTCGAGATGTCAATGATGGGTGAAATGAACTATTTCCTCGGCTTTCAAGTCAAACAATCTGAAAAGGGAACGTTCATTAACCAAGGCAAATACACTCGAGACCTCATCAAAAGATTCGGTTGCACATCCGGCAAACCTATCAAGATCCCGATGAACACGAATATGAAAATCGATCTTGATAAAGAGGGAGTATCAGTAGACCAAACTGAATTTCGTGCAATAATTGGTTCCTTATTATATCTAACAGCTACTCGTCCTGACATAACTTATGCTACAGGTGTCTGCGCTCGATTTCAGGCGAATCCTAAGCAGAGCCACATGGACTCAGCAAAGAAGATTCTCCGCTACCTCAGAGGCACACCCGACATAGGTTTATGGTATCCAACTGATGATAATATTGAACTAACTTGGCTATTCTGATGCTGACTATGCAGGATGTAGAATTGACCGAAAATCAACTTCAGGAACTTGTCAGTTCCTAGCAGTAAGCTGATCTCATGGTTTTCAAAGAAGCAGGCACTCGTTAGCCACGTCAACTACTAAAGCCGAATACATGGCTGCTTAGGAAGTTGCTTTGCGCCCAAATCCTTTGGCCGAGACAAGCAGCCTAAGAGACTATGACGTCATTCGAATGAAGTGCCGATATTCTCGCGACAATACACGGTGCTATTGCAATCACTTAGAACCTTGTACTACACACGAGATGCAAGCACGTGGACATTAGGCATCACTTCATTCATGACCATGTCGAAAAGAAGGATATCAGGATGGAAAAGATCCATACTGACAAACAAAGTGCTGATATTCTGACCAAGCCTCTAGCTGAATCCAGATTCAAAGAACTTTCAGTAGAGCTAGGTCTGCTGGACCCTACTGACCCCAGTCAGTAAGAGTCTTCAAGAGAGGACCATTTCAGTAAGGGGAAATGTTCACTCTCGCATCGAGTATAACCGACGTAGAGAATCAGGCAACCATCTACATGAGGTATCGATTGACTACTATGTTCACCGAGGTTTGCGTATCTCTACTCAGTAGTAACTAATAGAACAGTATTCTGCACTTATAATTCAGATTCAGCATGGTATTAATTATCTTAAAATTTGTCATTTAATGAAAACGACTCTCATTTAATGCACGACATTCTATGCATAAGTATGCTGGAATTCGCCACGCATTTAATGCATGTCATCTCATAGTTACTACTTAGGCAAATTACAACTGGCTTTGACTTAGGCGGCTACTGTGATCATTACCTTTTTTAATATCCAATCTTAACCGTCCATATCATAAAGCAGATTTAAATTTTGCCTTTGATCGAAAACCGTTCACCTTCACGTTAGATATATATTTTCAATCATATCTTAGAAACCGCCATTAGTATATCTTAAAATTCTTGCTCCGTAAATTTTGAGATCTCTAGCAATCCTTTACTTGCTTCTTATCTTCTCCACTCTCAGAATTTTATCGGTATGATTATTAAATCTTTTACTATACTTCATTATCTCCTTTCAGTATCGCCATACTAACTGTTTTATGAACAAACGATACTGATAATCTTTTCTTGTGACAGATAAAATGGCAAATCTTTCTCTCGTCTCCCCAGGGAACATGTAGGAAATCTTAGACAAAGACCGTGTCTGGTGCGAACCAGTCATGGAGTTTGACGCCTGCGACCTTGACTTCATGGACGAGATTTTCTCGTATCTAAGAGCGTCTGGGTTGGAGCAGTTCCTCTCAAGGAAGCCTACCTTCTTCCTTCCTCGGCAGGTGTCTCAGATATACCTCAACTGAGATTCGATATCTGGAGACATCATTGGACGTTTTGCCGTCCACTCCATAGGCGATGCCTCTATGCAACTGAAGCGGATCTCAATTAAAGAAGCACTGAGGAGAAGCTTCGCTTTGCCTGCTGAAGGAGTTAGCCATGTTGGCTACAACGATGACAGGATAGACGACTATCTATCTATATTCTGCGGAAAGCCTACCACATTCAGAGCGGCCTTCCCAAAGAATAGTATGCTGCCCCAGTTCCGTGCACTAGCTTATATAGTCACGCAGCTACTGACAAGTCAAGCGGGTTCATTCGATCAAGTATCGAGACCCAAGATCCAGCTCATGATGGCAATCTATGACAAAGCAAAAATCAACTGGACGGAGTTCTTTGTTCGAGAGTTCATGGTTCAAGCTGCCAAATTTGATAAGGCAACGTGCAACCCGACAAAAAAGGTAAGCCTTGTATGGACCGAAGTTGTCCATCATGATACAAGATATCTCGTGGAGATGACCGCATCACCTTTGAAGACAAGGTATACTTTAATGTAAAGAAGATCGGGTTCCACAACGAGCACTGCTCTTGGCCAGACGGTTCAGGACCGTCGC
The DNA here is from genome assembly GCA_028984105.1 of Lavandula angustifolia. NCBI lineage: Eukaryota > Viridiplantae > Streptophyta > Magnoliopsida > Lamiales > Lamiaceae > Lavandula > Lavandula angustifolia. The sequence goes on from CM054822.1 coordinate 11,769,462, forward strand.
TTCAAAGAAAACCACGCCTACCAAGAAGAGGTCTCCTCTAGCGAAAATTTCTAAGACATCGGCTAAGCGTGCCGAAGAGAGCCATCGCCGATGTCCCTATCGGATCCGAGGTCAGCACGGAGGAAACTACAATGGCCCAACCGCCGAACAAAGCACCGAACATGCTACTTGAACAGCCTTACTCAACTTATGCAGCTAATAGATGAGTCGAGTCCTCCGAGGAGACTCATTCGGTGGAGAAGGCCGTCTCCACCGAACGTACTCAAGAAGTGGATCAAGGGGTTGCAGTGAACCTAGCCGGAGTGCCGATATACAAACTCGGAAAGCACGCTTGATATTCCACCACTCGGCACTTTGCCATCTGGCCGAAAAACGGACGTCCGCCATAGATCTTGACGACTCAGAAACGGCGTCTGAGCAAGAATCAATCGGAATAGAAGCCTCAGCGCTCAGATCTCAAGCATTCCGAGAGATAGCTGACCAAATATCGGAGATCGCTGGCCACCAAGACTTGGTGTTAATTGCTAGACAAAGCCGTGGCTCCACATGCTCCTAAGGTTCCGGGGAGTGGCACCCACGCCTTCGTCTCATCCTTCACTACTCCTGTGACCAATTACATCAGGAGGAGGAGCACCTAAGGCAGCAGATAGGCTACTCCAGGCATGATGACCTAGGTAGCTTCGATGATCTGAGGGCCGCGATGCTGGCCTTGCTGCACGATACGCGGCGAGACTTCGTGCTCGGCCCCTCGAGATGGGTCCGACCACGACGGTCGAGACCCACCCCATGATTCGAGCCCCGGGAAGCCTCGATGAGGGAGTACCCCGAGACAAGGATACACCTCTTGAAACTTCCGATCTACCGCTCGGTATCCTTGGGCCTCGTGAAGTCGGCGGGCCGGTACTTCAACGTCTGCAGAGCCTGCTCAGCTCTTGTTAACATCTCAGTTTGAAGTAGCGCCCAGCCCCAAAGGCCGACGCTCAAAGTCCATGGTCAAGGCACTGAAAAGCCAAGGAGCTCAGAACAGAGCACTAGCCAAAGATGTCTATAAAGTATGGAAGAAAACTGCTGAAGCCACTACCGCTGAGCTTCAGGGGCTGAAAACTTCTCTAGCCGACTCAGCTGCCCCTGATATCTCTTCCATTGTCTCAAATGCGCTAGCAAAGCAGAGACAAGACTTTGAAGATCGGCTCGAGTGATTCGGGGAGGGACGAGCCAAACGCTTGAAGAATTCAAGGCCTCTCGATCCACTAATACCGAATCGGTCCTCAAACCTATCCCGAGCCACCGAACTCGAGCTCAACAATATTCAACAAGCTCCGGAGGATAAGGTATCCGAGAAGCCGACGGAATTTAAGGTCATAGCACTGAACTCTCCCACAAGAAATACGAGTGAAGATCTTGCTTCTGAGAGGAATGAGCTGCATGAGGCACTGACAAAAATCAAAGACAAACTCGACTCTCTGTCAACCTCTTACAAAAGCCTAGACCTAAAGGTATCCTCTCCGACTCCGGTAATAATTGATGATGCCAAAAAGGGGGAAGGAAAGGATAAAAGGGAAGAAAAGAAAGACAGTGAAAAAGGGGACAAGTCAACCCCCAAGCTGATCCTGACTAAACCCTCAGCCAAATTCACTAAGGGGGAAGCTCCACTGAAGCCCGACAAGAAAACCAGTCGCAGTGCGAGGCATGTCGAAGTTCGAACTATTGCTGCTACTAGACCAGCTGAAGAGACCCAGGGTATCTCCACTGCGAGCACAGCAGAGACCGGCCCAAGTGGCTCTGGAACAGCTACTTACGCAACCCAGACTCCTACTGATATTGTTAAGGAGGTTGCTGAGTATGCTGAATGTGATGATTCAGAAGAGGAAGAAGCCCCTCTACCACCGCCTGTTCCAGGCAAAGGGAAGAAAGTACTGGAACTCCCGACCCCTCCAGCAAAGAAATCAAAGAGATACATTTCTGCTGAAGAGGAGGCTCAGATAGCAGCTGACGAGAAGCTTACAAGGGAGATAGCCAAAGCTGAGACTGCCAACAAGCCTAAAGGAAAGACCTCTCAAGGCAAAACTAAGGCACCAGCTCGAGGCGGAAAGAAAACTGCTAGGTTGCCTCCAAGGAAGCTCAAGATTCATAAGGATGAAGATAGAGAAAAGGAAAAGGAGCAACAACAGAAGAATACTGAGAAGCAGGGTACATCCAAAGAGAAATCCAGTACCCCTGCTGACTCAGAAGACTCTCCTCACCAACCTTCCTATATGAGATCCAAAGAACAAGATGCCGAGATCGAAGCCATCTTCGCTCGAGATGGATAGGTATCTCTACGAGGAGAGGAAGCCGACGGATAGAAGCCTGCCGACGAGAATACATATGGCAGACCTTGAGGCACTGAGAATTCGTACTGAACAAGAAGCCAGGCTGAGAGTACCTTCAAAAGCTGATATTCCTTATCGATACAGAAGGTTCAAGAAGCCAGCTGATCTGAAATCACATAGATGGCCAAGGACAGACGATTGGATGCTCGCTCGGTTTACTCGTAGATGGGAATCTGCAAAGATAGAGTTTATCTAAGCGCAATTATTTCGGAGGTTACGGCCGGACAAGGCTAAGGCCGATGCTTACACGTAATGGATGATGATAACAGAACTGGATCTATACGTATACTTGCATAAAGCCGTATCTGAAGGTATAGAAGTCAGTATTCCTGAGCCCAGAATCATACCTCCGCCAAGAAGAAAAGATGACTCAGTCCATCATGGAGTGATAGAAAAAGAAGTGAAGAGTGCTGCCGCAAACAGAGGACTTGAAGAAGATGAGCCGGCGGACTTCGCCGAATACCGAAGGCGAGGAAGAACTCATACAGAATGTATGGCTTGCCCCTGCCTGAGTCAGAATCGCAAAACTTTATGGACAGGATCAAGCAGTACAAGCGTTCTTAGTATTAGATTTCTTTATCTTCCTAGCTTAGAAAGAGATGTAATGTACTGAACTTTCATATCCTATATATACATTCTCTTTTGGCTCAGACAATATCTTATTGTCTAAACAGCCGTGTTTGTTTTATGCTTAAACACTCAGAATCACTGAAGTGATTGCTGACTCACACATTCACTTTATTTTACTTGTCAGCTTATTGCTTCTCTAGATCTGATAGTCTAGTTGTTGTGTTTCGGGGGAATTGTTTAGATAGAGGGAAATTGTTTTGCCACCCGCTCCCCTCGGTAGACTAGAACTTGAAGAACAAACTCCATCGATCCTACTTCTAATAATTTAAGGAGCTCTATTTCTGATACTTTAGTGTTAGCATAGATGATAGGTTTTGGCATCATCAAATAGGGGGAAATTGTTGGGTGATGATTTTATCCTCAGCACTGTTATACTTAGTGGGAAATGATTCTCGTCTTCAAGATCGACCGTAAGCTCAGGAGCCCCGTGCTCTGTACCTATCTGAAGATTTGAAGATCTCAAAACCCTATCTTGATTGATGAACCACTCCCGTGTAATTGTTTTGTCTCTGAGGTTTCAGACTCAATAGACACTTTGCTCTGGTTAAGGCGGTCGGTAGCTTATCGGCCTCGGCACTGTAAGTAGAAGACTCGGTATTTACTTGGACTCGGCGGGAGCAAGATATGCGAAGGAGTCGATAGAACCGAACTCGGCGAGAGTAGTTCACTGAAGTCAGAGCTGACGATCAGTAGAGTACCCTCAGCTGTCTCTCTACTGAATGAAGATCAGACTCAGCAACGGCAGACAGTCTTCTGAACTGTCAGACACTTTTTGAATATACACCGGTATTGTCAAGTACGAGGAAAAGAGAAGTCGGCTTCGGTATGCCTCGAAGTCTGTTCCGTCTCAACCACTCCATAATCCTCGAAAAATGACAAGTATACACGTGTCTCTACCTACTAAAGCTGCAAGTCAACTTATTTCCAGAAAAGGAGGGAAAGGACACTGTTACATCCTTCAAAAAGAGTCGTTAGCTACCAAAAGAGAGAGAGAAAGGAAGATCGTCTCCAACGGATCTTTTCCAATCTCTGCTCTATAAATAGAGGGACATTTCAAGAAAAAAAAGAGAGAGAGAATGCGCATAAGCTTAACGACGAAAACAAACACAAGCATTTAAACGAGCTAGAACCAGAAAACCCTAAGTCTTCCGCAAGAACTTGAAGATCTATCTCCGGCGAAAGACTACCTTCTCACTCATAGGGAACCAAGCTAAACCGTTAGAAGAGCCTCTAGTATCCAAATCGACGATACACGAACCTAAAGCTTATTTCATTGTTCGTCGATCCGAAGCCACTCTCTCATTCCCTATCCCTCTAACCCTAAGCTCAACGGAATATACTTATAGCTTAGACGAAGGAGTTCATATTTGAACCCAATCCTTATTGTAAAAGGACTCCTTCATAGTTGGAGAAGTTTATCAAACACTTTAGTTTGATGCCTTTGTAAACTGGGACTTGCTCAGTATAATCCCCAAGCCACGGCTTTGTCATGTGCACAAGCCGGCCGAGACTAACTCAGTATAGTAAATAGGCTCCTGAACTTTTCGGGATAGTGGACGTATGATCGTTTGATATCCGAACCACTTTAAAAATCTGTGTCTTGTTATTGCTTTCGATTCTTGTTGCATTGATTTTACCGATCATACCGAAAACCTACTTTAAAATCATACAACCGTCTCAAAGATACCGAACCGTCTATTTATCTGAACCGAGACTTGCTAAAACGGTTTTTCCACTCAACCGATTTGGGCCTACACTTTTCCGCACCGCTGAACTCTACCTGTTTGATACTGAATTCGACTCGCCGGCTAGCGAGATCTCAGTAGAGTCAGATTCTCTGCCACACACGATTCAGAACAGCTATTTGGCCTGTTGAATTATTTCAGTACGGCACTTTCCTGAACAGGACTGTTCGTGTTCGAAGTTGAGAAAATCGAAGTCAGGTGTATTTACCCCCCCTCTACACCCGACCATACACTTGGGACCAACAATGAATAAAAGTATCGTTGGTTTTAGTAAATTAACTGAATATATCACCTGTTATTAATCAATGTATCACTTGTTATGAATCAAAGTATCACTTGCTATGAATAAAAGTATCGATTATTATGAATAAAAATATCATTGTTTTTTTAGTAAAAGTATCACTTTATTATTAATCAATGTATGACAAAAACAATGGGACTTGATAAGTGTGACGGAGGGAGTTTAAAAAAAACATTATCAAAAAAGAAAAGGACAAACTTGATCTGAAAAAATATCAATTTGTTGGAATAAAAATATTACTTATTATAAACAAATTTTAAAATAAAATGATCTGAAAAAATATCAATTGGTTGGAATAAAAATATTACTTTTTAGAAAAAAATTTATCACTTTTTTTTAAATTAATGTATCAATTAAAATGGAAAAAAAAAACTTAAAAATACACTTCTAGGACTCGAACCCGCGTGTACAGGGTTTGAGCCCAGCAGCTTAACCAGTTGCGCTACCACAACATTGTTAATATAATCCAAACCGCGCTTATTTAATTGTACACATCCGGTTGCACCTGCAACCGGATGTATAGGAGTCCAACTCTTAGGAAAATATGGATAGATGAGATTAGACTAAAAAGTAAGTTCTTACATGGCAGTTCTATTCATCGGCCTGCATTTATGTTGGAATTTTGTATACTGGAAGCAAATTTTATGCTTGTATACAATGTGTTTTGTCCCTATCACTATTTGATTCTCCTATATGATAGATATATATATATATATACACATGTTATCCTTTATCTTGTATAAAAGTTAGATTTGTGTAGTGTGTCGGGTATCACAGAAAACTACAAAATTGGTGGAACTGACAAGATATAAACGGTTATCACAGCTGAGATAACTTAAGGATAAGTTATCGGTTTAAGCTGCAGTTTAGATAAGAAGTGGCTTGTCTTGGCTTCTTGTCTTTACTGGTACACTTAAGGTGGTGTATTGATGGATCACAGTGAGATATGTTCTCCTAACTGACCTTAGTGGAGAACCAATATCCCGGTGACTTAGTTGGTCTTAAGCTTCATAAGACATCAGCTGAGCACATTTGGTTATCTATCACTTTGACGTACTATGGTGAACGTCATCGCGACCGGATCTACGTATCTTGGGTGTTAGTGGTTATTTGTGGCTCAAGCGCATTATGCCGTATCTTGCAACCGTATCCTAGTAAAATGGGTTGATAATATCCCCTACGGAACTTGTAAGGATTAGCACACTAAACACAGCCGGTTGATTAAGTTCATGTGTGTTAATAAGGTCGAGTGGTACTACTTAGGAATATAATAAGATGTTAATTAATTTAAGCTGCCAGTGAGCTTAATTAATTAACGGATATTTTTATCTTAAATACGGGGATTAATTAAGTCTAAAATACAAGCCCTTGCTCAATTTGGGATAAAGGGGTAAGTCGAAGACGGATTCTCTAGTGGAATGAATCCGTGTTTATTAATTAATTTTGCTCGGGCCGAGCATAGATAATTAATTAATTTGAGGCCCGACTTTATTTCTTGTATTGGATCCCTGGTCTGGCCCAATTAGTTGCCCAGTATTTATTCTACTATCTTGGAAATTATTCTTAATAGATTAATGTAATTATACATTATTTAATAATATAAAATTATTTATCTGGAATTAATTGGCTGGTTGATAAATAAGTAACCCAGTTATTATTAATAATATTATGGGTTGAATATTAATTTATTATTAGAAGCCCATTGTAATATAATGTTTTATACATTATATATATATATATATATATATATATATATATATATATATATATACATATATGATAAAACACGTTCATTATGATTGACACACAAGAAAAGAACGTGAGTTACAGAGAGAACAAAATTTTCATTTCCTTCTGATCTCTGTCCACACGGATGAAGGAAAGGGCTGGGACATAGATCAGAAGATCTGATCGGCAGCAACAATCAGAGTTGCAGCAACATACGAAGGAGGAAGGTAATCAATTCTTCCCCTCATATTTCCTTCAATTGGTATCAGAGCTTGGTTTAGGCTCTGATTGTTGCTTTTAGGACCATGATTAGGGTTTATTTCCATCGTTATCGGACTAATTTCGTGTTTGGAGCGGCCTACGAGCCACTGTTTTGACCCATTTGTACCGTTTTTTCTCGTGAGAAAATCAACGAGTAGATAATAGAGCCAATGTCATTTATTTTTACTGTAATTGGTTCGACGGGTATGAAAAACGAGACGAAGAAGAAAGCCCTATTTTCGTCGGAAAACCCTTCTTTTCTAATGTTCTGCCGCATATTGAGGTGGCGATTTCCGGTATATTCGGTGTTCGATCGGTGATCGGCGATCAGCGATCGGCGATCGGCTTGGATCGTTAGATTCTTCATCTCACCAGCTTCGCGTCGATAGGTCGTATGGGATCATTCGATCCCGGATGCAGCCGGAATCGGCGTCTGAAATTGGCTGCCCGAATTTGATTTTTCCGGCGATATTGCTCAAAATTGAGGGAAATTGCCGGACGTTTTTGGCCGGAATCCGTTCATGGTGGCCTAAATCGTCCGATGAACATTTCCCATGAATCAATTGAACAAATCGCGGCTCGAAGAGGCTTCAATTTCAAGCGGCGGAGGTTGCCGACGAGGAGCTATAGAATTGCGCAACTCCAGGTCGTAACGTCGGTGATTGGCGGTTGTTCTTCACAACCCAGATGTCTGTGAGACGTCTGGAACGGACGGGGATGATGAAGGAAGCCGAACGAGGCGGCGGGAGGCGGCGGCTGCCGCGCACGCTCCCAGCACGATTCCGGCAACGACGCGGGCGAGGACGGGTGGTAAGGCCGCGGATGACTTCCCCTGTGAACGGCGGGCTGTGGCGGGTCAGACGGTGCTGCGGCGGTGCGATTTCATGGTGAAGAAGAAGGGTTGACGTCAGCTTTGGCCTTGCAGACGTCAGCCCTCGCTGATGTGGGTTGCACACATGGCGGCCACGTGTCTGTCACGTGGCAGCTACCTCTACTGACGTGGAATTCTTCCGAGGCAGTTTTCCAAAGTAATTTTGACGCAGAGAGCTCCAGATTCGAAGATTTTGAAGATCGAAGAGCTGTATTTTGATCGGGCAATGTAATAGTTAGGAATTACGTTTTTTTTAAGCCCGATAACGACATTTTCAATTTTCTATTTTCGCATTTATTTATTCTTATGCTTTAGCATGCGATTATGTGATTAATTGAGCTTAGAAAAGCATGAAAATAGGATTTACGTCGTATTAAAGCATGTTTTATTTTTTGCGAGCATGTTTTATTATGTGCGCTTTGAAATTGCATGCTTTAGGAATTATGTGGTGTAGCATGATTCAACAAACCTTTTAAACAAAAAGACTAACCAAATAAACAAATTAATTAATGTTTGATTAGACTCCAATCAAATTGGTTATTAAACATTAATTCGGACTCCATTAATAGGACCATACACAAAAGTGGAACAATTATGTAAGTAAAAGTCCACCTGAGTGGCTTGCATGTATTTTTAAACCACGACTTTTGTGAGATGGATTTTCTAATGTAATAATTAATTATTATTGAGTAGTGGGAGCGAAGCCGTAAACTTCCACCTGAGTGGCTTACATGCCTAGTAAACTGTTGGTCCCGAGAGCACGTTCAGGTGTAGGGGGGGTGAATACACCTGAAACTAATTTTCTCAACTTAAACACGAACTGTCCTTTTCAGGATGATGTCGTACTAAATGAATTCAGCAGACCAGAAAGTTGTTCTGAATCGTGTTGGCAGAGTGACTGACTCTACTGAGATCTGCTAGCTGACTGAGTGTCAGAATTCAGTATCATGCAGATAGAGTTCAGTGGTGCGGAAAAGTGTAGGCCCAATTCAGTTGAGTTGAAAAACGTTTTTAATAAAACAGTTTCAGTAGATTAGTGCGATCAGTTAAGTTTGCTGAAACTCAGTTGAATGATTTTAAAGGATAGTTTTCAGTATGAACAGTTAAAATCAATGCAACAGTAAAGAGAACACAAACGAGAGACACAAAGATTTTTAAAGTGGTTCGGACACAAAAATCCTACGTCCACTGTCCCGAAAGATCAAGAGGCTATGTATTATACTGAGTTAGTCTCAGTCGGCTTGTACACTGGACAAAGCCGCGTCTTGGAATTTATACTGAGCAAGTCTCAGTTTACACGGTTATCAAACTGAAGTGTTTGACAAACTCTCCAACTATGAAGGAGTCCTTTTACAATAAGGATTAAGTTCAAATATGAACTCCTTCGTCTAAGCTATGGATATGTTCTATTGAGCTTTGGTTAGAGGGATAGGGAACAAGAAGGTAGCTTCTAGAACGACGAACAGCTGAGTTTAGCTATGGGTTCGTGTAACGTCGTTTGGATACTAGAGGCTTATATGTAACGATTTAAGCTTGGTTCCCTAAGAGTTAGAACGTAGTCTTTCACCGGAGATATATTCTTCGAACTTCTTGCGGAAGACTTGGGCTTTTCGGATTAGCTCATTTTGAATGCTCTGTGTTCTTATGTATGCGAAGGTTCGGTTCGTGTTCTTCCCGTGAGCTTCAAATTTCGATTTATCCCTCCCTTTATAGAGAAGAGATTAGGATAGATCCGTTGGAGACGATGATCCTTTGTCTCTCACTTTTGGTAGCTAATGGCTCTTTTGAAGTAGAGTGACAGTGTCCTTTCCCTCCTTTTCCGGAAAGTTGTTGACTTGCAGCTTTAGTAGGTGTAGGACAGGTGTCTGCTTGTCATTTGCCGAGGTTTGGAAAGTGGTTGAGACGGAACAGACTTCGAGGAGATCTGAAGCTGACTTCTCTTATCCTCGTATTTGACTATACTGATTGACTTCAAAAGATCTGACAGTTCAGAAGACTGTTTGGCCGTTGCTGAGTCTGATCGCTGATTTAGTAGTGAACATGCTGAGTTGGCTCTACTGATGATCAGCTCTGAGTACAGTGAACTACTCCTGCTGAGTTCAGTTCCACTGACTCCTTTCAGTATACTGCTCCTGCTGAGTCCAGTATTGCAGAGTCTTCTACTCCTGGTGCTGAGGCTGATAAGCTACTGAACGTCTGAACCAGAGCAGAGTGTCTACTGAGTCTGAAACCTCAAAGACAAAAACAAATACACAGTAATGGTTCACCGATCAAGATAGGGTTTTAGGATCTTCAAATCTTCATAGACTCGTTCAGAGCACAAGGCTAGTGAGTATATGTCAGTACGGAAGACAGAATCATTTCCCACTATATGCAACAGTGTTGAGGATAGAATCATCACCCAACATAAACACGAGTACTCAAGCATATAATAATTAAATAAGATAGCCAATTAAATCAAATTGAATGTGGTATGGTTCGCGTAAGTATGCCAATTTCGAGAATTTGATGTTAATTCGGTCAAATTAATGGTCAAATCTTAGATGTCACCGCGGGTGCAACTTTCTGAGAAGTCCCTTCCTGCGTTTTAATATTAGTAGTGACATGGTCCAGAGATATCGGATTATTAATTCTATTTGTTTTAAGCACCTAGGTGTGGATTGGAATTAAAGAGCTAGGTATATAGCTTGGTCTAGGGGTACACGAGTAAACGTCCACCTGAGTGGCTTACGAGTGTGATCTCTAGGGCTATTCGAGTATTTAACATCATTGGTTTTTCAAAAGGTTATAATGATGGTTAATTACAAATTATGTGCAAATACAATTTTCATACATGCTTTTAAATTATATTTTTCAGATATGTCTGTTCAAATATTTTTCGAGTTCCTAAATAGTCTCACCAACCAAACCCTAATGGGTTTAACTATTTTAAATAATTTCATAGAGTGGAAGAGATATCTTACCTCTCCAATAAATGCTCTGCAAATGTCTTATAAGAACTTCTGTTTTAGGACCGCTATGTCTAAGAACGAGTTTACTATGAGTAAGTTACTCAAATCTTTGGTAGCGGTCAAAGAGGTTATAGGAAAGGGTAAGAGTGCTCAAGTCTTGAATATCCCTAGTAGTTCAAGGAATCCTCCGAAAGGCGGAAACCAGAAAAAGAGCAGAAATGGTGGTCAATTCAAGAAGAGCAGTGGGAGTAAGAAGACAGTCCTTATCGGTGGCATGCGAATGCCAACGAAGAAAGGAAGATTCTTCAATTATGGTAAGAAAGGACACTGGAAGAGTTATTATCCAGATTTCAAGGGAAAACATAAAGAGACGCGAGTCGCTCTTGTAACAGAGACTGTTCTAGTTTCCACTTCTACCCACGAAGGGGTAGTGGATTCGGGGGAAACTGATCATGTTTGTTACACCTTGCAAGGTTTCTTGCAGAAGAGGGAATTGAGCGATCGCAAGGGGGTAGTCTCAATGGGCAATGGATCGAGAGTTCCTGCAATTGCTATTGAAGTTTTAAATCTATCTTTTGATAGTTCTGTTTTAGCATTTAAAGATGTTTAATATGTACCTGAGTTTAGGCGAAACATTATTTATGTTTCAAAACTCTGGACCATGGAAGGTTATAAATCAAGTTTTGATAGTGAAGTTTCTATCATTAAAGACGATGATTTTATCTGTGGTGGACCATTAAACAGATCTTAATATACTATTACTTATAAACCGTGTAGTTCTGTTAATATTGCTTCCTCATAATCAAATCCTAAGAAGAGGAAAGAGTCTTCTAAGGTAAACCAAACTTATCTGTGGCACTTAAGACTAGGTCACATCAATCTTAACAGGACTCAAAGGTTGGTGGAATATGGATCATTGGAGTCTGTCCAAGTTGAACCATTTCCAACTTGCGAAACCTGTTTGGAAGACAAGATGATGACTAGACTTTTCAAGGCAAAGGGTTATAAAGCCGCAGAGGTATTAAGTTTGATACATTCTGACTTGTGTGGGTCTATGTCTACACAAGCTCGTGGAGGGTATGAGTACTTCGTCACATTTACTGACGATTACTCGAGGTATGGATATGTTTACCTTCTTCTCCACAAGTTGGATTGCTTTGAAACCTTTAAGGAATTCAAGGCAGAAGTGGAGAAGAAGCTAGGTAAAGAAATCAAAACACTACGATATGATCGTAGTAGGGAATACCTATCCAATGAGTTCAAGGACTACTTAACAGAATGTGGGATTACATCCCAGCTGACAGCACCGGGCACGCCTCAGTAGAATGGTGTGTCAGAGAGAAGGAACCGAACTCTCTTAGAGATGGTTCGGTCGATGATGAGTTATGCAACTTTGCCAGTTTCCTTTTGGGGATATGCCCTGAGAGATCTGCAAAGATACTTGCCGAACCGTGTGCCTTCCAAGTCGGTACAAAAGACCCCTTTCGAGTTATGGAGCGGGCACAAACCCAGTATGCACCACTTAAGGATTTGGGGTTATCCTGCTTATGTACAAAATATGCAGGCCGACAAATTGGAATCACGTTCAGAAGTGATGTTGTTCGTAGGGTATCTGAAAGAAATGTAGGGTGGATACTTTTATAATCCTAAAGAACAGAAGATCGTTGTTAGCTCCAACGCTCGATTCTTAGAAGATAATTACATTAGTAACCACAAGTCTCGAGTCGACATCATCCTTGAGGAATTACAAGGTGGTCGAGTTCCACTTGAACAGCCAATTGTGTAAGATGGTACTCCACGAGTAACTGCACAATCAATTAACACGCTGCTGACACTGCTTCGATGTAGTGGGAGGGTGATATTTACACCTGATTGGTGTATGTTCACTGGGGAGACCTATGATCATCTCCCGAGATGAATAGGATATCGTTGATCCCTGGACCTACAACGAAGCAGTAGGAAATATAGATGCACATTCCCGGCGAATCGCCATGGACTCGGAATTTAAGTCCATAACTGATATGGATGTATACGAGATCACTGAACTACCTGAGGGCTGCAAGGCTATTGGTAGTAAGTGGGTATACAAGAGAAAGAGATGACCGAATGGAGAGATCTTGGCGTTTATGGCCAGGCTAGTAGCGAAGGGTTTTACCCAGAAAGAAGGTATCGATTACGAAGAGACCTTCTGGCCTGCAGCAATGATCAAGTCCATTCGGATTCTTCTTGCCATAGCAGCTCACATGAACCTAGAGATCTGGCAAATGGATGTCAAAACCAAATTCCTAAACGGTCACCTTGAAAAAGGTAGAGACATCTACATGAAACAGCCAGTTGGTTATATGGAAGAGGGCGAAGAGCATCTAGTTTGGAAGCTAAAGAAGTCCATTTATGGACTTAAGCAAGCTTCTCGGTTATGGCACCAGTGTTTTGTCGAGTTAGTCAAATCCTATGGTTTTGAATCATGTCCTAACGAGGTGTGCGTGTATCGTATCTGTGTTAACAGAACAGTGGTGTTTCTTACACTTTACGTAGATGATATCCTTCTCATTGGCAATAATGTTGAGTGTTATCAGATGTAAAGACGTGGTTATCCGAGCAGTTTCAAATGAAGGACTTAGGTGAAGCTGCTTACATCCTTGGGATCAAGGTTATCCGACATCGCCAGAAAATGATGTTAAGCTTGTCACAAGCGTCCTACATTGATACTGCTATTGCTCGTTTTAGCATGCAAAATGCCAAGAGAGGTTCAGTACCTTTCAAACATGATATTTTTCTATCTAAGAATCAGTGCCCTAAAACGCCTAAAGAGATAGAAAGTATGAGCTAGTACCATATGCTTCCCCTGTCGGTAGCCTCATGTATGCAATGCTTTGTACGAGACCAGATATCTCATATGTTGTAGGCATGGTCTCAAGATATCAGTCTAACCCTAGAAAGGAACACTGGACTGCGGTTAAGCATATTCTCAAGTACCTTAAACGGACTAGAGACTATAGGCTTGTTTACCGGTCGAGCGATCTAGTGTCTTTGGGTTATACAGACTCGAGTATCAAGGCTGATAAAGACGAGAAGAAGTCTACCTCGGGTAATGTGCTTACCTTGGGAGGTGGAGCCATTTCATGGAGGAGTGCAAAGCAGAAATGCATTGCAGACTCAACCATGGAAGCAGAGTATGTGGCTGCTTTAGAAGCTTCGAAAGAGACAAGCTTGGCTCAAGAATTTCCTCCCGGATCTTGGTATTGTTCAGAATTTTCCTAAGGCGATCACGATTTATTGTGATAATGCGAGTGCAGTGGCAAATTCTAAGGAACCTAGATCTCACAAGGCGTCTAAACACATAGACAGAAAATACCATAATATACGAGTATTCATAAATCGAGGAGACGTGGTGATTAACAAAATTGAAACTGAAGACAACCTAACTTATCCTTTCACGAAGAGTTTACCAATCCTCGCTACGTGAAGCATGTTCGTGGCTAAGGAGTGGTAGAGATGCCCCCTACTTAGGACTACAAAAACTTTTGTATAAGTGGGAGAAGATGCGGTGATAGATAAGATAGATAGCCGAGTACTAGTTTGTACCTAGAATCGACACATTGTATACTAAAAGTTTATTTTAGTATAAGTGGGACAACTGTTGGGATTTTGTATACTGGAAGCAAATTTTATGCTTGTATACAATGTGTTTTGTCCATACCACCATTTTATTCTCCTATCTAATAAATATATATATTTACACATGTTATCATTTATCTTGTATAAAAGTTAGATTTGTGTAGTGTGTCGGGTATCACCGAAGACTACACAAATTGGTTGAACTGACAAGATATAAACAGTTATCACAGTTGAGATAATTTAAGGATAAGTTGTCGATTTAAGCTGGAGTTTAGATAAGAAGTGGTTTGTCTTGGCTGCTTGTCTTTACTGGTACACTTAAGGTGGTGTATTGATGGATCACAGTGAGATGTATTCTCCTAACTAACTTTAGTGGAGATCCAAGATCTCGGTCACTTAGTTGGTCTTAAGCTTGATATGACATCAGCTGAGCACATTTGGCTATCTATCACTTTGACCTACTATAGTGAACGTCATCGCGACCAAATCTACATATCTTAGGTGTTAGTGGTTATTTGTGGCTCGGGCTGGTTGTTTGTATCTTGCAAGCGTATCCTAGTAAAATGGGTTGATAATATTCCCTGAGGAACTCGTAAGGATTGGCACACTAAACCCGGCCGGTTGATTAAGTTCAGGTGTGTTAATGAGGTCGAGTGGTACTACTCACGAATATAATAAGATGTTAATTAATTTAAGCTGTCAGTGAGCTTAATTAATTAACGGGTATTTTTATCGTAAATACAAGGATCGATTAAGTCTAAAATACAAGCCCTTACTCAATTTGGGATAAAGTAGTAAGTCACCACAGATTCTCTAGTGGAGTAAATCTATGTTTATTAATTAATTTTGATATGGGCTGAGCGTGGATAATTAATTAATTTGAGGCCCGGTTTATTTCTTGTATTGGATCCCTGGTCTGGCCCAATTAGCTGCCCAATATTTATTCTACTCTCTCGGAAATTATTATTAATAGATTAATGTATTTATACATTATTTAATAATATAAAATTATTTATCTTGAATTAATTGGTTGAGTGAATTAATTGATAAATAAGTGACCCAGTTATTATTAATTATATTATGGGCTGAATATTAATTTATTATTAGAAGCCCATTAGCATTATAATTACTAATGTGCCACAATTACAATATAATGTTTTATACATTATATATATATATGATAAAACACGTTCATTATGATTGACACGCAAAAATCATTCACGCAAGAAAAGAATGTGAGTTACAGAGAGAACAAGATTTTCATTTCCTTAAGATCTCTGTCCACACGGAGGAAGGAAAGGGTCGGGACACTATTCAGAAGATCTGATCGGGAGCAACAATCAAAGTTGCAGCAACATATGAAGGAGGAAGGTAATCGATTCTTCCCCTCATATTTCCTTCAATTTAGAGATGGCAATTTCGCGGGTTGGGGTTGGGTTAGTAACCAGACCCGTTCTATATCTTGGACTCAAGAACTCAGATCTGAACCCAGATCTGCACGGGTCCAGAAATTCGGAACCAGTCGCATGGTGCGGGTATACGCAGCCCTAGATCTGTTGGTGTGATTTGAATTGCTAATTTTAAATTGTCTTGTTCGTGGAAGTCTTTTTCTTCAAATTTTCTTATTATGGTTATCATCTATTATTACTTAGGAATATGAATTGAAGAATTAGAAAATTCAAATAATATAAAATAAGATTTGATAAAAAAATATTAATAATGCAAGTCTTGGAATGAAGCTAAGTCGGGTGGGGTGGGGTAGGTAGAGAAATTGAATCCAGACCCACCACGAATCCACACGGGTTGGGTTCAGACCAGCTCCATACTTCTACGAGTATGTATATTACCCGCTTCATTACGGGGCAGGACTAGTCGGGTACGGTGGATTCAGTTCCAATTGTCATCTCTAGCTGCATTAGGCTTCAACTAGTGCAAATCCAAACTTCTCTCCTATGTATTTGTACACATAACTTGCATCCGAACCAGAAAAATAATTTTCAGTCCAATTTATTTTAAAATTCCAAGATCCGTCATTAGATGGTCTCACGTAAGTGTTTACATCTTTGAAAATATATATGAATTAGAATTTAAATATAATTGTTATAATTGACGTTCTAAAAATCCATAATATATAGTACTCCATTTGTCCCGTGTGAAGCGACGCATTTCTTTTCGGCGCGGTAACTAAGAAAGTGGATGATAAAGTATTTCCTCCGTCACATTAATATTATCTTGTATTTCTTTTCGGACCATTCCAATAACATTGTCTTGTTTCTTTTAGTGGCAAAAAACACTCTACATTCAAAAATGTGATGTGCTGATCATTACTCACTACCCACCCCACATTATTATACACACTCTCTCTCTCCAAAAGTTTCTATCTCATACGATGTCATTCCGTTACGAACTCATAAAGTTATGATTTTTAACTTTTTAGAAACTTTAGATTATTTCTTTGAATGAATCAATTGCCTCAATTATGCTTTAGTAAAATTTGAATGAATTCTCATTCATTCTCACCCACCATCCCTCGAAAACTGTGTTAATTTCTTAATACAATTAAAACGCATAAAATATATAACTAAATCAATTTTCTTAGTCTCTGTGCCGAAAAGAAACAAGACGATATTAACGGGATGGAGGGAGTATGAGAGAATAGTAGATGATAAAGTAAGAAAGAGAAAATGAGTGGGATTGTGAGAGAGTATGTGATAAAGTATGAGAGAATTTGTAATTTTTTTTGAAAAGTTAATTTCCTTTTTAAAAACGTGACATTTCAAATGGGACACCCTGAAAAGGAAAACGCGTCGCTTCAAATGGACGGAGGGAGAACATGATACTACATATTTCCCTTTATTAAGGGAAGGAAATGGAATCCCAATTTATATTAGGTCGAATTTGTCTCGCATGTTTAACCTAATGTTATTTTTTCTATGTAGTTTGAAATATTGTATAAGAGGGTTTGATCAGTGTGCTCTTTAATTGAATAACACTATGGGACTCCTCATATACACAAAATTTGAATCACCCAACCGTATGTCAACTTTCTAAATATTCTCAATTTAATAAAAATATGTGAGGTATGCTTTTCTTATAATGGTATGGAATTTCTCGTCCATAAGGACGCAAGAAATTGTTTAAGATTAATTATCTATACTGTATATATATAAGTTTCTATACAAAAACTCAAAATAATACTCCACCCTTCTTGGACGATAGTGCCCTTCCCTAAACTGCAAAACCCCAAAATGTCCCTCCCCTTTTTTGCAAAATCCAATTGCATCCTCTCCACTGCTTGCTTCTACAATTCTCCCCGTAACCACTTTTGTTGACTCCAGTTCCTCCGCTGACTCCCACTTCGAAGATGGCTCCAGATATCTTGTCGACTTCTTCTGTATTCAACTTAGAGAGCGATTGTACTGTTGTTGTTGGTCGAACACCTGCTTCGCAAGGTACGTTACTCCAAAAATCTTAATTTAACTTTTTTTTAAAACTCAAATCGATGCCAACTTTTTTATTTTCGACAACATTGTCTAAATGGATGTGTCTATCTGTTAGTGATGCTTTCGGAATTTCCCCATGACTGCAAAATTTAGGTGCTGGGTGATTTAGATCTGTCCTTTGATGCTTTGTTAGGGTTTAGTTTCATCTGGAGATGTGAAGATTGAAAATCTAGGTTCTGTGTGATTTTGATTTGTTATTCAGTTTATTTCAAATTTTAGGTGTTGGTTGAGTTTGATGCGACCTTGAATTGCTTTGTGCAAAAACTAACTTTTTATGTCCCTTCAAATTTTAGTGTTGGATGATTTTGATATGTCCTTGCATACAGTATGACATGAAAATCAAGTTTCTCATTTATGGGCTATACTATAGAATAGTTATAAGTTTCGATTATTTGTTTTTCTTTTATGGTAAATGACCAGTGCCAACCATTCACAACCTCGAAAGGAAAGGATGCTGAAATTGATCAAAATGTAAATATCTTAAGAGAGGGGGAATATGCTTACAGCTTGGATTTGATACAACTGTCATTGAAGAAAGTGATCAGGGTTCTAGAAAAATCCATATGATTGATGCCCTTGCAAAAATAATAGCTGATGCAAGAAATAATAAGGTATTAATTATTAGTAGTATTGTTCATTCTTTGTAGTTCGAATGACGAAGAACCAAATGCAACTGCATTTCCATGTTTGAAATGGTTTTCTTCTCTTTTAGATGCTTTACCGTAGAACCTCAGTTGTATCTCTTGTGTCCTCTCATTAGTTTGATGTTAGATTGTTATGTCTAGCTTCGAAGTATTACCAGTTTAATCTGCCATTTTCTGATTTACTAACATCTCCAGATGTTTACATGTCAAAATCATAAGATGTCTGATAAATTGTGTTCCAGAAAATGTTGTTCTCGGCAATCGGCTCTGTTATCAGCTTGATGAGGGAAGTAGAGCTTAAAGAGAAAGCTGCAGAAGAAGCCAAAATGGAAGCTGCTATGGGTGATACAGATATACTGGTTAAGTCTGAGCTATACTATAGAATAGTTATTGTTGGTCCCGAGATTAAACGTTCGGTGTGTAGAGGGGGGATGAATACACTCGAAAATAATTTCTCAACTTTAAACACTAACAATCCTTTTCGGAGAGTGTCGCATCGAACAAGTTCAGTAGACCAAATAAGTTGTTCTTGATCGTGTGGCAGAGTGGCTGACTTTACTGAAGCCTGATAGCTGACTTGAGTCAGAATTCCGATGCGTTCAGCTGAAGTTCAGTATAGTGCGGAAATATGTAGGCCCAAATTCAGTTGAGTTTAAAAAACGTTTTTAATAAAACAGTTTCAATATGTTAGTGCGATCGATTAAGCTTTGCTGAAACTCAGTTGAATGATTTTAGAAAATACTTTCAGTATGCACAGTAATCAATGCAACGGTTAAAAACGAAAAAAACACACGTAACACGGGTAGTTTTTAAAGTGGTTCGGATCCAACAATCCTACGTCCACTGTCCCGAAAGATCAGGAAGCTATGTATTATACTGAGATAGTCTCAGTCGGTTTGTACGCTGGACAAACACTGGTCTTGAGATATAATGAGCACGTCTCAATTTACAAAGGATCAAACTAAAGCGTTTGACAAACTCTCCAACTATGAAGGAGTCCTTTACAATAAGGATCAATTCAGATATGAACTCCTTCGGTTAGGTTAGATCAGTCCTTTACAACTAAAGCGTCTAAGCTATGGATAAGATCTGCTGAGCTTAGGTTAGAGGGATAGGGAATGAGAAAGTGGCTTCTAGAGCGACGAACAGCAAAGTATAGACTTGGGTTCATATTCAGTCGCTTGGATACTAGAGGCTTTATACTCGAGTTCAGCTTGGTTCCCTATGACCAGGTATGTTGTCTTTCGCCAGAGATTATTCTTTGAACTTCTTGCGGAAGACGTAGGTTTTTTCGAGTTGCTCGTGAATGCTCGTGTGTTCTTCGATTTTTAGGTGAGCATCAATTTGAATTGTATCCCTCTATTTAGAGAGCAGAGATAAGGATAGATCCGTTGGAGACGACGATCCTTGTGTCTCTCTCTTTTGGGTAGCTAACGGCTCTTTCAAAGAAGGTGGCAGAGTCATTTTCCTTCATTTTTGGAAAGTTGTTAACTTGCAGCTTTAATCAGAAAGTTGACAGCTGGCTGCTCGTCATTGGTCGACGCTGAAGAAGGTAGGTGAGACAGAACAGACTTCAAGTTAGATCTGAAGCTGACTTCGCTCTTCCTCGTTTGACTCTGCTGATTTGACTTAGTAAATCCCGACGATCGAAGACCGTCCCACCATTGCTTGAGTCCGATCTATATTCGATAGCATGCTCCCGCTAAGTCGGCTCTACCAAGATCAACTCGAGTTCGATGAACTACTCTCGCCGAGTTCGGTTCCATCGACTCCTCTCGCATATCGCTCCCGCCGAGTCCAAGATCACTGAGTCTTCTTCTTATGGTACTGAGGCTGGTAATCTACTAAACACCTGAACCAAATGAAGAGTGTCTACTGAGTCTGATACCTCAGAGACAGAACAATACAGATTACAACGGAATGGTTCATCAGTCAAAGTAGGGTTTTGGGATCTTCGAATCTTCAGCAAATAATCAGAGCACTGGGCTGCTGAGCTATCTCCCAACAAGTTGTGGAGCGACTGAATCATCTCCCAACATTTTCCCCCTATTTGATGATGCCAAACCCTAACACTATAACTATCAGAGACAGAGCTCCTTACAAATATTACAAATAGAATCAGTGGAGTTGTTCTTCAAGTTCTAGACTACTGAGGGAATCAGGGAAGAACTATACAGAAAACTAACAGCAATTTCTCCCTTTCTAACAACATTTTCCCCCATCTACAAGCAATCTAACAGACTAGAAACTAACAAGGTAAAAACTGACAGAATAAATCTATTCAGTGAGTGTGTGAGTCAGTAATCACTTGAGTGATTATGTGTGTTAAGCATAAAGTAAACAAGGCCATATAGACAATAAGGAATTGCCAGGGCCGAATAACAGTGATGTTTTATATATGAGGAAATCTGAACTACTATTCTAAGAAAAACAGAACAGAAAAATACAAGAAATACAGAAGCTATATATCTGAACTGCTGAATCCTGTCTTTGAAGTCTTTTGATTTTGATTCAGGAAGTGGCAGTCCATACATTCTGTAAGTGATCTTCCTCGCCTTCGCATCTCTCGCAAATCGCAGGGCTCATCTTCATCTAAGTGTCTTGCTTGGGCAAAGATCCTTAATCTCCTTCTCAATCACCCCATAATGAACAGAGCCATCAAGCTTCAGTGGGGGAGGCATGATCCTTGGAGCTGGGACCCTGACATCAATTTTATCTTCTATGGCCTTCTGAACTCTAGCAAATATCTTTGGGTCAGTCTTCAAAAGCCATTCAGCAAATGCGATGGACTTGTGCATTTCAGGCCAGTATATCCAGAAGTAGTATCTCTTGATGTAGTCTGCCTTCAGTGACTCCCACCTCTGTGTCCGATCCCATGGCATCCATTCATCCACTCTGGGCCATCTGTGGATCTTAAGGTCAGTAGGCTTCCTGAGTCTTCTGTATTTGTAAGGAATATCTGCCTTCTCAGGAATCCTTTGGCTTGCTTCCTTCTCAGCCTTCAGCCTCAGAGCTTCTAGATCTGCCAATCTGAGTCTTTCTCTTGCTGCTTCTATTTGCCTTGCTTCAGCTCCTCTGTCTAGATACCTCTCCATCTGATCTCATATCTCTTGCATTTCTAGCTCTTGTTTCTGTAAGGGGACATAGGAGGGTACATGCTCTTCTTCTTCTGAGTCAGCAGGAGTAGAGGATTTTTCTTTTGAACTTCCCTGCTGACCAGATTTCTGCTGCTGCTGTTGCTGTTCCTTTTCTTTCTCTTTATCAGCCTCATCACTCAGCTTTATTTTCCTTGTAGGCAGCCTTGTCCCAGTCTTCCTACCTCCTGTTGGGGCCTTAGTCTTGCCTTTGGCTAACATTTTCTTTAGCTTGTTGGCAGCCTAAGCCTCGGCAATCTCTCTAGCACGCTTCTCATCTGCAGCTATCTGAGCTTCTTCCTCAGGAGTGATGTATCTTTTAGTTCCTTTCTTATTAGGAGGAGTGGGAAGCTTCAGTACTTTCTTGCCCTTTCCTTGCATTGGAGGAGGCAGAGGGACCTCTTCCTCTTCTGAGTCCTCCTCTGCATACTCAGCAATTTCCTTGATTATATTACTGGGTATCTGAGTTGCTTGAGTAGCAGAATCTTTGGGTCATGAGCCACTGGGCCGCCTCGCAGGCACTACATCTCCTGCTGCTGAGACACCCTGGGCCTCGCCTTGTGCAATCTAAGTAGAGGAACCAGTGGGAGCAGATTGTTGAATTTGAGTTGCTCCAGCCAGTGTCCTTACTCCTTTTGGTACTCTCAGTACCTTCTCCTTCCCTTCAGTTATCTTCAGCTTTCCTTCCCCCTTTTTGGCATCAGCAAATAAGCCAGGGGTGGGAACCGGTACCTTCTTTTCTAGACTCTTGTAAGCTGCTGAAACATCATCCAATGCATACTGCAGCTTTGTGAGTCTCTCATGCAGTTCATTTCTCTCATCAGTTAGTTGTTCGCTGTATTTCTTGTGAGAGGTGTCTACTGCCGTCTGAATATCTTGCAACTTCTGATCCACCTAATCTTCCATTGCCTTCTGAATTGTTTGGATTCTGAGCTCGGAAGCCTAGGAGATAGAGGAGATGGATGCAGTGTGAGCTGACTGGGCGGCCTTGTATTCTTCCAGAAGTTTCGCTTAGCCAGCCTCCATCAACTTCAGTTGCTCTTCGAAGTTGGCTCGTTGAGTGGCGAGTGCTTCAGTCAGGATTGTTGAGAAGTCGGGGGCAGGAGTGTTCTGAATAGTCGTTCTGAGCCCCTTGATCTCCGCACTCTGAGCCTGAGTGGTCTGCCTCCACATCTTGTAGACGGCACGGGCGAGAAGTCTATTCTGAGTTCCTTGACTCCTCAGGGCCCTGGCCACTGACTTCGATCATCGACTTTTAGGGCTGGGCGCTACCTCGAACGCAGACTCAAGTAGAGGCTGAGCTGGTTCTGCTGACTTCGAGCTACCAGCCTCCGACTGACCTGGTCCAAGGATGCTGAGAGGAGGTTCAGCTGTAGAAGTTGGAACATCCTTGTCCAGTTGAGTTCCCTCATCAGGCTTCTTAGGGCCTAAATCACGGGGTGGGTCCTGACCATCGGGGTCAGACCCATCTGAGGGTGTCGTTGCTGAGGTTGGTTGGCGATCATTTAGCATGGCTAGCATGGCAGCCCTCAAGTCATCTAAGGAATAGATGTCAGATGGCTCTGAGTAGCCAATCTTGTTCCTTATCATCAGCTCCTCCTCGTGGAGCTGTTCACAGGAGTGGTCTTTGATCAGCTTGTTCAGAGTAGACCACTCCTAGAACCTGATCTAAGTATGGAGTCTAGCCTGCCTTGCCAGTATGATAAGATCGGTGTAGCTGGCTATCTCCGGGATATGTTCAGCAATCTCTCGGGAGGCTCTTGATTGTAGAGCAGATGCCTCCATCCCGATCAATTCTGACTCAGAAGCAGTCTCAGAATTCTCAACTTCAATCGGAGACTGTTGCTTCTCAGCAGACGGAATGCTGCTAAGTGGAGGAATTTCCAAGGGGCTCTCGGTCATAGGAATCTATTCAGCTTCGACCCCTTGGTCCACTGTCTCATCTCGTTCAGTAGAGACGGCCTTCTCCACTGACTGAGTTTTCTCTGAGGACTCAGCCTCGTCCCTCAGCTGTAGAGGTGGTTCAGCAACAACCTCTGCTACGACCTCACTGACTTTCTTCAGTCTCTTGGTTGGTGTCTTGGGAGTAGACTTGGGAGGTGACCTCTTCTTTGTAGGAATGGAGGTCTTCTGAGTTCCTGTCTTGGGATCAGCAGGCCCTGACCCAATCTACTGAAGGGCCGCTGCCCTGCTCTGGAATCGGACCTTCTTTGGATTGAAATACAGCTTGCCAGTATATACAACATTGTCAGCTCCGCAGAGGTCCTCTATCATAATAGATAGCTTCGTGCCGTAAAATAATTTTCCCTTAACTGACAGGCAGTTGTCTGAATGATCGAACTTCGCAGCCTGAGTCATAAACTCCTTCAGGAAGAATTCAGCCAAGTTAATCTTTGCATGATCGTGAATGGCCATCATCAGCTGAATCTTCGGTCTCGACACTTGGTTAAACGAGCTGGCCTGACTCGTCTGTATCTGAGTTACAATATATGCAAGAGCTCTATACTGGGGAAGCATAGCATTCTTTGGGAAGGCAGCTCTGAATGTTGTAGGCTTCCCGCAGAACACTTCCAAATACTCGTCCATAAGATCATCCTTGTAACCCACTGTAGTGAAGCCTTCGCTCGGAAGTTGGAAGCTTCGCTGAAGCTTTTCCTTGATAGACATCATCTTGATTTCAGGTATGATGCGGGCGGGGTCTCCAGGAATATGAGTGATAAATCTGCATCGGATGTCCCCTTTTACTGACTCTGAGTTCAGATACAACTCAGCTATCTGTCGAGGGAGGAAGTATGATGGCTTCCTAGACAAAAATTTCTCCAATCCAGTCGCCCTCAGCGAGACAAAGAGTTCCTCCATGAAATCTAGATCGCAGGAGTCGAACTCCATCATCGGCTCGAACCATACACGGTCCTTCTCGAGGATCTCCTTCATGTTCACCAGACCGATAACATCTCTTCCTACCATATTTAATAACTGCAAAGACAAGAAATCTGTATCGAACGAAAAATATTAAAGATATCATATTCGATGCTGAATGATCATGAAAGATTTACCAAATGTTTTTCTGAGATATTTGAAAATGAATTTGCAAGGAAACAAAGGCTTTTTCTCAGAAAACTAGGGTTGTGAAATCGCAGAGTGAAAATGGCTGTTTCCAACTTTGAACGTGTTTATATATGTTAAAGAAGATGAACAAGCTAATAATCTACGGCTCGCTTTGAAATAACTTTTTTGAGATGGACGGATAGGATTTAATGTTATAAAATAGGTAATGATTAATTTAGCCGCCTAAGTCAAAATACAGTTGTAAATAGCCAAAGAAGTAACTTGATACGACATGCATTTAATGCGCTGCAGAGTTCAGCATGCTTTACATAGAATGTCGTGGTATTTAATGTAAACCGTTATATTAAATGACATTTTCTAAGGCATTGAATACGAGTCGAATCTCGAATCATAAATGCACATAATATTTCATTGGCTAATGAGTAGAGATACGCAAACCTGTCAGCTGAACATCGTAGTCAGCTGATACCTCGTGTAGATGGTTGCTGAGTCTCTATGTACTGAATTTACTCGCATGCAGAGTGAACATTGCCCCTGCTGAATGCTCCTCTCCCCGAATCCACTTACTGACTGGAGTCAGTAGGGTCCAGCAGACCTAGCTCAATTGAAAGTTCTCTGAATCTGGCTTTAGCTAGAGGCTTGGTCAGAATATCTGCCCTTTGATGGTCAGTATAGATCTTCTCCATCCTGATATCCTTCTTTTCGACATGATCATGAATGAAGTGGTGTCTGATGTCCACGTGCTTGCATCTCGTATGAAGTACTGGGTTCTGAGTGATTGCAATTGCACTGGTGCTGTTGCAGAAGATCGACACTTCATTCTGAATAACATCATAGTCGCGTAGCTGCTGTCTCAGCCAGAGGATTTGGGCGCAGCAACTTTCGGAAGCCATATATTCAGCTTCAGTAGTTGACGTCGCTACTGAATGCTGTTTCTTTGAAAATCATGAAATCAGCTTACTGCCAAGGAACTAACACGTTCCAGAAGTCGACTTTCGGTCAATTCTACATCCTGTATAGTCAGCATCAGAATAACCAGTTAGTTCAATATTATCATCAGCTGGATACCATAAACCCATGTCAGGTGTTCCTCTGAGATAGCGGAGAATCCTCTTTGCTGAGTCCATGTGACTCTGCTTAGGATTCGCCTGAAATCGAGCGTAGACACCTACAGCATAAGTAATGTTAGGTCGAGTAGTTCTTAGATATAATAATGAACCAATAATAGCACGAAATTCAGTATGGTCTATTGATACTCCCTCTTTATCAAGATCGATTTTCATGTTCGTGTTCATCGGGATCTTGATTGGTTTGTCGGATGTGCAACCGAACTTCTTGATGAGGTCTCGAGTGTATTTGCCTTGATTGATGAACGTTCCCTTCTCAGATTGTTTGACTTGAAAACTGAGGAAATAATTCATCTCTCCCATCATTGACATCTCGAACTTATCCTTCATCATTTTCTCAAACTGCTGACACATGATGACGTTCTTCGATCCGAAGATTATGTCATCTACGTAGATCTGCACAAGTAGGATATCGTCTCCCAGTCGAATGTTGAATAACGTGCGGTCTACTATGCCTTTCTGAAAACCTTTCTGAAGAAGAAACTCGGATAGGGTATCGTACCAAGCCCTGGGTGCTTGTTTTAATCCGTACAGAGCCTTTCTGAGTCTGTAGACCTGATGTCCCTGCTGAAAGTCGGGTGGCTGTTCTACATAGACTTCTTCTTTCAGCACGCCATTAAGGAACGCAGACTTCACATCCATTTAATAAACTCTGAATCGCTGATGTGTTGTGTAGGCTTGGAATATTCTGATTGCCTCCAATCTTGCAACCGGAGCGAAACTTTCGTCGAAATCTATTCCTTCAGCTTAACAGTAGCCTTTTGCCACGAGCCTTGCTTTGTTCCTTACTATAACGTTGTTTTCATCTCGCTTGTTCTCGAAGACCCATTTAGTACCAATCACATGTTGATGCCGGGGTCTATCAACAAGCTCCCATACATCGTTTCTCGTGAACTGTTGGGTGATGATTCAATCCTCAGCAATTGCTGAAATATTGGGAAATGATTCAGTCTACTCAGCTGATAAGTTAACTCAATAGCCTTGTGCTCTGAACGTTTACTGAAGATTTGAAGATCCCAAAACCCTATATTGATTGATGAACCTTTTCGTTGTAATCTGTTTTTTGTCTCCCGAGGTTTCGGGCCTCGGCAGACACTCGCTCGAGTTCAGGCACTCAGTGGATTATCTGCCTCAGCACCAGAAGTAGAAGACTCAGTAATACTGGACTCAGCAGGAGCACTATACTGAAAGGAGTCAGTGGAACTGAACTCAAGCCAGAGTACTTCACCGAACTCGTAGCCGATCTACGAGAGAGCCAACTCGGTTGGAGCATGCTACCAAATCGTAGATCGACTCAAGAACGGCCGATGAGCCTCTTGACCGTCGAATCTTTAAAAGTCAAATCGCCAGAGTCAATACGAGGAAGAGAGAAGTCGCCTTCAGATCTCCTTGAAGTCCGTTACTTGTCTCAACCACTTTCTGAACCTCGACCAATGACAGGCAGCCACGTATCCTATATCTATTAAAGCTGCAAGTCAACAACTTTCTAGAAATGGAGGGAAAGGACACTGCCACCATACTTCAAAGGATTGTCGTCTCCAATGGATGAATCAAAAGAGAGAGACAAAGGATCATCGTCTCCAACGGATCTATCCTAATCTCTTCTCTATAAATAGAGGCATGAATCAAATTTGAAGCTAATCAAACCTTCGCATACACGAGAGACTACACTTCTGGTCTTAGGGAAGAATAAGTCTTCCGCAAGAAGTTCGAAGAAACAATCTCCGGCGAAAGACTACACTTCTGCTCTTAGGGAACCGAGCTGAATCGATTAATACAACCTCTAGTATCCAAACGACGTTACACAAACCCAAAGCTTACACTCAGTTGTTCGTCGTTCTAGAAGCCACATCCTTGTTCCCTATCCCTCTAACCTAAGCTCAATGGACTAAATCCATAGCTTAGACGAAGGAGTTCACTTCTGAACTGATCCTTATTGTAAAGGACTCCTTCACTGTTGGAGAGCTTTTCAAACACTTAGTTTGATAACCTTGTAAACTGAGACTTGCTCAGTAAAAATCTCAAGACCAGTGTTTGTCCAGTGTACAAACCAACTGAGACTATCTCAGTATAATACATAGCTTCCTGATCTTTCGGGACAGTGGACGTAGTAGTCTGTTCTGTTTTTACTGTTGCATTGATTTACTGTTCATACTGAAAATATCTTTCAAATCATTCAACTGAGTTTCATCAAACTTAACAGACTATACTAATCTACTGAAACTGTTTTGATAAAATGTTTTCCTAACTCAACTGAATTTGGGCCTATACTATTCCGCACTACTGAACTCTATCTGAAAGATACTGAATTCTGACTCCAAGTCAGCTAGCAGGTCTCCGTAGAATTAGTCACTCTGCCACACGATTCAGAATAGCTTATCTAGTCTGCTGAACTTGTTCAGTACGATACTATCCTGAAAAGGACTATTCGTGTTTAAGTTGAGAAATCGGTTTTCAGGTGTATTCACCCCCCCCCCCTCTACAATTAGTATCAGAGCAGGAGTTCCATAAGACTCTTGTTATTCTGAAACTGGTCTAGTTGAACGGATCCGAAAAATGTTTTCACTGCATATCATCCTTCATTCATATCACTATCTATCATGTCTGATATGTCAGGGATCAGGATGGTACCCATGTTCTCAGTAGAGAACTATGGCGTACGGCGGGTCAGAATGGAGGCACATCTGACCTCTCTCCACGATAGCATGATAGAGGTTCTGGAGGACAGACCTATCATTCCTATGATCGATAGTGTCGTAACTCAGGATCCAGCAGATGGAGGAGGAATGGTGACCGAGAAGAAGATCCCCAAGGATAGAAGTCTCTTCACCCCTGAGGAGAAGAAGCTTCACAACTGAGACCGCGTCGCCAGAAACGCCATACTAACAACCCTGAGTGATTCCTATCTCGGAAGAGTACTGGACTGCAAGTCCGCGAAAGAACTCTGGGATTCTCTAGCACTACTGAGTCGGGGGACTCAGAAGATCAAAGCAAATAAACTTGCGCTAGAACTTTAGACGCTGGAGAGATTGTCCCTCATGCCTGGTGACACCATTGAAGATCTCAACGTCAGATTTACGAATCTGATGAACTCTATCAACGGGCTGGGAAAGACATTCTCCAACCGAGAGATGAATCTCAAGATTTTGAGGGCACTACCAGACGGAAACTGGACCCCCTTTGCTACTTTATTACGTCATTCTGATTTAGATATTGTTACTCCTGACCATATCTTTTTAGTACTTAAAGCAGAGGAGTTCGAGTTTGTCTTACCTCAAAGGAAGCAGCGAGCTGAAGCTGACACCCAAGTCGACCATGCCTTTAAAGCATCGGGCCAAGACAAGCCAGCTCCAAATGTCTAGTAAGGCTGAACCTTCACTCAGTGACATACAAGAAGGAAATCTAGCCAAGAAGTATGCAATGCTTGCCGTGAAGTATCAGAAGGAAAAGGAGAGGCGCAGAAAAGTGACTAAAGCCCTCAGAGAATCCAAGGGTAAGTGTGAATATACGCCTAAGCGCACTCCTGACTCGCATACTTCTGAATGCAGGAAACAAGAGGACTCAGCTCAGTCGAAAGACAGTGAGAGCAAAGAAGAAAGAGTCACAACCTGCTATAATTGCAAGAAGCCAGGACATTATCAGTATGACTGTCCTGAGCTCAGCACTGCTGAAAGAGCAGCATGCATAGCAAGAAGAGACAAGTATACATTACCGGTGAACTCTCAGACGACTCAGATGAAGTCGATTCCTTCATGGATTCATCTGACGATGAATCAGCTTTCATCGCCTTAGAGCTTGAAGCCGAAGAAGATGCTGAAAAGTGTCTCATGGAAGGAGAAGAGGATGAGGTAAACTCACATACACCATTTAATTCCTCTTCACACTGCACACACGACACTCTTTCAGGTGCAGATGAGAATCTGGACGTCGCGATCGCATATGAAGAACTACTCGACGAGCGTATTCGGATGAGTCTCGTAGCTCAAGAAGACTCTTCGTGAATTGGATACCCTGAAAGTGGAGAATCAGAGACTTTCTCAGGAGAGTCAGTTGCTACTGAGTCAGAAGGACTTGTGTTGAGACTCAGGGAGGAGATAAACTCTCTGATGGCCAAGTCTCAGCATCAAGAAGCTCAGATCTTAGTTTTGACCAAAGACTTGACTCCGAAAGATACTGAACTGAGTCTACTAAAGCAAGAGTTGTCAGGACTTCAGACCGAGTATGAAATGCTGAAGAAGAGTGATGATGTCTGGAGGAACCTGATGACTTCTTCTTTCAGTACGCCGTTCAGTACACCATTCAGGAAAGCAGACTTCACATCCATTCGATATACTCTGAATCTTTGATGTGTTGCGTAGGCTAGGAATAGTCTGATCGCCTCCAATCTTGCAACTAGAGCGAACGTTTCATCAAAATCTATTCCTTCAGCTTGACAGTAGCCTTTTGCCACAAGTCTTGCTTTATTCCTTACTATGACATTGTTTTCATCTCGCTTGTTCTTGAAGACCTATTTAGTTCTGATCACATGTTGATGTCGGGGTCTATCAACAAGCTCCTAAACTTCGTTTCTCGTGAACTGATTCAGCTCCTCCTGTATGGCTATGATCCAGTCAGCATCTTTCTGTGCATCCTCAACTGATTGAGGTTCTT
Organism: Lavandula angustifolia; assembly: GCA_028984105.1. Lineage (NCBI taxonomy): Eukaryota > Viridiplantae > Streptophyta > Magnoliopsida > Lamiales > Lamiaceae > Lavandula > Lavandula angustifolia. Next base: position 11,800,066 of record CM054822.1, read on the forward strand.
CAGTAGACAATGTTGGGTGATGATTCTATCCTCAAGCACGTCCATACTTAGTGGGAAATGATTCTATCTTAACCGACCAAAGCTCGCAGCCTCGTGCTCTGAATTTGTTTGAAGATTTGAAGATCCCAAAACCCTATCTGATTGGTGAACAATTCTGTTGTAATTGTTTTTATCTCTGAGGGTTCAGACTCAGAAGACACTCTGCTCTGGTTTAGGTGTTGAGTAGATTATCAGCCTCGGCACTAGATGTAGAAGACTCGGTGATACCGGGACTCAGCAGAGCAAGATACTCGAAGGAGTCAATGGAACCGAACTCGCCAGGAGTAGTTCACCGAACTAAGAGCCGACCTTCGCAGAGTAAATTCAGTACTCTCTACAGGATCGACTCGAGAACGGCGCATGCGCCTTCCGAACTGTCAGATCTTTTGAACGACAATCAGCATAGTCAAATACGCGGAAGAGAGAAGTCAGCTTCATTATGCCTCGAAGTCTGTTTTGTCTCAACTACTCTACAAAACCTCGACGAATGACAAGCAGACACGTGCATTTTTACCTACTAAAGCTGCAAGTCAACATATTTCCAGAAAAGGAGGGAAAGGACACTGTCACCTTTTTCAAAAGAGCCGTTAGCTACCAAAAGAGAGAGAAAGGAATGATCGTCTCCAACGGATCTTTCCAAGACTCTTCTCCATAAGTAGAGGGATAAATCAAATTTGAAGCTCACGAAAAAGAACTACTACGACTGCTACTTCACGAGCAAACAAGGAAAGAGAACTAAAACAAGAAGAGAGCATTCAAACGAGCAATCCCAAAAGCTTAAGTCTTCCGCAAGAACTCGAAGATCTATCTCCGGCGAAAGACTACATCTTAGCTCGTAAGGGAACCAAGCTTAACCGATATACAAGCCTCTAGTATCCAAATGACGTTACACGAACCCAAAGATAAACTCAGCTGTTCGTCGTTCTAGAAGCTACATTCTCATTCCCTATCCCTCTAACCCTAAGCTCAACCGATCATATCTATAGCTTAGACGAAGGAGTTCATATTTGAACCTAATCCTTATTGTAAAAGGACTCCTTCACTGTTGGAGAGTTTGTCAAACACTTTAGTTTGATAACCGTTGTAAACTGAGACTTGCTCAGTATAAATTCTAAGACTCGGCTTTGTCCTATGTACAAGCTGACTGAGACTAACTCAGTATAATAAATAGCCTCCTGACCTTTCGGGACAGTGGACGTAGGATCCTGTGTATCCGAACCACTTTAAAAATCTGTGTCTCTCGCTTGTTCTCTTATTTACTGTTGCATTGATTTTAACTGTTCATACTGAGAATTATCCTTTAAAATCATACAACTAAGTCTCAAGCATACCGAACCGTTTTTTCGCTGAACTGAGACTGTCTTGATAAAACGTTTTCCACTCAACTGATTTGGGCCTACACATTTCCGCACCACTGAACTCTATCTGCTGATACTGAATTCTGACTCAGTCAACTAGTAGATCTCAGTAGAGTCAGACTCTTTGCCAAACACGATTCGGTAACGGCTATTTGGTCTCGCCGAATTCTTTCAAGATTGGCACTTTCCCCGAACAGGACTGTTCGTGTTCAAAGTTGAGAAAATAGGATTCAGGTGTATTCACCCCCCCCTCTACACTCGAACGTGCTCTCGGGACCAACAATTGGTATCGTGAGCAGGAGTTCTATAAAGACTCTTGTTATCTTGAAACTAGTCTACTTGAACGGATCCGGAAAAATGTTTTCACTGCATATTATTCTACACTCATATCATTATTCATCATGACTGATATGTCAGGTATAAGGATGGTACCCATGTTCTCAGTAGAGAACTATGGTGTAATGCTGGTCAGAATGAAGGCTCATCTGACTTCCCTTCACGACAGCATGACCGAAGTACTTGAGGAAGGACCTATCGTTCCTATGATAGATAGTGTCGTAACTCGGGATCAAACAAATGGAGGAGGAATGGTGACCGGAAAGAAGATTCCCAAGGACGTAAGTCTCTTCACCCCCCGAGGAGAAGAAACTTCATAACTTAGACCGAGTCGCCAGAATGCCATACTAACCACCTTAAGTGATTCTTATCTCGGCAGGGTTCAGGAATGCAAGACAGCTAAGGAACTCTGGGATGCTCTAGCACTACTTAGTCGGGGGACTCAGAAGATCAAAGCCAACAAACTTGCGCTGGAACTCCAAAAGCTGGAGAGCTTGTCTCTCATGTCTGGTGACAAAATAGAAGATCTAAATGTCAGATTTACGAATCTGATGAACTCCATCAACGGTCTGGGAAAGACATTCTCCAACCTAGAGATGAATCTCAAGATACTGAGGGCACTGCCAGATGGTCATTGGACTCCTTTTGCTACATTATTACGCCATTCTGACTTAGATATTGTTACTCCTGACCATATCTTTTCAGAACTTTAAGCAGAGGAATTCAAGTTTGACAGACCTCAACGGAAGCAAAAAGCTGAAGCTGATACCAAAATTGACCATGCTTTCAAAGCATCAGTCAGCACAACATCTCCCACGTCAAGCAAAACTGAACCTTCACTAACTGACATACAAGAAGGAAGTTTAGCTCAGAAGTATGCGCTGCTCGCTGTAAAATATCAAAAGGAGAAAGAGAGGCATAGAAAAGTGACTAAAGCCTATCGAGAAACAAAAGGTAAGTCTGAATACACGCAAAAGCGCACTCCTGACTCACAATCTTCTGAATGCAGAAAGAGGGATGACTCAGCTCGATCTAAAGACAGCGAAAGCAAAGAAGAAAGAGTCATCGCTTGCTACAACTGCAAAAAGTCAGGACACTATCAGTATGACTGTCCTGAGCTCAGTAGTGCTGAACGCGCAGCACGTAAAGCAAGGAGAGAGAAATTCGCCAAGAAAAGACAAGCATACATAGCTGGCGAAATCTCAGACGACTCAGAAGAAGTCGACTCTGAAATTCGCCAAGAAAAGACAAGCATACTAGCAAGCAACAAGCTTAAGCACTGCAAGGAAGGACTTGGTTTCAGCCAGGGAGCTTCCTCATCTACCCCAGTACACTCAGAAGTGCCACTTGCTGATAGATTTGTTAAAGGGGAGACAATCAAAGCAAATATTCTGAACCCCTTAGCAAGGAATAAACAAAAGATGGCAGCACCTCATCCTACACGTCGCAATCCGACCAAAAGATCGCACTCAAAACACCCCAATTCGGTCCAAGGGGGAACCAAAGAAGCCAAAGTGGGCGACAAGATGGACCACCTCACCGACACATCCAGACGGTGTGGGTCATATTATTATGATCCTATAGTCGAAGAGGATCCAAGAGTCGAAGAAGAAGAAGATCGCACAAAAGGCAAAGGTCGAGCGATCCACCGGGTCGTAAGATCCGGACTCTCGAACCGTAAAAAGCCTAAGAAGTCAAGAACGACTAGTCCAAAGGGTCAAATATGTTGACTCAAGTGGAAAGAAACTATCCGAGACCACCGGGGTCGTTGGGACGAGATTTAGGGTTACTAAAACTAACATCTAAGGACCCAAAATCAAGAATAAAGGGTATCCGAATATAATTATGTTTTGCGGTGCACAAAGATCCTTGGTATGTGGACGGCGGATGCTCAAGACACATGACGTACTACCAAAGGAACCTACCCAAGAATTATACAAACAAGAAGGACCCGAGAATCGAGTTTGGAGACAACCCTAAAGGCTACACAAGAGGATTCGAACACTCGGCATTGAACCGCCACGCTTCCTAGAGCATCATATGTTGAAGGACTTCAAAGATAACCTTCTCTCTCGTTAGTCAATTTTGTGATAACTCGAATAGAGTGATATTTGACGCCGGTTTCGTGATGTCATTGATAAATCCACTGGGAAAACAAGTGTTATCGGTTTGCGCAAGAAGAATATCTATGTGGTCGACCGGAACTCACCAACCTCGAAGCTTGTTTGTTAGCGAAGAACAACCGAATGGGGTGGCTATGGCACAGGAGACTCAGCCATCTCAACTTCAAGACGCTTAACAAACTAGCAAGAAACACTCTAGTAAGAGAACTGCCGAATGAAGTATTCAGCAAAAACACTCAGTGTGAAGCATGTCTGAAGGGAAAGCAAACAAGGAATCAAAATCCACCTGTTCCATCTCCTTCCACTGATGGAATCCTTCAGCTGCTACATATGGATTTGTTCGGTCCAGTCTCTCCAGTGACGATCAGAGGCAAGAAATATGCTTTAGTGGTCATCGATGACTACTCGCGCTACACTTGGGTCATATTCATTGCCAACAAGTCTAACGTCAAAACAGAGTTACCAAGGCTTCTGAAAAGGCTCAGTGTCGAGAAGAACACCAAAATTATCAAAATCCATTCTGACAGAGGAACTGAGTTCCTTAATTCTATGATGGAGGAGTTCTCGCAGCGTAAGGAATAGAGCATGAGACATCGGCTGCACGCACACCTCAGCAAAATGGAGTTGCTGAATGGAAGAACATAACTCTCAAAGAAGCAGCTAGAACTCTACTCGCAGACTCAGGACTCCCAGCTAAATTCTGGGCAGAAGCCACTGATACTGCTTGTTACACTCAGAACCGTTCTCAACTGACAAAGCAACATAAGAGAACACCATATGAACTATGGAACAGCAGGAAACCTTCTCTATCCTATTTCCATATTTTTAGGTGCTCGTGCTTTATCCACAATAATGGAAAAGATCAGCTGAAAACTTTTGATAGCAAGTCAGATCGTGGAGTATTCTTAGGATACTCTGGGTCAAGAAAGCTTTAAGAGTATTCAACTATCGAACCCTTTGCGTGGAGGAAAGCCCTCATGTTGTTTTTAATGAGTTTGCTACTGAAGACAGGAGCAATAACTCTAATTCTGAATCTAAGGACATCAGTAAACAGCTTCAGGATCTAAACCTAAAAGACAAAGTCGAAAAGATCCAGCTTTGTTGGGATGATGATTCAGATGAGGAAAATGAAGACAAATCTACCGAATCTCAACCAAGCAAGAATGTAGGCTGAGCTGATTGATTCTCCCGAACGGAATCAATCCCGTGTAACTCAGTGTCGATGAAGAAACCCCGTGAGGTAATCGAGACCACTACCGAGAATAACAACTCGTGGGGAACATCTATTAGTGTTCCCGAGCCGAATGCCCCCGAACCCGGTGACTCGGTAGATCACACTCTCATTATCGAAATGCTTCAATCTCGGAATAGTACAACTGAAATGCCTAACTCGCCTACTATCTGTGTTGAACAAATTCCAGATGAAGAACTGAAACATCGTAGATCGTGGCTGGACGCTCACACTGCTGATCTGATTATTGGAGATCCCTCAGCAAGAGTAAAGACAAGATCTAGATTCTGTCAAGGAGAAAGCGCCTTATATTCCTGCTTCTTGTCTACTGACGAACCTCAGACGATTGAGGATGCATTAAAAGATGCTGACTGGATCATAGCTATGCAGGAGGAGCTGAATCAGTTCACGAGAGACGACATTTGGGAGCTTGTTGATAGACCCCGGCATCAACATGTTATTGGAACAAAATGAGTCTTCAAGAACAAGCGGGACGAAAACAACGTCATAGTAAGGAACAAAGCAAGACTCGTGGCAAAAGGCTACTGTCAAGCTGAGGGAATAGATTTCGATTAGACTTTCGCTCCAGTTGCAAGATTGGAGGCAATTAGACTATTCCTGGCCTACGCAACACATCAAAGATTCAGAGTCTATAAAATGGATGTGAAGTCTGCGTTCCTGAACGGCGTACTGAAAGAAGAAGTCTACGTGGAACAACCGCCCGGCTTTCAGTAGGGACATCAGGTGTATAGACTCAGAAAGGCTCTGTATGGGTTAAAACAAGCACCCAGGGCTTGGTACGATACCCAATCTGAGTTTCTTCTTCAGAAAGGTTTTCAGAAAGGCACAGTAGACCGCACTCTATTCAGTATTCGACTGGAAGACGATCTACTACTTGTGCAGATCTATGTAGATGACATCATATTTGGATCTAAGAATGTCATCATGTGCCAACAATTTGAAAAGATGATGAAGGATAAATTCGAGATGTCAATGATGGGAGAAATGAACTACTTCCTCGGTTTCCAAGTCAAACAATCTGAAAAAGGGACGTTCATTAATCAAGGCAAATACACTCGAGACCTCATCAAAAGATTCGGTTGCACATCCGAAAAACCTATCAAGATCCCGATGAACACAAACATGAAAATTGATCTTGATAAGGTGGGAGTATCAGTAGACCAAACTGAATATCGTGCTATAATTGGTTCTTTATTATATTTAACAGCTACTCGTCCTGACATAACTTATGTTGTAGGTGTCTGTGCTCGATTTCAGGCGAATCCAAAGCAGAGTCACATGGACTCAGCAAAGAAGATTCTCCGCTATCTCAGAGGAATACCTGACATGGGTTTATGGTATCCAGCTGATGATAATATAGAACTAACTGGTTACTCTGATGCTGACTATGCAGGGTGTAGAATTGACCGAAAGTCAACTTCAAGAATGTGTCAGTTCCTTGGCAATAAGCTGATCTCATGGTTTTCAAAGAAACAACACTCAGTAGCCACGTCAACTACTGAAGCTGAATACATGGCTGCCGGAAGTTGCTGCGCCCAAATCCTTTGGCTGAGACAGTAGCTACGAGACTATGACGTCATTCAGAAGGAAGTGCCAATCTTCCGCGACAGTACCAGTGCCATTGCAATCACTCAGAACCCTGTACTTCACACAAGATGCAAGCACGTGGACATCAGACATCACTTCATTCGTGACCATGTCGAAAAGAAGGATATCAGAATGGAGAAGATCCACACTGATCGACAAAGGGCTGATATACTGACCAAGCCTCTAGCCGAATCCGTATTCGTAGAACTTTCGGAGAGCTAGGTCTCTGCTGGATCCTACTGACTCCAGTCAGTAAAAGGTTTCAAGAGAGGAGCATTCAGTAAGGGGGAATGTTCACTCTCAGTACTGAGTAAACTCAGTACGTAGAGACAATAACCATCTACACGAGGTATCAGCTGACTACGATGTTCAGCTGACTGGGAGGCTCATTACTTCTTCAATTGAGATAATGAAAAATCATTTTACTTTTTAGTTGAAGGTTTGCGTATCTCTACTCAGTAGTATCTAATAGAACAGGGCTCTCGCCAAAGCCATCCACAAAACATGGAAGCAAACTGCTCAAGCCACCAACGTTGAGCTTCAGGGGATGAGATCTTCCATTTCACAATCAGCTGCCCCTAATGTCTCCTCCATTGTCTCTAACGCGCCAGCACAGCAGAAAAAGGACTTTGATAATCAGCTCAGAATAATTCAAGAAGGACAGGCCAAACTGCTTGAAGAATTCAAGGCCGCTCAGTCCTCCCATACTGAATCAATCTCAAACCAATCCCAGGCCACTAAGCTCAGACTCGACAATATTCAACAAGTCCTTGAAGGAAAGGTTTCTGAGAAGCTGAATGACTTTAAGGTCAGTGAAATGACCTCTCTCACAAATTCTACAAAGAAGAACTCGCTTCCGAGAGGAGTGAGCCGCATGAGGCCCCCGACAAAGATCAACGACAAACTTGAAGAGTTGTCGCCTCTCCTACAAAAGCCTCAATCTCCAAGTATCCACTCCTACCCCTACTGTAATTGATGATGCGAAAAAGGGGGGAAAAGGGGGATAAATGTGAAAAAGGGGATAAGTCGCCCCTAAGCCGACCTTGACTAAAACTACCGCAACATCAACTAAGGGGGAAGCCCTACCGAAGTCGGGAAAGAAAACACGGCCGTAGCCGAAGCAAGCGGAGCTCGGACAACAATGCTACTAGACCAACCGGTGAGGCCCGTGGTGTCTCACCTGCGAGCACAAGCAGAGACCGGCCCAAGTGGCTCGGGAACCGTGAGAACAAGCTACTCATGCAACCCGCACTCCTACCGACATAATTAAGGAGGTTGCTGAGTATGCTGAGCAGGATGACTCGAGGAGGAGGAAGAGGCACCTCTCCCATCTCCCGTTCAAGGCAAGGGTAAGAAAGTATTGAAACTCCCGACCCCTCCAAAGAAAGAAATCAAAGAGATATGTTACCGCCGGCAGAGGAGGCTCGGATAGCAACTGACGAGAAGCTAGCTAGGGAATTAGCCAAAGCCGAAGCGCCCAACAAGCCTAAAGCAAAGCCTTCCAAAGGAAAGACAAAGGCCCCACTTGCGGCGTAAAAGAAGTCAACAACGACTAGGTTGCCTCCCGTGAATCGCCGATAATTCAAGATGATGATGATAGGGAGCAGCAAACAACAACGGGACACCGAGAAGCGTGGTACGTCCAAAGAAAAATCAAGTACCCCCGCCGACTCGGAAGATCGCCGCCTCGCAAACCCTCCTACACGAGAACTAAGGAACAAGATGCCGAGATTGAAGCTATATTTGCTCGATGGATAGATATCTATACCGAGGATAAGAGGCAAGATAGATTCAAGCCGCCAAGCAGAAATCCATATGGGCATACCTTGAAGCACCGAGAATCCGTGATCGAACAAGAGGCCAGCCGAGAGTACCTTCAAAAGCCGACATTCCATATAAATACGTAGCGGAAGCCAACGGATCTCGAAAATGCAAAGATGGCCTAGGACGAATGAATGGATTCCCGCTCGCTTACACGCAGATGGGAATCACAGAAGATAGAATTCATCAAGAGGAACTATTTCTGGAGATTCTGGCCAAACATGACAAAGGCAGATGCCTACGTTGAATGGATGAGGATTACTGAACCCGACTTATATGCCTACCTGGTACAAGCTGTGAAAGAGAATATCATTATCCAAGTCCCCCGAGCCTGCACTTTGCCACCACCCGTAAGACTTGATGATTCTATTCATTAGGGAGTAATAGAGAAAGAAGTGAAGGATGCTGCCGCCCACAGAGATCTTGAAGAAGATGAGCCAGCTGACTTTGCTGAATATCTGAAGCTGAGGAAGTATACTTACAGGATGTATGGACTACTCCTTCCCGAGACACAATCGCAGAACTTTATGGACAAGATCAAGCAGTACAAGCGTTCTTAGTCTTAGTTTCTTTATCTTCCTAGCTTAGCAAGAGATGTACTGTACTGAACTTTCATATTCATATATACATCTTTTGGCTCTGACAATATCTTATTGTCTAAATAGCCATGTTTGTCTTATGCTTAACACTCAGAATCACTGAAGTGATTACTGACTCACACGCTCACGTTTATTTACTTGTCAGTCGATTGCTTTGATAGATTCTATTAGACTAGCTGTTCCGGGGGAAATTGTTATTTAGGGAGAAACTGTTTCTGCCCTGATCCCCTAGTAGATTAGAACTTAAAGAACAACTCCACTGATCTTACTTGTAATATTGTAAGGAGCTCTGTTTCTGAGAAGTTTAGTGTTAGCATAGATGTTGTTAGGTTTTGGCATCATCAAATAGGGGGAAATTGTTGGGTGATGATTCTATCCTCAGCACAGTCATACTTAGTGGGAAATGATTCTATCTTAACTGACCAAAGCTCGCAGCCTCGTGCTCCGAATTTGTTTGAAGATTTGAAGATCCCAAAACCCTATCTCGATTGGTGAACCATTCCGTTGTAATTGTTTTTATCTCCCGAGGGTTCGGACTCGAAGACACTCTGCTCCGGTTTAGGCGTTCAATAGATTATCGCCCTCGCACTGGATGTAGAAGACTCGGTAGATACCGGACTCATTAGGAGCAAGATATCGAAGGAGTCGCTGAACCGAACTCGGCAGAGTAGTTCATCGAACTAAGAGCTGACCTTCGCAGAGTAAATTCGCACTCTCTACAGGATCGACTCGATAACGGCAGATGCCTTCTTCCGAACCGTCGATCTTTTGAACGACAATCAGCATAGTTAAATACGAGGAAGAGAGAAGTCAGCTTCATTATGCCTCGAAGTCTGTTCTGTCTCAACTACTCTGCAAAAACTCGACGAATGACAAGCAGACACGTGCCTTTTTACCTACTAAAGCTGCAAGTCAACATATTTCCAGAAAAGGAAGGAAAGGACACTGTCACCTTTTTCAAAAGAGTCGTTAGCTACCAAAAGAGAGAGAAAGGAATGATCATCTCCAACGGATCTTTCCAAGACTCTTCTCTATAAATAGAGGGATAAATCAAATTTAAGCTCACGAAAAAGAACTACAACGACTGCTACTTCACGAGCAAACAAGGAAAGAGAACTAAAACAAGAAGAGAGCATTCAAATGAGCAATCTGAAAAGCTTAAGTCTTCCGCAAGAACTCGAAGATCTATCTCCGGCGAAAGACTACATCCTAGCTCGTAAGGGAACCAAGCTTAACCGATATACAAGCCTCTAGTATCCAAACAACGTTACACGAACCCAAAGCTAAACTCAGCTGTTCGTCGTTCTAGAAGCTACATTCTCATTCCCTATCCCTCTAACCCTAAGCTCAACCGATCATATCCATAGCTTAGACGAAGGAGTTCATGTTTGAACCTAATCCTTATTGTAAAAGGACTCCTTCACTGTTGGAGAGTTTGTCAAACACTTTAGTTTGATAACCGTTGTAAACTGAGACTTGCTCAGTATAAATTCCAAGACGCGGCTTTGTCCTATGTACAAGCCGACCGAGACTCTCGCATAATAAATAGCCTCCTGACCTTTCGGGACAGTGGACGTAGGATCCTGTGTATCCGAACCACTTTGAAAATCTGTGTCTCTCGCTTGTTCTCTTATTTACTGTTGCATTGATTTTAACTGTTCATACTGAAAATTATCCTTTAAAATCATACAACTAAGTCTCAAAGATACCGAACTCGTTTTTTCCGCCGAATTGAGACTGTCTTGATAAAACATTTTCCACTCAACCGATTTGGGCCTACACATTTCCGCACCACCGAACTCTATCTCGCCGATAGTGAATTCTCGACTCGGCCGACTAGCAGATCTCGCAGAGTCGACTCTTTGCCAAACACGATTCGTAACGACTATTTGGTCTCGCCGAATTCTTTCAAGATGGCACTTTCCCGAACAGGACTGTTCGTGTTCAAAGTTGAGAAAATAGGATTCAGGTGTATTCACCCCCCCCCCCCTCTACACCCGAACGTGCTCTCGGGACCAACGGACAAGAAGCGGGAATATAAGGCGCTTTCTCCCCGACGTAACTGGATCTTATCTTTACGCTAGCCGAAGGATCTCCAATAATTAAATCAAAAGTGTGAGTATCCAGCCACGATCTACGATGTTTCAACTCTTCATCTGAAATTTGTTCAACACAGATAGTAGGTGAGTTAGGCATTTTAGTTGTACTATTCTGAGATTGAAGCAATTCAGTTACAAGAGTGTGATCTACTGAGTCACCAAGTTCGTGGGCATTTAGCTCAGGGAACATCATTAGTTCCCCCCCGAATTATTATTCTCGGTAGAGGTCTCACTACCACCGGGGTTTCTTCATCGACCGGAGTTACCCGGGATTGACTCGCTCTAGAGAGTCAACTGCTTAGCTACTTCGCCGGGCCGAGATTCAGTAGTCTAATCTTCAGTTTCCTCATCTGAGTCATCATCCCAACATAGCTGGATCTTTTCAACTTTGTCTGTCAAGCTCAGATCCTGTAGTTGTTCACTGATGTCCTCAGATTCAGATTTAGAGTTATTGCTCCTATCTTCAGTAGCAAACTCATTAAAAACAACATGAGGGCTTTCCTCCACGCAAAGAGTCCGATAGTTGAATACTCTGAAAGCTTTGCTGACCCGGGAGTATCCTAAGAAAACTTCCTGATCTGACTTGCTATCAAAATTTTTCAGCTAATCTTTCCCATTATTGTGAATAAAGCACGAACATCCAAAAATATGGAAATAAGATAAAGAAGGCTTCCTGCCGTTCCATAGTTCATATGGTATCTTCTTATGCTGCTTTGTCACTAGAGATCGGTTCTGAGTATAACATGCAAGTGTCGGCTGCTTCTACCTGCACTTTGGTTGGGTGTCCTGAGTCTGGCGAGCAGGGTTCATGCTGCTTCTTTGAGTGTTCGATTCTTCCTCTCAGCAACCCCATTTTGTTGAGGCGTGCGCGCGGCAGACGTCTCATGCTCTATGCCTTCTGCCTTGCAGAACTCTTCCACCATGAAATTCAGGAACTCAGTTCCTCTGTCTGAACGTATCTTGACAATCTTGGTGTTCTTCTCAACACTGAGCCTTTTCAGAAGCCTTGATAACTCTGTTTTGACGTCAGACTTGTTGGCAATAAATATGACCCACGTGTAGCGCGAGTAGTCATCAATGACCACTAATGCATACTTCTTGCCTCTGATCGTCACTGGAGAGACTGGACCGAACAAATCCACATGTAGCAGCTGAAGGATTCCATCAGTGGAAGGAGATGGAATAGGCGGATTTTGATTCCTTGTTTGCTTTCCCTTCAGGCATGCTTCACACTGAGTGTCTTTGCTGAGTACTTCATTCGGCAGTCCTCTTGCTAGAGTGTTTCTAGTCAATTTGTTGAGCGTTTTGAAGTTGAGATGGCCGAGTCTTCTCGTGCCGTAGCCACCCCGTTCGTTGTCATTCTTCGCCAACAAACAAGCTTCGCGTTCGGTGAGTTCACGAGTTCCGCCGCCTACATAGACATTCTTCTTGCGCGAACCTGATAACACTGTTTTCCCTGTAGATTTATCAATAACATCACAGAAACCAACGTAAAAAATCACTCTATTCGAGTTATCACAAAATTAACTAACAGAGAGAAGATTATGCTGAAGTCCTTCAACATATGATACTCTTGGAACTGTTGTTGTTCCAATGCTGAGTGTTCCATAGCCTCTGGTGTAGCCTTTTGCGTTGTCTCCAAACTCGATTCGGGGTCCTTCTTCAGTAGTTCAATTCTTCACCAAGTCCTTTTGGTACGTCATATGTCTTGAGCATCCGCTGTCCATATACCAAGGGTCCTTGTGCACTTGCAAAACATAATTATATTCAGGTACCCTTTATTTTTGATTTTGGGTCCTTAGATGTTAGTTTTGGTAACCCATATATGTCTTACGACCCCGGTGGTCTCGCATAATTTCTTTCTACTTTTGTCAACATATTTGACCATTGGACTGGTCGATGCTGACTTCTGAGGCTTTTCAGGTTCAGGAGTCCTGATCTTCTAAGTGGATGGACTGCTGACCTTTGCCTTCTGCACGGCTTTCTTCTTCTTTTTCTGACTTTTGGATCCTCTCATGACTATAGGACCATAGTAATATGACCCATACTGAGCTGGATGTGTCAGCTGTGGAGGTCCATACCGACGCCCCATTTTGCTTTGCTGGTTCCCCCTTGACTGAACTGGGGTAATCTGGTGCTGATCTTCTTGTCAGAGTGCTGATAACTAGGATGAGGTGCCTTCATCTTCTGTTTGTTCTTGGCTAGGGGGTTCGAGTATGTCCGCATTGATGGTCTCCCCTTGAACAAACCTATCAGCTAGCCAGTTTTCTGAGCATACGGGGGCAGATGAGGAGGCTCCCTGGCTGAATCCAAGTCCCTCCTTCCAATGCTTGGGCTTGTTGCTTGCTAGCATAGCCTCTAGCTTCTTTTCAGCGCCCATGTAACGCTCCGTCATCGGTTCCTCCGCAGACATCATCACTCTTCTTCACATTTCATGCCTTGGCCCAAGTTCTGACAACTCTTGCTTTAGTAGACTCAGTTCAGTATCTTTCTGAGTCAAGTCTTTGGTCAAAACTGAGATTTGAACTTCTTGATGCTGAGACTTGGCCATCGGAGAGTTTATCTCCTCCCTGAGTCTCAATACAAGTCCTTCTGACTCAGTAGCAACTTGAATCTCCTGAGAAAGTCTCCGATTCTCCACTTTCAGGGTATCCAATCCCGAAGAGTCTTACCGAGCCGCAGCACTCATCCGAACCGCCTCGTCGAGTAGTTCTTCATATGCGATCACGGCGTCCGTATTCTCGTCTCGCACCCGAAATAGTGTCGTTTGTGCAAAGGTGAAGAGGAATTAAATGGTGCATGTGAGTTTACCTCATCCTCTTCTCCTGCCATGAGACGCTTTTCAGTGTCTTCTTCAAGCTCTACGGCCATGCATGCCGCTTCATCGTCGGATGAATCTATGAAGGAATCGACTTCATCTGAGTCATCTGAGAGTTCACCAGCTATATATGGTTGACGCTTTTGGATGAACTTCTCCCTTCGAGCTTTTCGTGCTGCTCTCTCAGCAGTACTGAGCTCAGGAAAATCATACTGATAGTGTCCTGCCTTTTTGCAGTTGTAGCAGGTAGTGACTATCTCTTCTTTGCTTTTGCTATCTTTCGACTGAGCTGAGTCCTCCTGTTTCCTGCATTCAGAAGTATGTGAGTTAGGAGTGTGCTTAAGTGTATACTTAGATTCACCCTTGGAGTCTCTGACGACTCTTGAGAGTTTTCTGCGCCTCTCCTTCTCCTTCTGATACTTCATGGCAAGCAGCGCGTACTTCTTAGCCAGGTTTCCTTCTTGTAAGTCACTGAGTGAAGGTTCAGCCTTGCTAGATGTTGGACCTGTTGTGCTGACTGATGCTTTGAAGGCATGGTCGACTTGTGTGTCAGCTTCAGCTCGCTGCTTCCTTTGAGGTAGACCAAACTCGAACTCCTCAGCCTTAAGTTCTGAAAAGATATAGTCAGGAGTAACAATATCTAAATCAAAATGTCTCAGTAAAGTAGCAAAGGGAGTCCAATGACCGTCTGGTAGTGCCCTCAAAATCTTGAGATTCATTTCTTGGTTGGAGAAAGTCTTTCCCAGCCCGATGATAGAGTTCATCAGATCCGTGAATCTGACGTTGAGATCTTCAATGGAGTCACCAGGTATGAGAGACAGTCTCTCCAGCTTCTGAAGTTCCAGCGCCTGCTTGTTGGCTTTGATCTTCTAAGTCCCCCTACTCAGTAACGCTAGAGCATCCCAGAGTTCCTTTGCGGACTTGCAGTCCTGAACTCTCCCGAGGTAAGAATCGCTCAAAGTGGTCAGTATGGCATTTCTGGCAACCCGGTCTAAGTTGTGAAGCTTCTTCTCCTCAGGGGTGAAGAGACTTCTGTCTTTAGGGATCTTCTTCCTGGTCACCATTCCTCCTCCTTGTGATGGGTCCTGAGTTACGACACTATCAACCATTGGAACGATAGGTCCGGCCTCCAGTACCTCTGTCATGCTGTCGTGGAGGGAAGTCAGATATGCCTCCATTCTGACCCGCCATACCCCGTAGTTCTCTACTGAGAACATGGGTACCATCCTAATTCCTGACATATCAGACATAGTAGATAATGATATGAATGAAGAATGATATCTAGTGAAAACATTTTCTAGATCCGTTCAAGTAGACCAGTTTCAGAATAACATGAGTCTTAGAGAACTCCTGCTCTGATACCAATTGTTGGTCCCGAGATTAAATGTTCAGGTGTAGGGGGGGTGAATATACCTGAAAATAATTTCTCAACTTTAAACACGAACAGTCATTTTCAGGAGAGTGCCGCATGAACAAGTTCAGTAGACAGTAGACCAAATAAGTTGTTCTGGATCGTGTGATAGAGTGGCTGACTTCACTGAGGCCTGCTAGCTGACTTGAGTCAGAATTCAGTACCGTTCAACTGAAGTTCAGTATAGTGCGGAAATGTCTAGGCCCAAACTCAGTTGAGTTTAGAAAACGTTTTTAATAAAACAGTTTCAGTATGTTAGTGCGATCGATTAAGCTTTGCTGAAATCAGTTGAATGATTTTTGAAAATACTTTCAGTATGCACAGTAATAAATGCAATGCTTAAAACGAAAAACACACAGAACTCAAGCAGTTTTTAAAGTGGTTCGGATCCAACAATCCTATGTCCACTGTCCCGAAAGATCAGGAAGCTATGTATTATACTGAGATAGTCTCAGTCGGTTTGTACGCTGAACAAACACTGGTCTTGAGATTTATACTGAGCAAGTCTCAGTTTACAAAGGATCAAACTAAAGCGTTTGACAAACTCTCCAACTATGAAGGAGTCCTTTACAATAAGGATCAGTTCAGATATGAACTCCTTCGTCTAAGGTATGGATAAGATCTGCTGAGCTTAGGTTAGAGGGATAGGGAAAGAGAAAGTGGCTTCTAGAGCGACGAACAGCTAAGTATGGACTTGGGTTCGTATTCAGTCACTTCGATACTAGAGGCTTTATACTCGGGTTCAGCTTGGTTCCCTATGAGCAGCTATGTTGTCTTTCGCCGGAGATTATTCTTTGAACTTCTTGCGGAAGACGTAGGTCGTTTCGAGTTGCTCGTGAATGCTCGTGTGTTCTTTGATTTCTAGGTGAGCTTCAATTTGAATTGTATCCCTCTATTTATAGAGCAGAGATAAGGATAGATCCGTTGGAGACGACGATCCTTGTGTCTCTCTCTTTTGGGTAGCTAACGACTCTTTCAAAGAAGGTGGTTGAGTCCCTTCCTTCCATTTCTGGAAAGTTGTTGACTTGCAGCTTTAATCAAAAAGTTGACAGCTGGTTGCTCGTCATTGGTCAAGGCTGAAGAAAGTAGGTGAGACAAAACAGACTTCAAGGTAGATCTGAAGCTGACTTCTCTCTTCCTCGTATGACTCTGCTGATTTGACTTAGTAAATCTCGACGGTCGAAGACTCGTCCCAGCCCGTTGCCGAAGTCCGATCTATATTCAGTAGCATGCTCCTGCTGAGTCGGCTCTACTGAAGATCAACTCTGAGTTCAGTGAACTACTCCTACTGAGTTCAGTTCCACCGACTCCTCTCGCATATCGCTCTCCCGCCGAGTCCAAGATCACTGAGTCTTCTTCTTCTGGTACTGAGGCTGGTAATCTACTAAACGCCTGAACCAAATGAAGAGTGTCTACTGAGTCTGAAACCTCAGAGACGTAACAATACGCATTACATCGGAATGGTTCATCACCAAAGTAGGGTTTTGGGATCTTCAAATCTTCAAGAAAATATTCGGGAGCACCGAGTTGCCGAGCTATCTCCTAACAAGTTGTGGAGCGACTGAATCATCTCCCAACATTTTTATAAGTTTCGATTATTTGTTTTTCTTTTTTGGTAAATGGATGACAGTGCATTTTGTTGTCTTACCTATTAAGGTTTATGATCCCTCTACATATTCAACTAGGTATATCTCATGAACAGGGTCCCGAGGTTAGTTTTTCTATGTGCCGAAGGGACAATTTATTAGCCGTGAAATATAATTTAAAACTCAAGTTTGTTGAGATTGCTAAGGCATCTAGAAAGTCCTCATTATGGCTAATCATATTTAATATATATATATATATATATATATATATATATATATATATATATATATATATATATATATATAATTATACAATTGTCCATGACTTCCTTAACCGCATTGTTAAAGATCATGGAAGTATTCTGTGGACCCGGCTCTGCAAACTTGATCAAGAAACACTATAACTATTCTTTCCTCCTTAAGATTAAGAACAAGCCAAATTGTCATGCAAGTGCATATGCAAGGCTTGTATCATTCCATTATCATTTTAGGAACTTCCTTTATTACTTTTGGGTTAGTATCAGGCAATTAACTAAGTTCTTTAATTTCTGCAGTTGGCCAAGTATAACAATTGATGCATCTCCAAGTATATTTTCCATAAACCATCTTAATCCTGAATTAAAATAATAGTTAAGTCATATTTATAACTATATTAATATTATAATATGCCTATGTCTTAAAATGAATATGAGTGATATTATATTACATATTATTATGGAATATAATAATATGTAATGAATTTGGGCATCCATTATATTAATTATTGTAAATAATAATGTATATAACATTATATACAATGGATAATTACTTAATATAAATACCTATTACTAAACACCTTCAGAATTACAAATAGGAGACACGATTCTTCGATCTCGAAAGTGAAAAGATCAGGGGTCCCTCTTCCTTAGGAATTTAGTTTTATTAATTAAATCTTTAGCATATTTAATACACAAAATATATCAATATAATATATTATATCAAATAATTTTTCCCTTTTATGGACAATTTAACCTCATGATATATAAATAATTTCCGTTTGTTTTTCTATTCTACTCTTATGAGCCTCACTTAAATTGAGGTTTTCCATATATTATTTTTCCCAAATTCTTTATTACTTGTTAAGAAATTGTATTCAATATTATTATATTTACTCTAATGTAAATCGTTTCTACAAAATAATTCTATAATTGTATAATGAGATGTTTACAATTTCAAATTCTTCATATTTTTTCTAGTTTTATTTACGGCTTCAACTTCTTCTTGATTTGATATCTTATTCATTGAATTTATATTTTCATTATTTTGTACATAGTCGCAAGTAAAAATACTGAATTAAATTCTAAAAGAACAAATTAACGTAGTACTAGTTGGTTATTCTGTATATTTCTAAATAATATCAGAGTATATCAATCAAATACATTGGGCATCAATCTACACACATGGCATGTTCAAAAAACCGTGCGAAGCTGGTTACAAAATACGCTAGTTCTTCTAAAGAATTTGAAAATGAATCTCTCCCTACGATTCTTCAACTACGTATGACGGTGTTATTAGAGTCCATTTAATCTTGGGGCAGAGATCCATTAATTGGACTGGTCTAAAAGACAAGTGTATATTTTATTTAAGCCATTGAAGCCCAACAACTTCTCAGAGGAATATGTCGATAAAGATTCTGTTAAATGGGCCAAATTTTGTAGTAACGGAACGAAGGAAGATTTTTCGGTGAACGAGATCTTCCAATACCAACTTACTATATTGTTACTTTATAATATCGTATTAACCATGTGATGGACTTTGGTGTCCTATAACTATACTCTATTTTATGTCATCTTCATAAAATATTTGACATATGTAATATATTTTAATTAAATAATCAAATCAAAATCAATTATAGTAAATCATATATGTCACATATCAATATCTTATAAAGTATAAGTGTGATACACAAATTTTTGTGATTACCCGTACATCAGTACAGGTCACGTTTGTTGAATGATTTTATAGTCTTGTAGATATCTTATTAAGAATAGTAAAATAGGAGTTACAACATTTTCTATTACCAACTTTAATTGAACACTCCACATCTCAATAATACTGTTTTGTATTTTGATTGAGTCATCTCAATAATACTACCCTATTTCCTAAAAAAGAAAATAAGATAATATTAAAGACCCTTAAAAATCAAGTGGACCAAAATCAATTATATGCACAAAAGTCAAAATTCTTAATATCAGTATTGAAATAAAACAAAACAGTATCTGAGGAGTATTTATTATCGTATCATTCATATGCACCACGTGTATTGCATGATGTTATAGTTTTGAGTTCGTCTTATTAACACTGATAAAATATGATAAGCAACAACGGTTGGTTACACGAGAATCGAACTACCATCAATCCCATCTAGTTGCATTCGGAAATGAAAAATACAAGACATGTTTTTGAATCCGTGAATGCCTCCAAATTACTTGGTTGAAATTGAGCATTTATATATATTTTTCTTTTTAACTTGCATTCGTCTTATATTTCACATATTGCTGAATTTTGTTAATGTAATTACTACAAAATCTACATGCATTTTCAATTCTTTAGATACATAATCTTCGGCATGGTTTGCATAATATTTATATGCGAACAAAATTAATTCGAGGAGCGACGCGAATAGCAACACTCGAAGCATAAAACCTACATTTTATTTAATTTTTCTAATTACATGTTTTAGGTAAGGCTTGGACAGTCGTAACTCAGGTATTTTGGAAAGGGAGAGTGCAATAAATGCGACTTATTCCCGCCTTTGAAAGCACGTTTACTAGCACTATAGTAAATAAATAATCTCCATTTACGTCTCGCTACGTAGAGGGGATGGCTGAGGTGAGGTTTAGCGACCAGGCGGTTCGTAGGTTCAATCCTCACTGAAGTCATTCTGTCACCTGAGGGTGGTTTAATCTCCTGCGTGGTTTGCAGGCACTGCACAAGGAGTTGAGGTTTATCCAGCGGCGGCGGGTTCCTCAAAATAAAAAAAATAAAAAAAAATAAAAATAAAAAAATCTCCATTTACGCTGCCGTCCTGCCTTTTGGTTTTGGAGACCATTTTTTTACTTTTTGTGCTTAAAACAAAGATCTAATATTCTAATATAAATAATGAGAGAATATAAATTAATCACAATATATACAATACCGTAGAATCAAGATAACATTAACTGTTGTAGAAGTTTTTCATCAAGATCGACACCAACTTTTAGATTTTGTTGGTATATATTTAATTAAATTTTGTCCTCTCTGAATAAACTCCCGATTGTATATATGTATAAATGGAGAGACGAAAAATGGAGAAGTTCAGCACATGAATTAATAAGTCCAACATTTGCTGAGCATTTCTTGAATAGCAACAGATGTTAATGTTGAAGTTAAAAATTAATTTTAATAAGTTTGTGCGTGGAATTAATGATAAAATTACAAAAGTAGTAAAGAGGGAAAAGCCAAATTAAATATGAGTAGGTATCTGATGGGAATGCATTAAAGGCAAGGATGAAGCGGTTAGGAATAGGATAATGACATGGCTGCTTACATAGGGTTAATAGTGACACGACCTAGCCGTTTGCATCGGCATCGCATAAACCGTTTATCAACCATTATATTATTATCTTCATAACTAATTAAAATATAAAAATTAAAAATTAAAAAAAAAACTAATAAAAAAATATATTATATATATACATATAATATATAATACATTTCTTTTTCTTTATATGAAATAATTCAACGACCAATATTTGAAATGCATACGAGATTGTAGAAGCCTATAACTAGCAAATTCCAATCTCTTATCTTTTCAAAAGATAATTTCGAAACAATTGGAGATTTAAGGGACGCGTGGGACCATCATCTTTAAATTATAAATATTTTCTTTTTAACTTCAATTTTTTTCTTTATTTTTTCCTTTTGAAAATTTGTGATTTCTCCTAAATTTACAAATTTAGACCTTACAACTTTAAATTTGCATTTGGTTCCTTAATATACGTCACCAGTTCAATAGTTGAAATAATTGGCATAACTTTTTGCCAAGCGACATTACATAAATCAATTTAGGGTATAGTGAATTATTCTTCTAGCAATATATACCTCTACCTACGTAATCTTTAGTGGATGTTTAGAGTAGTTGAAAATTATTTATAAGTGTTGCTAGGAGCTTAAAGTTGTTGAAAGATGTTGTATTTAATAATCTGTAAGTATTTACAAAAAAGCTATTTATAGTAAAATTAGTATTTTTAAATGTTAATAATATAATAAATTATTCACTTTTTTAAACAAAAATTTTATTTTACCTCACATATTATTAAATAAATTAAGATTTTTATACGACTTAAATTGAGAATTTATTTTTTACTTCTACAAAATAATATTTTAATAATAAATTTTGTTAAGAAAATAATTATTAAACAATTAATTACAACTAATATTATTAATTATAATAAAAAATAAGAATAGAAATAATGTTCATAAAATATACGATCATATCTGTCCATCATGTATTAAAGGGAAAACATTAATTATAATATAAATAATTAATTATAATAATTTGTAATTAAAAAATAATAATTATAAAAGAATAAAAGAATATAGTAATTAAATATAAAGAGATTGCTTCTATAAGCTATTTCTACCAAACACCTATTTCAATTTTCAAGACAGCTAAAAGCTATTAGTTGTTTACCATAAACTATTGCAAACACCCTTATTGTGAATTTCACGATAATTTCTTTTCGTCTAAAGGATGAAAAAATAGTAAGATCCACATTCATTGTCTCTAACCATTCAGAATGCATTAATTTCCAATATGTATTTATGAATAATATACTTGCTTAAATGTAATCTAACAAATATCAATTCCATAAGATTTAATTGGTTTAAGATGTACCATTGCATAATTATCATATAATTATTAAAAAATATTCATATAAAGACTTTGCTTAATTAGCCTAAAATTTTGATTTAATGTGCTGCTTGTTACCAAAACAATGAAATTGTATTGGTGTGACAATGGAGTCACCTGCAGGCCAAGAAATCTTGACCTAATTCAAATTCAAATACTAGTTTAAAAGTGGGATACTTCTAAATTAATTTATGGCCCTCAGTATTTTTTTTTTGTTAAATTATGAATGTGACAGCATACCAACCACTTAATTTTTTTCGAAAGTAAGTACAGTGTGGCCTCATATATTAAACTAATTTTAATTTTACCCCTACATATGGGATGGCGTAGTGAGTGGGTAGGAACGAAAGATCACGAGTTCAAAATCCACTTGAAACGCTATGTGTGTCTCGTCATCCTAGAATGATCTTCTGTGGTTTGTAGAGCTTACGCACACCGTTGCACCGCTTTTATAGGAAAACATTTATTAGAAAATACCATAAATTTTTGTTGTTTTTATAGGAAAACATTTATTAGATACCATAAAATGTGTTAAAAAAGTTATAACTGCTTTTTAGGAAAACATTTATTAGAAATACCATAAAATTTAGTTGTTTTTATAGGAAAACATTTATTAGAAAATACCATAAAATGTGTTAAAAAAGTTACAACTTCATTCACCTGGCTACAATAATTTCATATAAATTATAATTGTTATAAACTAAAGATAAGAGAGAATAATAGAGAGAAGGAATTTGACCCTGTGCAGCGGCTGCGGGTTCTTCGTCAGACGACGAAATCCATAGTTGTTAATTGTTTTTATAGGAAAACATTTATTAGAAAATACCATAAAATGTGTTAAAAAGGTTACGACTTCGTTCACCTGACTACAATAATTTCATATAAATCATAACTGTTATAAACTAAAGATAAGAGAGAATAATAGAGAGAAGGAATTTGATGTGTATGATTATAAGGGTGGAGACCTCTATTTATAGAGTTACAAAATGTGTTAATGTGCTTTTAGAGTTTACACATGGTCATCATATATATGGTAAATATACATGTAAATATATTTACAACACTCCACTTTTACTAACCATCAATAAAAGAAAATATTATCTCGTTAAAAACCTTCCAGAAAAACTCATTGGGATAAAAATAAAATTGGTCGAAGGAAAAATAGTACAACTGCTCCTCCTCAATATAGTCATTGTAGATCCTTGAGTCGACGCATATCAATCATGTGTATCATCTTCTTGATTGTTGACGTTGGTAATATCTTCGTAAAAGAATCCTCAAGAGCATCACTTAAGTGAATTTGTTGGATGTTGATGTCGCTACTCTTTTGAGAATCATGTGTTGCATTGGATGCCTCGTTAAAAACATTCACTAAGAAAACTCTTTGGGAAAAACCTAGAAAGGAAAAAAGAGTACAATCATTTTACCTTCAAGGTCATTTGACATTTAGGGGTTTGACAATTTGTCACTCCCCCACAAGATAACAATATTCAAGGTTATCTCCAAGGTTAACAATAATATGTGCAACACACGTTTAATAATTCTCATAGAGAATAGTAGAAGATATTGTATATCATTACACTCACAAATAGACCAATATCATGTTTGTATTTAAGATAACAAAAGAAGGTCAATAAAATCTCGAACTCTTCAATTACACATAAGTAAGGAACTTGTGGTCTAAAACATCTTTGTTATCTTCTTTAGGTCTAAATGAGTCCCGGTCTATTTCAAACAATCGAAGCAACCATTTATATAGCTATGTGGATAGGATAAGATCATATAAAACCTCTTTAAGGTGTAACTCCATTAGGGAGATGCTTGATCTACAGCTCGAGACAATGATTAGTTTTACCTAAGTCTTTCAATTCAAACTCTGTCTTTTGACATGAAGAGATTTCCTCAAGTACTATATTTTATACAATGATTCACATATCCTCTTCAGGAGGAATTTGGAATAATGCATGTTTTTTAATTTTGTATTCCGCAGACTTTTTTTTTAGCACCAACAAATCTCTCACGCTTCTAGCGTCAATGAGTATCAATTGATTTATTTTGACTATGAAAAACTTCAGTTCTTTCATGGTGCATATACAACAGGTATATGCGATTTTAGTCGTTCCTTTTTGTACTTAATAACTAGATGAACTTCCGGTTCATAGTGCATAAATCTAAATAATTAATCCAGCAAGATATTTGCGACATGTTGGTCCGGAGACGAGTATCTGGTGTAGGGGGGGGAGGTTGAATACACATGATTGCAAGTTTTTCCTCAAACGCGAAGGTCAGCTAAGCTGAATTGTGCTACTGAATATTCAGTGCCAGATATAAACCTTATGATCGCGAGTCAGAGTGATTCAAAGCGTGAGTCCCTTCTACCGACTTCGAGCCGCATGAGGATTTCGGTTGCGAGAATGTTGTGTGGATAAGTGTGGGGGCCGATAAACTTAATCTCATTGAAAACGTTTTTATGCAAACCAAAATCGTTTTGGCTGGTGCACTTTTCAAGTTCGTTTTATGCAAAGGATGATTTTGTAAATAGTTTTGAGCACAATGCAACGAAACAATAAACGAAATAAGCAATTTTAACGTGGTTTGGATATGCAAGATCCTACGTCCACGGTCCTGCAGAACAGGAGTTATTGTTGTTTAATCTGAGCAAGCATCAACAAGGAATATGTGCACTGGACAGACCCTTCTAAGTTATAGTCCTTAGCGACTTTTACAAATCAAACCGAAGTTTGAAGGGGAAGGGATGATCTCCAACAATGAAGGAGTTCTTGCAATAAGAACAATTCACAGAATGTGAACTCCTTCAAAGGTTCTAAGCTAAGATATAACAATGGAGCTTAGATAGAGAAGGGGGAACTAAAGAATCTCTAGAGAGAAGAACTATGGATATTCAACTAAGCAAGTTCTTTGCTGGATTGGCTTTAAGTGAGCTAGAGAGTTGTATGCTTGTAAGCTTTGTGTTCCCTTATTGTCCTGTGCGTTGAGCTTGGAGACTCTTCTCTATTTATAGTCGTGATCCAGGCATATATCCGTTGGAGAGGACGATGCCACGTGTCACAAACTTCCAAGGAAACGACCATATATTTTCGAAATGCGCCGCAGAGTGGTTGGTTTTCTGTATATGAGAGCAACTTTAGTGTCAGAGCAGGTAAGCTTTGGTTGCTTCTCATTGGTCGAGGTTTGCGGTAGGTGAGACCTGTCAGACATCACTCTTCTATCTGAGTTGACTCTCTGAACCTCGTATACTGAATGTTCTCTGCTGACATTCGACTTATAAGAATTGGGCAGTTGTTTTTCCTTGTCTGGTCTGCAACTGAGTTGCATTCATTCAGTAGATCGGGGCTGATCATACTGAGTCTTCATCTGGGTCGGCTGATAAGGATCTTCTACTAAAGGTTGTCAGCTGGTGACTCTGAATACTACTGAGCTCGACAAAAACCGATGACTTGGGGTTCTGGAACTTTAACTTCTCTACTGAAGTTCAGTCCAACAATACCACATACATGACTTGGACAAAAAAATCTATGACGATAAAATCAAGTCTAGCATATTACATCATAACAGTTCAAACACACATAGGGTTTAGGACGGGTTTTGGGATCTTCAATTCTATAGTAATACAATTCAGTATCACTACAATTTTTCCCAATAACAAATATTACAATATCGTCCTAAGTACACGAACTACTAACTTCAGTTCTACGTAACTATTGAGTCAAGCTCTAAGTACCCCCTAGCAATGATCTACAAGACCATAGACTCATATCCCTACACGACATTCTATCATTTATATTTCAAATCCCCCTAATGCCGATAATAATGTGAGTTGGATTATCAATGAATAAAATAATCCCTAATTATTTGCTCTATGTAAGTTATTATGACGGAGTAAACATATAAGTATTATGTTATTCAGGAGTTTCAATCAAATTCAAGTTGTTATATCATTTTTCTTCTTTCTTGTGTATCCTTCTTTCAAGGAATCCTCGATTTTCTTATTATATCACATACAACTAGGCTATTTCAGCCCGTACAACGACTTTTAAAAACATCTTTTGAATTATATGCTTTGAGCAAGTTAAATTCTTTAGCGATTTTTAAATATATGTCACTATCTAGTGAATCACACACACACACACACACACACACACACACATATATATATATATATATGGTATGGTTCTAGAGAGATCCAACATTCAAAAGAGATATGAGAACCAATCCTTACCTTTAATTCATCCCAAATCAATGGCCAAGATTACACCACTTATTCTCATTAAATAAAAAATAAAAAGGGAGAAAAGGGCAAAATTGGAAAGAAAAATAAATCTAATTTGAAGAAACACTTCCCTATTTTGAAAACATACTTCAACACCTCCATTCTCTCTCTCTCTCTCTCTCTCTCTCTCTCTCTCTCTCTCTCTTCTCTCCCTCTCTCAAATCAAAAACCTCCCTAGCCTAAAATCTCATCGATTTCTCTCTTATTTATGTTGTTCCATCTCAATTCCACTGAATCTGAAGTTCGTTTCTTCAATTTCGAAGTCGATTTGCTGAGAAATCGAAGGTTTATGGAGTTGTAACAAATCCCGTCTATTTCACTCCTATTTATGTTGTTCCATCTCAATTCCACAGAATCTGAAGTTTGTTTCTTCAATTTCAAAGTCGATTTGCTGAGAAATCGAAGGTTTATGCAGTTATAACCTAGGGTTTTTGACGGAAATTTGGGGATTTCTTCGAGGTTCGTCCTTCCAATCGAGATTTTTATTCCTAGATCTATGATTCTTAAACTTAGATCTGTGATTTTTAACCATATATCTACGTTTTTTAACCCTAGATCTATGGTTTTTATCCCTATATCTGTGATTTGTTTTCGAATCTTGTTATCTTGATGTATTTTTTGGTCTGTTTCTAGATATATTCGTCGAGTTCCGCAATTATTGCCCTGTTTGAAATGTCATTTCGCGATTGCATACGTAACATTAATATGCATGAATCTGTATAATGTGTTCGAAGTAATATGCATGAATTTGTAGAATGGTATGCATGAATGAAATGTTATATATGCATGAAAATGAATGCAATGTAAAGCATGAGACGGACTGCGTTTCATATTGTGTTCGAAGTATTATGCATGAATCTGTAGAATGGTATGCATGAATGAGATGTTATATATGCATAAAAATGAATGCATTGTGAATGCACACCATTCTACAGATTCATTTCGCGATTGCATACGTAGCATTAATATGCATGAATCTGTATAATGTGTTCGAAGTAATATGCATGAATCTGTAGAATGGTATGCACATGAAAATGAATGCATTGTGATGCATGTGACGGATTGCGTTTCATATTGTGTTTGAAGTAATATGCATGAATCTATTCGATGGTATGCATGAATTTGTGATTAAGTATGCATAAAATTGAGTAGCGATTTGCGTGAAAGTGTAGATTGTCATGATTGAATCTTAAATTATTTTTTTTGCACGAAATTGTGATTAAGTATGCATTAAATGAGGCACATGGAGACATTCAAAGGTGATGGAAAGCTTTGAGTCATTTCGAGGAAATGAAGTTGAATACTAGATAGGTGGAAAACATATTGTAGATAATGAGAATTGAGATTTCAAAGACAATTAATTGTTTTGATAGAACTTAATTTTGTTTTTAATAGAAACAATTGTAGTTATGCTTTGTTAATTAATCACATTCTCAATTATTTGATTAGTTAAAAGTATATTGTTCTTATTAGGTATTATTGTACTTGTTTAATTATGACATTAAACATGAATATGTATAAATATAAAAGCGGAATTGAATTAATCATAACTTAGATATTGAATTAATCGTCCTTGTTTTAGTATGTTTGATGGTATGAATGAAATTATGAGTAAGTATGCATAAAACATAACACAAGCTATGCATTAATTTAAAGAAAGGGTAAGATTACCCTATTGCCCTTAATGAAGTTAATTTCTCATTTTTTGAATTATTTTAAAATGCATATTGTGGGAAAAATACTGGCCATAGATTAAGGAAATGGATGGAGGAGATTGGTTCTCATATCTCTTTTGAATCCAATATCTCTTTTGATCCGTTTCCTATATATATATATATATATATATATATATATACACACACACTACATTCATAAGACGTATAACAAGCCTTTGTGACATAACTAGATTAATCAAATTCTAAAATATAATAGCGTATATTATGGGACAATACATAATTAATTCCCGATCTTTGAGGGAAACATTATGTTACGAGTATTGCCCTATATCTCGTATTTTTTTATTTTCTAATAAAAATAGATTTATATCATTCAAGGATATACTTTTCGGATTTTGGAACTACAAGTTCAAATGTTTCCGGCTTTCTAGGGGATTATAATTCACCTTGTATGACTTTTTTTCCTCTTTGGCCAATTATTTCAATCTTGACAATGTAATAGATGGTCGTTGAGGATCATCTTTTATCATTTCAAGAGTCATATTTAAGGCGAATGTATCGTCATGCGTCCACGACCATATATGATCTCTCCAATATTTTGAGATCTCATTAATTTCAGACGCTTGTAGTTCTTCAAAAACTTTTATTTGATTGAATAATCAGTTTCGTCATTGTTTGGTTCATATCTTGCACTCATTTTCTTAGGCACAAAATTGCTTTTAGTGCCAATTGATCAACCATATTTTTTACGAACTTTATATTCATTTGCTATAATTTGTACTTGTCCTTCAGGGGCATTTATTCTTGTGGGGTATTTGCAGCAAATATATAACATTGTCACTTCTTTTATATATATACAAAAACATCAAGAGGTTGGTTTGCAATCTCTTGCAAGTGAATCTTTCAACTTCTTGTTCACATTGATTACTTCGGGAATCCAAATGTAACTAGCTTTTTTGTTGTGTTTTTTTTTCGGATGAAGATTTTACATTGATTACTTCAAAAATCCAAATGTGACGCATGTTCCACCTAATGTAGTATTCTTCAGGAATACCAAATGTGTGCTACTTCAGGAGCAACAATTTTAGTCTATATTAAAATACTTCAGGCGGAAGGTTAATATTTTATAGAAATCCAATTGTTCTTCAAGAACATATCTTATTCTTTTGGAAATATCAATTGTGCTACTTCGGGAGAAACAATAACAACAATTCAATAATAAATATCCGTCCATCAATAAGATAAAATATATGAATTGCTCATTTAAAACATGTAATATTCTTCAGGAATATTAAGTTGTACTACTTTTGGAGCATCAATTAAATCAGTACAATAAATAAATTGAATTGCTCTTTAAGAGCATGTGATAATCTTCAAGAATATCAATTGTGCTACTTCGGGAGCAACAATTTAGATCAAAATATTAAGTAAATAAATGAAAACGTGAATATACATAATATGAATTGTAAATGCTCTTCAAGAGCATGTATTATTTTTCAGGAATATTAATGTATTGTGATACTTCTAGAACAATAATTAATTAATATGTAAATATAGATCTAACATGAGTGTACATTTCCACATAACTATCATGAAATATAAGTACAAGATAATAATATCTTTTCTCAAAAAGCGTGCACGATCAACACATAAAATTACTTACTGGTATTCAAATAATGGACGCATTTTTTTTTTAAATTTTTTTTCTTTTTTAAATCAATCATCAAATCCTTGCTAGAACAATACCGCCACTTTACGTAGAGATAAAAAAACATTATTGTCCCCATGGAATAACATAGTTGTGAAGGTGGGTGGCCCGGGAACGAAAGGTCATGAGTTCAATTCCCACTGGACACGCTATGTGTGTCTGTCACCTTAGGGTGGTTTAACTCTCCTGTGTGGTTTGCAGGCTATTGCACATGAGCGAGGTTTACCCTGTGCGCACCAAAGGTAGCGGCTGCGTGTTCCTCGTCATAAAAAAAAGTACTTTCGAAAAGAATTTAAATATGAAGAAGCAGACTATTGCACATGAGCGAGGTTTACTCTGTGCGCACCAAAGGTAGCGGCTGCGTGTTCCTCGTCATAAAAAAAAGTACTTTCGGAAAGAATTTAAATATGAAGAAAAATATAAAGGGATATTGAAAATATGATATTGGCAAAACAAGATGATTCATATATAATACCTTTAATTAGCTGACGATTTGAACGGGGAAGATTGAATCGACCAAAATTGATTAGAGCGTGCTGATAACGTGTTATGTACTAAAGATAAAAGAGAATAATAGCGGGGAAGATTGAATCGACCAAAATTGATTAGAGCGTGCGATATTATGTACAAAAGATAAAAGAGAATAATAAAAGAGTATGAAAAATATTTGTATTATTATGAGGGTGTACACCTCTATTTATAGAGAATTTTTAAAGTTTATACATAGTCATCGTATATATAGTAAATGTATAAATAAATATATTTACAACAATAACTATTTTATTTATTTATTAATAGAAGAAAATATGTATGTTCAATCGGAGGTCTTGATTCAATCCCCATTGTTCTCTTCCTCGACTTAAAAGCAGAAAATCGATTTTAGTGACTTAACGTGTATAATGATAAACTAATAATGTAATGGAGCAAGTAAGTATTTTCGATCTCTAAAATTTATATCCGCTCGATAGTAAATTTTAGACAAGTATTGAAGTAAGAGGACCGTGATATTTAATTTTGGGAACGGACTTTCGGACTAGGTGAAAGCTCGTAAACTTCCTACTTCGATTAATAACTATATTATGGGGCTCTAGTGGTATTTTCAGCACCTAATTAACAACTAATTAAGTTGTTAACAGCTGTTTAAAGAGTACGCTAGTACTTTCGTCCAACCCTATTAATCTATTACTGACATTTATTTAAAACAGGATATAGCTAATTAATTATTGTGTTACTTATTTTGTTGAGACGAGATTACAAAAATATGCATATGAATTTAATTTGTTTCATTTTTGTAATTAATTAATTATTGACCATATCTTTTATATGCCACTGAAAATGTGAATCTACAAACTCATCCTTTTCTACAGAATGAGATACATAAACAATTTTTTTCCATATTTAATTTGTGTTCAATAATCGAATGATGACTCATGTTCCTATTTAAAATATTACCTAAAATAAATCATTCTTTAGGATTAATAAATTCATATTTTTGTTAATTGGAACACATAATACCATGAATATAAATTAGACATAAAAGAATAGGGCATATGATGAGTCCACCAGGCATTCTTGCTAAATTGCTGTAAAGTCTGAATATTAAATATTTTCAAGAATCGGAATTTGAAAATCTAAGTGATGAATAATTATGAATTTATCAACATTCTTCGGGAGATACTATTTTTAATTTGGAAATAAGCTGGAAAAACTCAGAGCTGAGGTTAGAAAATTTAAAAAATCAAGTGCGAGAAAATCGAAACTTCATTCAAAATCATTCCAGTTTTGATTTCTGTTTCGATAATCCTCTCTCTCTCTCTCAGTGTCCGACACCAAACACCTCTCTTCGAATCAAAGTCTTCCTGATTTGTGGAACTTCGTTCTCATTTTCCAGTAGCCTTTGCTTTCATGGTTGTTACTGATTTTGATTCAAAGTTTTACAGCCAAGCTTACTATCTTTAGTTCTTCACATTCTCACTACAAATTACAAAACAAACAGTTGTAGATTATTGTGTTTCTTATTTTGAGTTTACTTGTTACTATTCACATTCCACATTCTCTGCTTTGATTAACCCACTGGTGCACAGCACAGCTGCTTTAGCCTCTTCCTTTTGCTACTTTCCCCCCCTATCTTTTTCTTCTTCTTGTCCTTCCTTATTTTTTCTTTTGATATCCTTGGGGTTTCTTCTGAACTTGTTCTTGCAGATGGGTTCGTCAAGTTCTTGAGAGAGAGTTGTGTTATGTGTGCGAAGCGTGGTAGAAAGATGCTATCTTCTACTTCAATTCAAGCTCTTCTACTTAGTTTGGGACTCTTGTTCGCGGATTGCTTCGCATTACCGAAAAATGAAGGTTCGTGTTATAGCTGACTCCATTGATCTTGATTTGTGATTGAATTACTCTTCACTCAAGTGTTGTTCTAGTTTGGACTGTAATAGCAATGTTCCAATTACTCTTCACTAAAGCTAAAATCTTAAATTTATCTTACAAAATCTCCGCAGTTGAGGCTTTAACTGCTTTCAAGAGAGCTATATTTGAGGACCCTTTGCTGGTCTTTTCAAATTGGAACCCTCTTGTTTCAGATCCTTGTTACTGGACAGGTGTTTATTGTTCGATGGCAGGAGACCATGTCGTAAAGATGTAAGATTTATGAATTGACATAATTTGGGATATTCTGCGTGAAATGGAAGTTCAATTTTATTGTTGGATTGGACTCAAATTGCAGTAATATATCTGAGGCATCTATAAAAGGGTTCGTTGCACCGGACTTTTACAATCTCTCCGCCCTGCAAGAGCTGTATGTCTTTTTTTATATTCCGTCATTAGTTTTTCTATAACTAATTTATTCTGTCTTGGCAATTTATGCCTGATCAAGTCACACTCTTCATCAACAGAATTTTGCATAGGAATTTGTTGATTGGTGGGATACCTAAGGAAATTGGCTTGTTGAAAAACCTTAAGGTATTGGATTTGGGGTCAAACCAGCTGACTGGAACGATTCCACACGAGATTGGAAATTTAACTGGCATCCAGAAAATGTTCGTGGGAAATGAGTGTTGTTACATATGAAGTTTCTCTGTTTTTCTCTCCCTCTTAGCTAGTTTCTATTTTCTGTTTTGTAGAAACCTTCAGTCCAATGGGTTGACTGGAAAGTTACCATATGAACTTGGTAGCCTGCGGTACCTTGAGGAACTTCGACTTGATAGAAACAAGTTCTTAGGAACTATCCCTGCTGCTAATAGCTCTGCCTTTTCGGCCCTCAAGCATGGAATGTAAGTAATACAATGCCTTTTTGCATGTTTTACCTAGCTAGATCTCAATTGCGGGTTTTGTTTCTTATATGAACTAACTTCAGACATACTATGATGATCTGATTTTCTGTTTTCTTGTTGAACCGAGAGCAAGCAATACATGTCCTAAGTTATCAAAGCCGATGTCTCCAAATAGAAACTAGTGGAAGTCATAGTGTCCTATTTGCTATTGACACCAAAATCCTGTAAAAGCTTGCATTTCAAATCCAAAAACATGCTTCTTATTGCTATTCTGAGATGGTATTTTGATGCAAGCTTATTTTGTTGCTTTTAGAGGGTAACTTTGATTAAAGATTGCATTTTTTTTGTTTCAATAATTGTTTCTTAGGTATGCTTCAAACGCCAGCCAAATGGGATTATGTGGATCCTCCCAATTGAAAGTGATGGACTTATCATACAATCTTTTGGTGGGAAGCATACCCAAGTGCTTGGATTATGTACCTAGGTATTCAATCTTTATTATTTATTTCGTACACCTTATCAATTCTATCGCCCTCAAACGTACATCTTTTGTATTGTAGATCAAGTTTTCAGGGAAACTGCCTCAAAGATAAAAATCCCAAGCAGCGTTCTGCTGAACAATGTGGTACAGTTGCTGCTCCACCTAACAAAACCCATGCGGTAGTTTCTCCGAAGGACAAGCCTATTCAAGATGCGTCTACACATCAATCCAAGAGTTCAAAACCAGTGTGGATCATGGCTCTCGAGATAGTTACAGGGTTCATGGTGGGTTTGCTCTTCCTTGTTGCTATTTTCACCATTGCCCACAAGTGGAAGAGAAGACCCTCACTCATTATCCCATGGAAGAAGTCTTCAAGTTCTATAGACTACATGACCATGTACATAGGTTAGATTCCACCTATCTAAATTTGTCAACCTTTTCTATGTGTTTATGGATACTGCTTCTGCAGATTCTGAAGCAATGAAGAATGTAGCAAGATATAGCAGAGAAGAACTCGAGTTAGCCTGCGAAGATTTCAGCAACATCATCGGTTCCTCTTCCGATAGCATGGTATACAAAGGAACTGTGAAAGGAGGGCCTGAAATTGCAGTGATATCTTTTTGTATCAAAGAAGAGCAATGGACAGGCTACCTGGAACTCTACTTCCAAAAAGAGGTACTACATTTTGCTATGCCTTTACGAGCATATCGATATTTATTGTTCCGTTTCAGGTGGCTGATCTAGCTAGACTGGATCATGAGAACACTGGAAGACTGCTTGGCTATTGCAGAGAAAGCAGTCCATTTACGAGGATGCTGGTATTCGAATATGCATCTAACGGGACGCTCCACGAACACCTTCACTGTGAGCTAATCCTCTCTATGAATTCTATAAACAACTTTCTACAGTAGAAGGATAACATTTTGGATCATCTGCAGATGGAGAAGGATGCCAATTTTCATGGACTCGGCGGATGAAGATTATCATTGGCATTGCTCGGGGGCTGAGGTATCTGCACACAGAGCTTGATCCTCCATTCACTATATCCGAGCTGAACTCTAGTTCAGTGTATGTGACTGAAGACTTCTCCCCTAAGGTGAGGCTAAGAAGCACTCTTGCCTATCATGCTATAAGCATGCACTTCTGATTGCAAGTTGACCGTATTTTGCAGCTGGTTGATTTCGAATGCTGGAAGACGATCATCTCTAGATCGGAGAAGAGCTCAGGCGCGATTAGCAATGAAGGTGCAGTTTGTATCCTTCCGAGTTCTTTGGAAGGGCGTCATCTGGATATACAGGGGAATGTTTACGCGTTTGGGATTCTTTTACTCGAAATTATCAGCGGGAGGCCTCCGTATTGCAAAGGCAAAGGGTGCTTAGTCGATTGGGTGAGTCATGACTAACTTTCTATATTTCTTATATTGCTGGGTCTTATATTAACAATGGAGCAGGCTAAGGAGTTCTTGGAGTTCCCGGATGTGATGCCGTATGTAGTTGATCCAGAACTTAAGCATTTCAGATACGAGGATCTCAAAGTGATTTGTGAGGTGGTAAACCTGTCCATCCATCCTGAATCAAGCAGGAGAACGTCGATGCGGGACCTGTGCTCGATGTTGGAAGGTGGGATCGACACGTCTGTATCAGCCGAGATGAAGGCATCTTCGCTGGCTTGGGCTGAGCTCGCACTCTCTTCATAGCTAACACTGTATATATATTTGACTTGGATAAAAAGCTCTCATTCTTAGTATAACTCAATTTCATGTACAAATTTAGATTCAATATAATCAAATATACTATTAAAACAATGGAAATGAATTTATGCATCAAATCCCAATCTTGGGATCCTGCTGCAGGGTTTGATAAATGGATGAATGTAAGAATACAGAAAACTGCAAGTGATTTTCTAACTGGAGGGTGCAGTGGAGCTTTCTTGTCATGATGATGGAAAAGAAGTCGTTTCCTAAGGCATTGAACAAACTATGATTGATAATATAGGAAGGATTCTTTGTAATTGCATCTCTACAAAGGAATCATCCACCCATTTGTGCTCGATCACTTTCAGCAATCCAAAAGTATTTATGTAGAGTGAAGTTGCTGATACAGTATGGAATAGTTCCTGGTATTTTTCTCCCAAATCAAGGATTTTCAAGTTACTACAGTTCAACAATGGTTTGTGGTTGAAATCTCCCCCAGATAAATTAAATTCATGAAACATTCTTGGGGATAAAAGATTGCTTGAAAGATGAAGAAAAATCTAATTGAGTTAATTAATGCTGGCACATATTGAGAATCTAACCCCGAAAAGTTGTTTCTTGACAAATCCAGGGTGGAAACTGTGGAGAAATGTGGCAATGGGCCAATAAATTCATTAGAACTCAGTTAATTCATCCAACTTGGATGAAAAATCTGGAAGGGCCCCATAAATGTGGTTATGTGACATATTCCGATTCCAACACAAATGTTTCTCCAAAACCAAGCTGGGATGCTCTCAAAGATTCCAGAGTTTCAGTTGGTTATAATAACTTGATTGACGGTCTTGTTTCTCCAAGTGTCTGCACATCGTACCAGAGTGGTCAAAGGGGTAGAAGCCGACCGTAAATCATATTGGACTTGAAGATTAAAACAGCAAGATTTGGCATACTTGCTCCCAACAATCCTGGTATTCTCATTTTCTCCAAAATCAAGGATTTTCACTGCACTAGAATTCAACAATTGCCATGGAACCTCTCCTTTGAAGCTATTGTTTCGTAGATGTAAAGAGGAAACATGCCATCTCAAATGGTTTGCACTTGAAATTTTTCCAGAGAGATTATTATTTGCCAAATTTAAATAAGTGACTCGAAAAGCTCATGACACATTCTTGAGGAATCTTGCCGGACAAAAGATTATTTGAAAGATCAAGAAATAATAAAGCTATACATTGATGCTTGCAAAAACTAAGAATTGAACCAAAAAAAATTATTTCTAGAAAAATTCACAGTTGAAAATAGATGAAAAACTTGGCAGCGGACCAGGGAATTCATTACAACTCAGGTCAATTGTGCGTAAATCATAGAACGTAGATGACAAATCCAATTCTCTTAACCGGGGAAAGCTAGATAGATGAGCTTCAAAGTTATTGTAAGCAGCATGTAACTGCTCAATCTTGGAGAGATGTCCGGTGTTTTCTTGCAAACTGCCATTAAATGTATTGACGGACAATTTCAGCATTCTCAACAACCCACATGATGAGAGATTCGGAAGTCTTCCTTCCTTTAAACTTGTTACTGGACAAATCAAGAGACTCGAGATTAGGGAGTTGTAAATTGTCTTGTACAAGTTCCCCACTGATCAATCCATTGTTCTGAAGGTACAACTCCCTTAGGATTGAGAGTCTTGACATATTAGGAAATGGACCACTCAATCGGTTATCATTCAAAGCAAGATACCTTAGCCTAGTAGAACCTTGTAACCATGTCAGCAAACGGGGAAGATGTCCGTCTAAATTGTTATGGATGGTCGTGGAAACTCTCCATGTAGCTGATTATAAGAAAGATCAAGATATGAAAGTCTCGTCAAACTGTCCAAGACATTAGGAATGATGCTTTCTAAACTATTATATAGAAGATCAAGATGGGAAAGTGAAATTAAATTCCCCAAGGCATCAGGAATCCTTCCCTTAATATTGTTAGCAGAGAAGTCGGTGTAGGTAAATGAACTACTCATGTTCAGAAACCTATGTAAAGCACTGGAATCAAGAGAATTCGAAGAATTGAGTGAGATAGGCCCAACCGGACTGTGCATTTCTTTTATAAATTGCAGGGAGGTCTGTGCTTCCAACATCAATTCCTATATGGGTTGAAACAAGCACAGTTACAATGTCATTTGAAATTCGACGAGACTATCTTGTCGAATGGTTTTAAGCTAAATGAATGTGACAAATGTGTTTACATGTGACAGATATTTAAATTGTGGATTTAACTCTTATTTCCTCTACGAGCTTATGCATTTGATCTCGATGCAAATTCTTAGTAAGCGGATCGGCTAGGTTATCTATAGAGAAAACCACTCGTGATCAAATATCTTACGGTATTATGTCGACGACGAATATATCTCGACTTACCATTATACAACTCACTCTTGGCCCTACCAATAGCCGCTTGACTATTACAGTGAATCATCACAGGTGCCACGGGTTTCGTCCAACATGGAATATCTTCAAGAAAATTACGGAGCCATTCGGCCTCCTCACCTGCCTTATCCAAAGCAATAAATTCGTATTCCATGGTGGATCGGGCTATACACGTCTGTTTCGTGGATCTCCACGACACAGCTCCTCCTCCTATAGTGAACACATAACCACTAGTAGACAACGAGTCTTTAGTGTTGGATATTCAATTCGCATCACAGTACCCTTCAAGGTACCGGGGGATGTCTAGAGTAGTGCAGCCCAAAGTTAATAGTGTATTTCAAGTACCTTAGAACTATGACAAGAGATTTCCACTGCTCTCTACTCGGGTTACTAGTATAGCGACTCAGTTTGTTCACCGGACAAGCTAGATCGGGCCTTGTACAGTTCGTGATATACATAAGACAACCAATGATCCTAGCATAATTCTCATGAGCAATAGGATCACCCCTATTCTTGCTCAAGTGAACATTAACTTCTAGAGGAGTCTTAACCAGCGCACTATCAAAGGTATTAGACCTCTTAAGTACTTTCTCAATGTAATGAGATTGAGACAAAACAATCCCATTTGGAGTTCTTTGGATCTTCACTCCAAGAATAACATCAGCAACTCCCATATCTTTCATATCGAAAGTTCTCTTAAGCATACGCTTGGTGTCATTTATGATTTGAATGTTTTGTCCCATAATTAACATGTCATCTACATAAAGACAAACAATTACAAACCCATTCTTCGTATTCTTTATGTAAACACACTTGTCACATTTATTTATCTACAGGTTGTTCCATATAAATTTCCTCTACTAAATCTCCATTTAGAAAGACGATTTTCATATCCATTTGGTGAATCTCAAGATTGTACAAAGCAGCAATCGCGAGAAGCACACGGATTAAGTAATTCTCGTTACAGGCGAATAAGTATCGAAGAAATCCTATCCTTCAATTTGCTTAAAACCTTTAACCACTAAACGAGCTTTATATTTATCAATTGACCCATCTGCCTTATACTTTCTTTTTAGGATCCATTTACATCCTAAGGTCTTGCAACCTTCGGGTAAATCAGTTAAGACCCAAGTGTTATTTTACATGATGGAATCAATTTCACTTTGGACGGCTTCTTGCCAAAGTGGGATATCGGGTTTAGAAAGAGCTTCTTTATAGACCGCAGTTCTTCATCCAAAAGAAAAACTACATAATCAGGACCGAAGTCCTTAGCAAATCTTGCTCTAGTGCTACGTCTTGGTTCTAAAGGTTCAAGATCGGCAGTACGCCGCTTACGCGTAGCAAATTCTACTCCCACATCTCTAGAACTACTAGCAATCTCTCTAGTATTATCCCTAGAGGTTGATCCAACCTTATCTTCATTCTTACATGGGTAGATATGTTCAAATATTATAGCATTCCTTGACTCAATAGTAGTTCATACATTCATATCGGATATGATCAATTAATGAACGACAAACCGATATGCACTACTATTAAGTGCATATCCAATAAAGATACAATCGACAGTCTTAGGTCCCATTGCAACTTGCTTAGGCAAAGACACTTTTACCTTAGACAAACACCCCCACACTTTGAGGTATTTATAAGAAGGTTTCCTTCCTTTCCACAACTCGTAAGGAGTAACATCCCTACCTTTCAGAGGTATTTTGTTCAATAAGTAGTTAGCCGTCAAAATGGTTTCCCCCCACATGTTCTAGGGCAATCCAGAATTTTTTAACAATGCGTTCATCATCTCCTTTAAAGTTCGGTTTTTTCCTTTCAGCAACACCATTAGATTGAGGAGAATAGGGGGCGGTGGTTTGATGAATAATACCACTTGTCTTACACAACTCTTCAAATGGGGCTACATACTCCCCACCTCTATCATTTCGTACCATCTTGATTTTACAATCAAGTTGGTTTTCAGCTTCAGCTTTAAAGTTAATAAAAGCTTCAATCGCCTCATCTTCACTCCTTAACAGAAAAAGAGTACAATACTTAGTGCAGTCATCAATAAAAGTAATAAAATAATTTTTCCCACCTCTAGTTTGTACAAACTTTAAGTCACATATGTCAGTGTGAATTAGCTCTAGATGCTTGGTATTTCTTTATACAGAATGAAATGGTGAATTACTCAACTTTACTTCAACGCAAACTTCACACTTGTTTTTGTTAAACTCATTTACTTTAAGTAGATCGAGATTAACTAATCTTTTTATCGCATTTAGATTAACATGTCCTAATCTAAAATGCCATAAATCAGACACTCAATCAAGTAGGAGGAAGTAGCTTCATTCTTATTATCCTTGCCCTCATGGGGCTCTTGGCGCAATGCCATTACACTCAATTTGAAAAGGCCCTCAGAAAGGTAACATTTTCCTAAAAAGATTTCAAATTTAGACAAAATAAACTTGTCAGACTCAAACACTAGTCTAAAACCTCTTTAGTACAGAACCGGACACCAAATTTTTTCGGATATCGGGGACATGCAGCACCTCTCCAAGAGTAAGGTTCTTCCCGAAGCTCAACCTTAGCACCACTGTACCATAGCCAACTACCTCGGATGAGGCTTGATTTCCCATATTCAGCTTCCTCCCTTAACAACTTTTGTACTTGGTGAAGCGGCTTCGGTCACCACACATATGTGCCGTGGACAAAGTAGTCAATATACCACTTCCCTTCATTCTCCACGATATTTGCTTCTTCGGTGACAATGGCCGCTAGGTCGGCTTCAGTGAGGTCTATCTCCAACATGTTGGTTTGACGAGTCCTCTTCTTCTTAGGCTTACGGTAGTCCTTCGACATGTGGCCAAACTTGCCACAGTTGTAGCAATCCCCTTCAAACTTGCGGGTTTGCACCTTGCCCTTTCCTTTGGGATTGCTATTCAGACGCCCTCTCTTGACAATGTTGGAGTTTCTACCTTTCTCTACGAGGTTGACTCTCGGTTCCATAGGTGCTTTCCCCTTTCCATCTCGAGTCCTCATATCGGTCTTGTGCTTCAAATAGTTCTTGAAGTCCTTCCAGCTCGAGGGAAGCTTCTCTATTACGGTTGCCATAGTGAAAGCATCTGGAAAAAGCATTCCTTCGGCGTGGACGTCATGGACAATGAGTTGAAACTCTTGCAGTTGCTCCATGACCGGCCGAGAGTCCACTATTTTGTAGTCCAAAAACTTGGCCACTACAAACTTCTTGGTACCTGCATCATCTGTACAATATTTCTTTTCAAGTGCCTCCCAAATTTCCTTGGAGGTCTTTACATTCGAGTACACGTTATACAAGCTATTCTCTAGTCCACTTAATAAGAATTTTTTACAATAATAATCAGATGTAAGCTAATTCTCATAAGCAATGCGGACTTCAGGATTCGGCTCGGATTCACTTGGAGGTACAGGTACATTCTCCCTCAAAATGGTAGTGAACCCTAATGTTGACAAGTAGAACAACATCTTTTGTTTCCACCTTTTGAAGTCGGTACCTCCAAACTTTGGTGGCTTCTCGACTGCAGGAAACACTCTAGGCGAGTGTAGCGGTGCCATCATCGTCGGGGTCGAGCCCCCCACCATACCAAGGTGGCTTACATTCCCGAAAGGGACAATAGTCTGCAAAGAAGAAGGCATTAGCGAAGTTATATGCCGAGTTAGTGGCATTGGCACGATTAAGTGCGATTCGAGCGTTAGTAGCGGCTGACATGGGGCAAGTGTTGGATTCGGAAAAGTTGAAGTTGGAGTCGGAACAGACACCGGCAGGAAGATATTACCGGAGGAGGTGTTGGGAGATGATTCAGTAGTAAATTTGTTAGAAGATTTGAATGATCCTAAACCCTAATTTGATTGGTGAACCATTGAGTTGTAATTGTAATGCCTCTGTCTCTGAGGGTTTCAGACTCAGTAGACATTCTTTCAGCATGGTTCAGACACTTAGTTCTGTCTGCTGACCCTTCAGTAGACTATCAGCCTCAGTACCATGAAGTGAAGACTCAGTAGTGCTTGGACTCGGCGGGAGCAACATACTGAAAGGAGTCGGTAGAACTGAACTCGCAGGAGCAAGTTCACTTAACTCGAGTTGACCTTCAGTAGAGTTGGACTCAGTAGGAGTATACTACTGAACCCTAGGTCAGACTCAGCAACCTCCAGACAGTCTCCTTGACTATCAGTGATCTTATATGTTAAATCAGTAGAGTCATACGAGGTATTCGAGAGAAGTCAACTTCGGATGCGCTAGAAGTCGTGTGTCGCAACCACTTTCTACACCTCGACCAATGACGAGCGGCAACGGTCCACACTCGATTAAAGCGCAAGTCAACCACTTTCCGAAATGGAGGGAAAAGACTCGCCGTGATTTCTTAAAAGAGCCGTTAGCTACCCAAAAGAGAGTGACACATGGATCGTCGTCTCCAACGGATCTTTCCATGGCTCACCTCTATAAATAGAGGAAAAATCAAATCGAAGCTCACGAACAACATCGGACGAACACATGAGCGATTACGAGCAAACACTTACCGACTTAAGCCTTCCGCAAGAACTTCAGAGAAACACTTCAAGCGAAAGGCGACATACTTGCTCAAGGGAACCAAGCTGAATTAGAATCAAAGCCTCTAGTATCCAAGTGATAGAACACGAACCCAGAGAGCTTATTCCTCACTGTTCGTCACTCAAGAAGCCACCTTCTTGTTCTCTTCCCTCTAACCTAAGCTCAACTGAATATATCCATAGCTTAGATCGAAGGAGTTCATCCCTGAACTGTTCTTACTTGTAAAGAACTCATTCATAGTTGGAGAGTTTGTCAAACACTTCAGTTTGATACTTGTAAACTGAGACATGATCAATATAATCTTCAAGATCAGTGTTTGTCCAGTGCACAAACCGACTGAGACTAACTTAGTATAATAAAATAGCCTCCTGATCTTTTCGGGACAGTGGACGTAGGATTATTGATATCCGAACCACTTTAAAATCGTTGTGTTATGTTTTTACTGTTGCATTAATTTCTGTTCATACTGAAATCTATCTTTCAAAATCATTCAACTGAGTTTCAGCAAAGCTTAAAAGAATGCACTAATATACTGAAACTGTTTTAATAAAAAAGTTTTCAAACTCAACTGAATTGGGCCTACACTGAACTCTTACTGAACGGTACTGAATTCTGACATCAGTCAGCTAGCAAGCCTCAGTATAGTTAGTCACTCTGTCCACGCGATCCAGAACAACATACTTGGTCTACTAAACTTGTTCAACAAGGCACTCTCCTGAATAGGACTGTTCGCATTTTAAGTTGAGAAAGTTTTCAGGTGTATTCACCCCCCCTCTACACCTGAACGTTTATCTCAGGACCAACAATTGGTATCAAAGCAGGAGTTCTCTAAGACTCTTGTTATCTGAAATTGCTCTACTTGAACGGATCCTGAAAACGTTTTCACTGCATATCATTCTTCATTCATATCACTATTTAAAATGTTTGATATGTCAGGAATCAGGATGGTGCCCATGTTCTCAGTAGAGAACTACGGGGTATGGCGAGTCAGAATGGAAGCTCATCTGACTTCCCTCCACGACAGCATGACAAAGGTCTTGGAAGACGGATATATCGTTCCCATGATCGATAGTGTCGAAACCCAGGATCCAGCACAAGGAGGAGGCATGATGACCGGGAAGAAGATCCCCAAAGACAGAAGCCTCT
The DNA here is from genome assembly GCA_028984105.1 of Lavandula angustifolia. Lineage (NCBI taxonomy): Eukaryota > Viridiplantae > Streptophyta > Magnoliopsida > Lamiales > Lamiaceae > Lavandula > Lavandula angustifolia. The sequence continues at coordinate 11,843,279 of CM054822.1, forward strand.
TCACTCCTGAAGAGAAGAAGCTTCACAATCTAGACCGGAAATGCTATACTGACCACCCTGAGTGACTCCTATCTCGGAAGAGTTTAGGACTGCAAGTCCGCCAAGGAACTCTGGGATGCTCTGGCGCTACTGAGTCGGGAGACTCAGAAGATTAAAGCTAACAAGTTAGCGCTGGAACTTCAGAAGCTGGAGAGACTGTCTCTCATGCTTGGTGACACAATTGAAGATCTCAACGTCAAATTTACGGATCTGATGAACACTATCAACGGGCTGGGAAAGACGTTCTCCAACCGAGAGATGAATCTCAAAATCTTGAGAGCACTACCAGACGGACATTGGACTCCATTTGCTACTTTGCTTAGACATTCTGATCTTGACATTGTTTCTCCTGATCATATATTTTCAAATTTAAAAGCTAAGGAGTTCGAGTTTGGTCTACCACAAAGGAAGCAGCGAGCTGAAGCTGACACACAGATCGACCACGCCTTCAAAGCATCACTCAGCACAACAGCTCCCGCATCTAGCAAGGCTGAGCCTTCAATCATCGATCTACAAGAAGGAAGCTTAGCTCAGAGATATGCACTGCTTGTCGTCAAGTATCAGAAGGAGAAGGAGCGGCGCAGAAAGCTCTTTAGAGTTGTTAGAGACTCAAAGAGTAAGTCTGAGTATACACCTAAGCACACTCCTGAACCGCACACTTCTAATTGTAGGAAACATGAAGATTCTACACAGTCAAAAGACAGTAAGAGCAAAGAAGGTAGAATCACCTCCTGCTACAACTTCAAGAAGCCAGGACACTACCAATACGACTGTCCTGAGCTCAGTAAAGCAGAACGAGCAGTACGAAAAGCTCGAAGGGAGAAGTTCATCAAGAAATGTCAAGCATACATTGCCGGTGAACTCTCAGACGACTCAGATGAAGTCGATTCCTTCATGGATTCATCAGACGATGAAGCGACATTCATGGCCCTAGAGCTTGAAAAAGATGCTGAAAAGTGTCTTATGGCAGGAGAAGAGGATGAGGTAAACTCTCACGCTCCATTTAACTCCTCTTCACACTGCACACACGACACTATTTCAGGTGCAGAAGAGAATTTGGACGTCTCGATCGCCTTTGAAGAATTATTAGACGAGCAGATTCAGATGAGCCTGCAACTTAGTAATACTCTTCAGGAGTTGGATACCCTGAAAGTGAAGAATCAGATACTTTCTTAGGAGAGTCAGGTTGCTACTGAGTCAGAAGGACTTGTGTTGAGACTCAGGGAGGAGATTAACTCTCTGATGGCCAAGTCTCAGCATCAAGAAGATCAGATCTCAATACTGACCAATGACTTGACTTAGAAGGATACTGAACTGAGTCTACTGAAGCAGAAGTTCTCAGGACTTCAGACCGTGCATGAAATGCTTAAGAAGAGTGATGATGTCTGGAGGAACTTGATGATAGAGCGATACATGGGAGCTGAGAAAAAGCTTGAGGCGATGCTAGCCAACAACAAGCCAAAACATTGCAAGGAGGGACTCGGGTTCAGCCACGGAGCCTCCTTATCTGCCCTTGTACGCTCAGAAAATCAGCTGACTGATAGGTTTGTTCAAGGGGAGACTATCAATGATGAGATCCTGAACCCCTCAGCAAAGAACAAACAGAAGATGAAGGCACCTCATTCTAGCTCTCAGAATTCTGACAAGAAGATTAGCTCAAAATCACCCCAATTCAGTCAAGGGGGAACCAGTAAAGTCAAGTGGGCTGATCAGTATGGACCTCCGCAGCTGACACATCCAGCTCATTATGGGTCATATTATTATGATCCTACAGTCAGAAAAGGATCCAAGAGACAGAAGAAAAAGAAAGCCATTCAGAAGGCTAAGGTCAGCAGTCCACCAACTCAGAAGATCAGGACTCCTGAACCAATAAAGCCTCAGAAGTTAGCATCGACCAGTCCAGTGGTCAAGTATGTTGATAAAAGTGGGAAGAAACTGTCTGAGACCACATGGTCGTGAGACAGATTTGGGTTTCCAAAACTAATATCTAAGGACCCAAAATCAAAAATAAAGGGTACCTGAATATAATTCTGTTTTGTAGGTGCACAAGGACCCGTAGTACGTGGACAGTAGATGCTCAAGACACATGACGTACTAGAGGAACCTACTGAAGAATTATACTAGTGAAGAAGGACCTAAAATCGAGTTCGGAGATAATGCAAAAGGCTATACCAGAGGCTATGGAACACTCAGCATTAGAACCGCCACAGTTCCAAGAGTATCATATGTTGAAGGACTTCAACATAATCTTCTCTCTGTTAATCAATTTTGTGATAACTCGAATAGAGTGATTTTTTACGCTGGTTTCTGTGATGTCATTGACAAATCTACAGGGAAACAGTGTTATCAGGTTCGTGCAAAAAAACTATATACGTAGCTGACTGGAAATCAGCTGAACCTGAAGCATGCTTGCTGGCGAAGAACGACAATAGAACGGGGTGGCTCTGGCACAGAAGACTCAACCATCTCAACTTCAAGACGCTCAACAAGCTACCTAGAAATGCTCTAGTAAGAGGACTGCCGAATGAAGTGTTCAACAAAGACACTCAATGCGAAGCATTCTGAAGGGAAAGCAAACAAAGAAGCAAAATCCACCAGTTCCATCACCTTCCACGGATGGAATCCTTCAGCTGCTACACATGAATTTGTTCGGTCCAGTCTCTCCAGTGACGATCAGACGCAAAAAGTATGCTTTAGTTGTCATTGATGACTACTCACGCTACACATGGGTCATATTTATTACCAACAAGTCTGACGTCAAAACAGAGTTGCCAGCGCGTTTGAAAAGGCTAAGTGTAGAGAAGAATACCGAAATCAGAAAGATACGTTCAGACAGAGGAACTGAGTTCTTGAATTCAATGGTGGAAGAGTTTTGGAAAGATGAAGGCATAGAGCATGAGACGTCTGCTGCACGCACGCCTCAACAAAATGGGATTGTTGAGAGGAAGAACAGAAGACTCAAAGAAAAAGCAAGAACCCTGCTCGCAGACTCAGGACTTCCATCTAAATTCTGGGCAGAAGCAACTGATACTGCAAGTTATACTCAGAACAGATCTCTGCTGACAAAGCAACATCAGAAGACACCATATGAATTATGGAACTGCAGGAAGCCTTTCTTATCTTATTTCCATATTTTTGGGTGTTCGTGCTTTATCCACAATAATGGAAAGGATCAGTTAAAGACTTTTGATAGCAAGTCAGACTAGGGAGTCTTCTTAGGATACTCCCGGGTCAGCAAAGCCTTCAGAGTTTTTAACTACCGAACCCTTTGCGTGGAGGAAAGCCCTCATGTTGTTTTTAATGAGTTTGCTACTGAAGACATGAGCAAAAACTCAAATTCAGAATCTGAGGACATCAGTAAACAGCTACAGGATCTGAGCTTAAATGACGTTGTTGAGAAGATCCAGCTGTGTTGGGATGATGATTCAGAAGAGGAAATTGAAGATAAGACTACTGAATCTCAGCCAGCAGCAGACGTAGCTGAACAGATTGATTCTAGTGAACAGAGTCAATCCAAGGTAACTCAGGTCGATGAAGAAACTCAAGTGGTAACTGAGACCTCTACTGAGAATAATAATTCAGGGGGAACAAATGAAGTTCCTGAGCTGAATGCCCCTTAACCTCGTGACTCAGTAGACCCGACTCTAGTAACTGAATTACTTCAATCTCAGAATAGTACAACTGAAATGCCTAACTCACCTACTAACTATGTTGAACAAATTTTAGATGAAGAGTAAAAACATCATCGATCGTGGCTGGACGCTCATACTTCTGATCTAATTATTGGAGATCCTTCAGCTAGTGTAAACACAAGATCCAGATTCTGTTAGGGAGAAAGCGCTCTATATTCATGCTTCTTGTCTACTAAAGAACCTCAGTCAGTTGAGGACGTACTTAAGGATGCTGATTAGATCATCGCCATGCAGGAGGAGCTGAATCAGTTCACGAGAAATGAAGTATGAGAGCTTGTTGATAGACCCCGACATCAACATGTGATCGGAACTAAATGGGTCTTCAAGAACAAGCGAGATGAAAACAACGTCATAGTAAGGAACAAAGCAAGACTCGTGGCAAAGGGCTACTGTCAAGCCGAAGGGATAGATTTTGACGAAACGTTCACTCCAGTTGCAAGATTGGAGGGAATCAGACTATTCCTAGGCTACGCAACACTTCAACGCTTCTGAGTATATCAAATGGATGTGAAGTCTGCGTTCCTGAACGGTGTGCTGAAAGAAGAAGTCTATGTAGAACAGCCTCTCGGCTGTCAGTAGGGACATCAAGTTTATAGACTCAGAAAGGCTCTGTACGAGTTAAAATAAGCACCCAAGGCTTGGTACGATACCCTGTCTATTTCTCTTCTTCAGAAAGGTTTTCAGAAGGGCACAATAGACCGCACATTATTCAACATTCATCTAGACGACGACATATTAATTGTGCAGATCTACATAGATGACATCATATTCGGATCAAAGAATGTCACTATGTGTCAACAATTTGAGAAGATGATGAAGGATAAATTCGAGATGTCAATGATGGGAGAGATGAATTATTTCCTCGGATTTCAAGTTAAAAAATCAGAGAAGGGAACGTTCATCAATTAAGGCAAATACACTCAAGACCTCATCAAGAAATTCGGTTGCACATCTGGCAAACCAATCAAGATCCCGATGAACACGAACATGAAAATTGATCTTGACAAAGAGGGAGTATCAGTAGACCATACTGAATTTCGCGCAATTATTGGTTCTTTATTATATCTAACTGCTACTAGACCTGACATAACTTATGTTGTAGGTGTCTGCGCTCGATTTCGGGCGAATCCTAAGCAGAGCCATATGGACTCAGCAGAGAAGATTCTCCGCTATCTCAGAGGAACACCTGACATGGGTTTATGGTATCCAGCAGATGATAATATTGAACTAACGGGTTATTCTGATGCTGACTATGCAGGTTGCAGGATTGACCGAAAATCAACTTCGGGAACTTGTCAGTTCCTTGGCAGTAAGCTGATCTCATAGTTTTCAAAGAAACGACATTCAGTAGCGATGTCAACTACTGAAGCTGAATACATGGCTGCCGGAAGTTGCTGCGCCCAAATCCTTTGGCTGAGACAGCAGCTACGCGACTATAATGTCTTTCAGAATGAAGTGTCGATCTTCTGCGATAGCTCCAGTGCCATTGCAATCACTCGGAATCCTGTACTTCATACTAGATGCAAGCACGTGGACATTAGACACCACTTCATTCATGACCATGTTGAAAAGAAGGATATCAGAATGGAGAAGATCCATATTGACCATCAAAGGGCCGATATTCCGACCAAGACTCTAGCTGAAGCCAGATTCAGAGAACTTTCAGTAGAGCTAGGTCTGTTGGACCCTACTGACTCAAGTCAGTAAGAGGATTCAGGAGAGGAGCATTCAGCAAGGGGAAATGTTCACTCTCGGTACTGGACTCATTCAGTACATAGAGATTCAGCAACCATCTACACGAGGTATCAGCTGACTACGATGCTCAGCTGACAGGTTTGCGTATCTCTTTTCAGTAGCCGACACAGTATTTAATGCATTAATGATTCTAATTCAGCATCATATTTAATGCCTTAGAGAATGTCATTTGATATAAATGGTTTTCATTAAATGCACGACATTTTATGCTAAGTTTGCTAAATTCTGCCACGTATTAAATGCATGTCTTATCAAGTTACTTCTTTAGCTAGTTACAATTTTAATTTGACTTAGGCGGCAACTTTGATCATTGCTTATTTTATAACATAAAATCCTGACTGTCCATCTCATAAAGCAGATTTAAACTGAACCGTCGATTTTGAACTGTTCATCTTCTTGATCATATATATCACGTTCAAAGTTAGAAAACCGTCATTTTATCCTCTGCAACTTAAACCCTAAAATTTCTGAGAATTAAAATCCCTTACTTGCAAATTGCTTTCAATATTTCTCAGAGATTATTACGGTAAATTTACTTGCTTATTCAGTATGCTATGTTTACATATCATATTTTTTCTATACTGATATTAAATATTACAGATTCTAGATATGGCAGCAACCAACGTTTCAGTCACTACTCCGACCAATATGGTAGAGATCCTTGAGAAGGATAGGATCTGGTGTGAACCAATTATGGAGTTCGACACCTGCAAGCTCGACATCATGTCTGAGGTATTCGAGGCACTGAGGGCGTCAGGCCTTGAAGCATTCTTATCAAGGACGCCGTCGTTCTTCGTTCCGTGAAAAATCTCGGAGTTGTATCTGAACTCCGACTCAGTAGACAGGGATATAGTGGGGTGATTCATTATTCATCATGTCGCTGACCCCACCCGTCCTGATCCCGAAATCAAGCAGATGTCGATAAAGCAAGCTCTCCAGAAGAGCTTTCAACTACCCAGCTTTGGGATCAGTGTAGGTGGATACAAGGATGATATGATAGATGAATATTTGGAAATATTTTGTGGCGAACCAACTTCGTTCAGGGCGACATTCCCAAAGAACTGCATGTTGCCGCAGTATCGAGCATTGGCGTATATTGTGATGCAAATCCTGACTAGCCAAGCTGGCTCGTTTGACCAAGTTTCCAGGCTTAAGCTCCAAATGATGATGGTGATATACGATAGAGCTCAGGTGAACTGGATGGAGTTCTTTCTCAAAGAGTTCCAAACTCAGGCTGCCAAGTTTGACAAAATCACAAACAGTCTGGCAGTCAAGGGAAAGCTTCTATATGGGATGAAGCTGACTGTGATGATTGAAGACTTCTGTGGTGCTGGCCACATAACCTACGCAGATAAGGCGTACTTCAATCCAAAGAAGGTACGCTTCCAAAGCAAGGCAGCAGCCCTTCAGCAGATAGGAGAAGGGCCTGCTGAGGCTAGGAAAGGGAAGAAGAAAACTTCTACTCCCACTAAGAAGAGGTCTCCACCGCAGAGGACTGCTCAGAAGACTCCATCGAAAAAGCAGAAGAAAACTTCTGAACAAGCAGTTATCATACCTCCCTTCAGACTGCAAGACGACTCAGAATCTTCTAAGAAGACAGTCTCAGTGGAGAAGGCAGTCTCCGCTGAAAGAGAAGCATCAGTGGAACAGGGGTCAGATGCTGAACCGTCAACTCCCATTTCTCAGACCCCGCTGGATGTTCCACCTCTCAGCAGTATTCCTTCTACTGAGAAGGCTATATCTCCCATTGACATATATGACACGGAGACAAGCACAGAAGCCGAGACTATCAGATTAGAGGCTGAAGCTCTTCAGAACAGAGCCTCCCGAGAAGTCTGAGAGGCCATACCTGAGATCTCAAGTCACTCTGACTTGGTGGCTCTTGCTCAGTAGGCCAGGCTTCACATGCTGATTCGGTTCCAGGATTGGTTCACTCAGAACAAACGCATCCAACACCAAACCTGTGAACAACTGAATGAAGAAGAGTTGATCCTTCGCGAGCAGGCAGATAGGCTACTCAGAGCCTGCGGACATCAGCTCTTTTGAAGATCTAAGGGCGGCGATGCTGGCTGTTCTCAATGACCGTATCCCATCGGAAGCCACGCCTTCTGAGGGTTCTGATCCCGATGATCAGGACCCGCCCAGTGATGCAGGCCCTGAGAAGCCTGCTGAGGGAACTCAACTGGAGGAGGGTGCTCAACCCACAACTGAATTACCTCTCTGTTGGTCCTGAGATAAAACGTTCAGGTGTAGGGGGGGTGAATACACCTGAAAACAAGTTTCTCAACTTCAAACACGAACACTCCTTTTCAGGATCGTGTGGTAGAGTGGCTGACTTTACTGAGGTCTGCTAGCTGACTTGAGTCAGAATTCAGTACCGTTCAGCTAAAGTTCAGTAGTGCGGAAATGTGTAGGCCCAAATTCAGTTGAGTTTAGAAAACATTTGTAATAAATCAGTTTCAGTAGTTAGTGCGATCGATTAAGCATTGCTGAAACTCAGTTGAATGATTTTAGAAAATACTTTCAGTATGCTCAATAATCAATGCAACAGTTAAAACAGAAAAACGAACACAAAACACAGACAGTTTTTAAAGTGGTTCGGATCCAACAATCCTACGTCCACTGTCCCCAAAAGATCGGGAGGCTATGTATTATCTGAGATAGTCTCGGTTGGTTTGTCTGTTTGGACAAACACCTGGTCTTGAGATTTATACTGAGCAAGTCTCTGTTTACAAAGGATCAAACTAAAGCGTTTGACAAACTCTCCAACTATGAAGGAGTCATTTACAATAAGGATCATATCAAATATGAACTCCTTTGTCTAAGCTATGGATATGATCTGCTGAGCTTAGGTTAGAGGGATAGGGAACGAGAAGGTGGCTTCTAGAGCGACGAACGGTTAAGTAAAGACTTAGGTTCGTGTTCAGTCGCTTGGATACTAGATGCTTTATATTTCTGGTTCAGCTTGGTTCCTTGTGAGCAGGTATGTCGTCTTTTGCCGGAGATTACTCTTTGAAATTCATGCGAAAGACTTAGAACATTTTGAGTTGCTCGTGAATGCTCGTGTGTTCTTCGATTTCTAGGTTCGCTCATATGCTTCAATTTGAATTGTATCCCTCTATTTATAGAGTAGAGGCAAGGATTGATCCGTTGGAGATGACGATCCTTGTGGCTCTCTTTTTTGGGTAGCTAATGGCTCTTTCAAAGTATGGTTGCAGTGTCCTTCCCCTCCATTTCTGGAAAGTTGTTGACTTGCAGCTTTAATCAGAATATGACAGCTGGTCGCTCGTCATTGGTCGAGGTCAAGGAGAGTAGGTGAGACAGAACGGACTTCAAGGTAGATTTGAAGCTGACTTCTCTCTTCCTCGTATGACTCTGCTGATTTAGACTTAGTAAATCCTGACAATTCGGAGGACTGTCTAGCCGTTGCTGAGTCTGGTCTAAATTCAGTAGCATGCTCCTGCTGAGTCGGCTCTACTGAAGATCAACCTCTGAGTTCAGTGAACTACTCCTGCTGAGTTCAGTTCCACCGACTCCTTTCAGTATACTGCTCCTGCTGAGTCCAGTATTACTGAGTCTTCTTCTTCTTGTACTGAGGCAGGTGATCTATTGAGTGCCTGAACCAAGATGAAGAGTGTTGACTGAGTCTGAAACCTTAGAGACATAACAACATATTACAACTGAATGGTTCATCAGTCAAAGTGGGGTTTTGGGATCTTCAAATCTTCAGCAAATATTCAGAGCACTAGGCTGCTGAGTTATCTCTCAACCGATTGTGAGAAGACTGAATCTTCTCCCAACACTCTCAGCACTCTTCCTCCAGGTAAGTCGGCAGCTGGAACCTCACATGCTGCGGACCCAGAACAGCTGTTGCTGGGGTCTGCATTCGAGGTTGCGCCCAGCTCGAAAGGCCGACGGTCGAGGACAGTAGCTAAGGCCCTGAAGAGTCAAGGAGCCCAGAACAGACTCTTGGCCAAGGCTGTCCACAGGACCTGGAAGCAATCAACTACTACTCAGAGTGAGGAGATTAAGGAGCTGAGGACCTCTATTCAAAATTCAGCCGCTCCTGATTTCACAGCCATCCTCACCAACGCCTTAGCCACTCAGAAATCAGAGTTTGATAATCAACAGCATCGCTGGTGGCTGCCCAGAAAACATTACTGGAAGAATATAAGGCAGCCCACTCAGCACACACAACAACTATCTCTTCACTGAGTCAAACTACAGAACTCAGGATTCAGTCTATTCAAAAGACTTGTGAAGAGAACATAGATGCCAAGTTGCAAGCTATTCAGACGATGGTGGATGCCTCTCACAAGAAGTATAGTGAGGATCTGATTATAGAGAGGAACGACCTCCACCAAAGGTTTGAAACCATGCAGACAGCCTTGGACAGGCTAGCTATTGCATTTGTCGGACTGAACAACAAGGTTGTTCCTGTCCCAACCCCTGGCTCAGCTGATGATGCCAAAAAGGGGGAAAGGACACCGAGGGGGAAGAGATCAGTACAAGGAGCAGCTGGAAGCCAATCAGGTCCTACTGACCCCTCAGGAGCAGCAGGTCAGGCCTAGGGTGTCTCCAGCGCCGGGGATGTAGTGCGCTGAGACTGGCCCAAGTGGCTCAGGGCCAAAAGAGCCCAAGGACTCAGCAACCTAGACTCCTACAGAACATATTAAGGAGGTTGCTGACTTCCTAGAGGAGGACTCAGATGAGGAGGAGACTCCTCTGCCTCCTTCAGTGGCGGGTAAGGGAAAGAAAAAGCTAAAACTCCCCACCCCACTGAAGAAAGTGACGAAGAGGTATATCAGCCCTGAGGAACAAGCTCAGATAGAGGCTGATGAGAAGCTTGCCAGGGAGATTGCTGAAGCTGAAGCAGCAAATAAACCGAAGAAAGCTCCGGCAAAAGCTAAGATAAAAGTCTCAGGGGGAAGAAAGCCAAGTACTAGGTCTCCTCCAAGAAAGCTGAAGATCGGTGATGAGGCCGATAAAGAGAAAGAAAAAGAGACTGGGCAATCAAAGAAGACATCTGATTCTCAGCAATAGACTGAACAATCTGAACAGCAGCAGCAACAGCAGAAAAGGTCCAAGACTGACCAGCAGGGCAGAGCCTCAGGTTCTAAATCCAAATCCCAATAACCCGCCGAGTCAGAGGAACAACCCCATGTTCCCTCTGTCCCCTCCAAAGAACAAGAGCAGGAGATGAAGGATATCTGGGACGCTATGGAGAGGGCCTTGGACAGGACAGCTGAGGCAAGGCAGATCAGTCCAGCCCGTGAGAGGATTCAGCTGGCTGACTTAGAAGCCCTCAAACTGCGTACTGAGAAAGAAGCCCGGGAGAGGGTTCATGTGAAGGATACTGAGATCCCTTACAAGTATAGGCGAGACAGGAAGCCTACTGTTCAGAAAGTTCACAGATGGACAAGGGTAGATAAATGGATGTCATGGGAAAGGACTCAGAAGTGGGAGACTCTGAAGGCTGAATTTATCAAAAGATACTTCATATGGAGATACTGGCCTGATATGCGCAAGAATGATGCCTTTGCTGAATGGCTTCTGGTAAGCGATCCTAAAATATATAACATAGTTCAGAAGGCCATAGCTGACAAAGAGGATGTCCGAGTCCCTATTCCTAGACCCCTGCCTCCTCCTCAGAAGCTTGATGGATCACTCTATACTGGAGTTATTGAAGGAGAAGTCAGAAGTGCTATCCTAGCTTTGGAACTTGATGATTCTGACCCTGCTGACGTGCTGAAGATGAAGAAGCTCCGGAAGGACACATTCCAGATGTATGGATTGCCTTTGCCAGAAGAGAAGTCTAGATATTTTAAGGCAAGGATCCAGAGATTCAGGAGATAGCTTCTTTTCTTTGTATTTTTGTTTGTAGAATAGCAAGAGATGTACTGTACTGAACCTCATTCATATATATAACATCTTTGCTGTTGGCCCGACAATACCTTATTGTCTTTATAGCCTGTCTGTTTATTTTAAGCTTAACACTCAGAATCACCTAAGTGATTACTGACTCACACACTCACTGATTATATCTGTGTTTGTCTATTTTACTTAGATTGATAGACTCCATTTGTTTGAGTATGGGAAATTATTGTATAGGGGGAAATTATTGTTAGAATTCTGTAATAGGTTATGATACTTCTTCCTGTATCCCTCAGTAGATTAGAACTTGATGAACAACTCCACTGATTCTAATTGTAATATTTGTAAGGAGCTTGTATCTGATAGTTTGTAGTGTTAGGTTTTGGCATCATCAAATAGGGGGAAATTGTTGGGAGATGATTCAATAGTATATCTGTTAGAAGATTTGAATGATCCCAAACCCTAATTTGATTGGTGAACCACTGAGTTGTAATTGTAATGCCTCTGTCTCTAAGGGTTTCAGACTCAGTAGACATTCTTTCAGCATGGTTTAGGCACTTAGTTCTATCTGTTGACCCTTCAGTAGACTATCAGCCTCAGTACCATGAAGTGAAGATTCAGTAGTGCTGGACTAAGTAGGAGCAGCATACTGAGAGGTATTCATACTCAGTAGTGTTGGACTCAGCAGGAGCAGCATACTGAAAGGAGTCAGTAGAACTGGACTCAGCAAGAGCAGTTCACTGAACTCAGAGTTGACCTTCAGTAGAGTTGGACTCAGCAGGAGTATACTACTAAGCCCTAGGTCAGACTCAGCAACGGTTAGACAGTCTCCTTGACTGTCAGTGAACTTATATGTTAAATAAGTAGAGTCATACGAGGTATTCAGAGAAGTCAGCTTCAGATCTGCCTAAAAGTCTATGTGTCTCAACCACTTTCTACACCTCGACCAATGATGCTGCCAGCTGTCCACACTCTGATTAAAGCTGCAAGTCAACCACTTTCCAGCCAAATTTCTTGAAAGAACCGTTAGCTACCCAAAAGAGAGTGACACATGGATCGTCGTCTCCAATGGACCTTTCCATGGCTCACCTCTATAAATAGAGGGAAAATCAAATCAAAGCTCACGAACAACACCGGAAGAACACATGAGCGATTACGAGCAAACACTTACCGACTTAAGCTTTCCGCAAGAACTTCAGAGAAACACTTCAAGCGAAAGGCGACATACTTTCTCAAGGGAACCAAACTGAATTAGAATCAAAGCCTCTAGTATCCAAGTGACTGAACATGAACCCAGAGAGCTTATTCCTCACTGTTCGTCACTCTAGAAGCCACCTTCTTGTTCCCTTCCCTCTAACCTAAGCTCAACTGAATATATCCATAGGTTAGATCGAAGGAGTTCATCCCTGAACTGTTCTTACTTGTAAACAACTCCTTCATAGTTGGAGAGTTTGTCAAACACTTCAGTTTGATACTTGTAAACTGAGACTTGCTCAGTATAATGCTCAAGATCAGTGTTTGTCTAGTGCACAAACCGACTGAGACTAACTCAGTATAATAAAATAGCCTCCTCATCTTTTCGGGACAGTGGACGTAGGATTGTTGATATCCGAACCACTTTAAAATCGTTGTGTTCTGTTTTTACGGTTGCATTGATTTCTGTTCATACTGAAAAGTATCTTTCAAAATCATTCAACTGAGTTTCAACAAAGCTTAAAAGATTGCACTAATATACTGAAACTGTTTTAATAAAAATGTTTTCAAACTCAACTGAATTGGGCCTACACATTTCCGCACTCTACTGAACTCTTGCCGAACGTATCGACTCGACATCGGCGCCCAGCGGGCCTCGGTATAGTCGATCACTCTGTCCACACGATCCGAACAACATACTTGGTCTACTGAACTTGTTCAGTAAGGCACTCTCCTGAATAAGATTGTTCGCGTTTTAAGTTGAGGAAGTTTTCACGTGTATCCACCCCCCCTCTACACCTGAACGTTTATCTCGGGACCTACAGGAGGAAATGACGTTGGAAACATCGGCGGTGGTGGTGGTGGTAGCAGCCACGACATTGTTGTTTGTGGTGGTAGAAGCAGCGGCGGCAACAGCGTCAGAGATTGCAGCAGATGAGGAAGACATGTTGCAGTTTTGTTCGTTTTTTGGTTAACTCTAAGAAACTTAGGTAACGTAAATATTTCGTCTTGAAATTGTTGTTTACTAAAGCTGCTATTACAGTCTATGGAAATTGTAAGTCGGAAAAACAAAAATAAAACAAAATGCGTAAATCAAAACTTCGCCGAGTCGAGGAAAGGCCTCTTTCCGCAAGACGAAATACGCCCCAGTAGTGCTCTCGGTTTCCAGCATATCGTCCCCAAAGATAAAATGACGAACGAAGCACAACAGAACTACGAGCTCAGGCGAACTGGACAAAGGCGACGACTAGAGCTTCTGTACAACTTAGAACTAAGATGTTAATGCAGAGAGAATTCTTAATACATATGTGTTGAAATGCAAGTGAAGACTGCCTATTTATAAGCATCTTCCGCCCAAGTGAAAAGTTGTTGGATTAACTACTGCCAATTAAGGAAGACAGATCATGTTCAGGGGAGGGGAGTGGTGGAAAGATGGAATGTTGGTTGCTGAAGAGACTTCTTCCAGCACCTTCCAAAAACGTATAAACATGTGTAGCAGGGTCACTACACCACGAGCTGGGCCAGACCACAAATACGAGCTGGGTCAGTCCACAAGTAGCCCACCAAGTCCAATTGCCAAAGCCCAACTGTCAAGGCCCAACAGACAAGCCCACGGACCACCCAAAGGATCAATTGCCAAGATCCAAGATCCAAGTCTAAGTCCAAGTCCAAGGACACGGATATGGACACTTACACGGATCGGAGCCAGAACCGGAGCCGGAGCCAAAGCTGGGATCGGGGCCGGGCACGGGCGCGAGCGCAGTGTGGCACGTTATGCCGCGTGTGAGGCGGTCGGCGAAAAAGCTCGCGTGCAAAATCATGTGTGACTCAAGTCCACCACATGTCACTTTGTTATCTCCTACAAAGTAGTAGACTTAAATACCACAAAATTACACATTAATCAATGTGAGACATTGATTAATTTAATAATTCTCCAAAACCCGAATAAAGTAAGTTTCTCTACTTTAGGTAACGTATTAGTTTTGCCCTCCAAAATTTCGAGCCACTATTTCCCACTCACCGAAAGTCGGAATCGAGAAATTAAACACACTAAAATTATCTACCGGAAACATAGATCAACGATATATGTCTTAATTCGTAAATCAGATATATATCGAGGCTCGAAACGGCGATCAAAAGGGCTGAATTTTTCTCAAATCAAAGTAGCATTAAATACTCACTTAATTTCCATAATACAAAATATATATATATATATATATATATTTTATATTGATTTTGATTTTCCAACACCATCTTCATCCATACCATCACCGCCGACTTGAATTCCAACAAACTCTATATTAGTGAGATGAGAGAGAGAGATAGATAGAGAGAGAGAGAGAGAGAGAGGTGTTTTACACTTTTATACTATGTACTTTTATACTATGTTGTATGTTCAACCGGTTGTACACAAGTGTGCCTCCATTTATTATAGAATATTGATTGAATTATATGGACTGTTAGATTTGGGATATATATATTAGGATAAAATTAATACTGTTATGTTATTTCAATGCTATGCAAAATATAAGATACATATATATAATGTAGAACCTAGAAAATTTGCACTACACGAGCGTGGTGCATGGTCAATTTAAATAGTGCTGTTTAAAAATGAATAGAGCATAATGCAGCTTAGTTATGTTGATCGGGGGAAATAGTACTATAAGCCTTTTAAAGAGTTAAATATGTGCACACAACATATTTTGTGTGACCCAATGCATAATGACTCGGATATTTTCTAGATTAGAAAATTCAAAGGATTTTTTTAGTCTAAGGCTCTAATGAATGATTCACAGGGATGACGATCATTTCAAAGGTTTCAGGCAGAATTATAGGGAAGGAAGTGAGATTTTAATCAAATGCTTGAAGGAAGTGCAATATCTGACAAACATGATCTCTTTTTGTTTCTTTAAACTCTCCAGTTTTTTCCTCATTTTCTGTTGCTTTTTTTTGATTCAGGGACGGCTCTCAAGAGGAATTTGATGGATTATCAAGGAGAGGCAATGGGCTTAAGCTTAAAGATGAAACCATTGGAAGGATTATGGATATCTATGAGCAGTTAGTTCATCCTAATTTTATTATATTTGACAAAACTTTTTGAAAAATTAGAAGATTTGGTATCTCGTGCATCAATTTCAGACTTGTCATATTAGAAGACACTAATTGTCGACAATGACTTCAGCTCTTTATAATCAACTGAAAGTGTTCTTTTTGGAGTGCTGCTGGTTTATTCTGTATGCTACTTTTTGAGTTTTTTGTAATGCTTGTATGTTATAAAGTCTATGGTTTATAAAGTCTCCGAAAGTCTATGGCCTGACAATCTGATTTACATTCTTCCAGTCAAACAATGTAAGAATCATATGAATGTTAACATGGGTTGTTTTAAGTGTAATATAGCTTAATCCTTTATGACAGTGTCAATATATTCCTGCTAGCTTCTAGTTATAGCCCGATATGATAAGGGTATATGCAGGGATCTTACTCAAGCTTATCTAGTGCTATGCAAGATCCCTCAAGGGTCCAGCCGCAATTTTCTATTGGATCAGTCGCAATCTTTTCTGGACTCCATGAACATAAAAATAATACAGAAGATAAGGAACAGGAACTCGCGAAAACTGAAATTCTATGTATTCTCCCCCACGAAAAAGCAAAAAAATAAAGAAACAAATGGCAGAAGCTAGAACACCAAAATTGAAGGGAAGCTAATGAAATATACAAAGGGGGGAAGACAAAAGATTCAATCTTAATCACTACACAAAGGAGAGAAAAATCAAATATAGTTATTCTTTCAACATTACTCATTTGTATATATCAAAAGAAAGCGATATTATTTCTCTGAACTAGAAACATAAATCTTTTTAACACATGAACAACTCCATAATTTTATCTCTAATAGACAATTTTTACAAACACGTAAGAGACACTGCACCCAATTCCTCTTATATCCTCTAGTTCCAGGCAAGAACGCGTCAATCTATTTTTCCTCTCTCTAGGCCACAAAACAAAAGCATAAATAACTTCCACGATTTTAGAAGTTCACCGTAATTTGAAAAAAAAATCTAATAAAAGCAGAACAAAAATGATTTGAACACATGATGAAGGGGAAAATTTTTACATAAAAAGAGTTCAAAACAGAAATTCAATAACTCAATCTAGATTCAAATAAAATTGAAAACAGAAGAATTAAACATCAGAACCACATAAATGATACCTTAATTTAATAGATAATACCCGGTTGAAGCATAAATTTACGAATTGGTGAAAGCAGTAGGGTAACTTACCGCGAGATTTTCAGCAGCGATGGAACAACTTGTAGGATTGTATACGTATGGTTAATTCGTCTAGACACTTAGTTCTCTGTAGTAAGGAAGGTGACAGATAAAATTATACAAGGTGTGTAATAAAGCTCATCTAATAGAGAGCACAACATATGTCAGATATTCAAAATAATCATGAGAACTAGAGACAAAATTATACAAGATATTTGGTAAACCTAATTTAACAGAGAGCACCACATACGTAAGCTACTAAATGATATGCAAGCATTTGCACATTTGTATGGTCATAGGCATATTCAAATTCGAAAGTGTTCATAAGAAGGCTGACTTACTGAATGTTAATCAACAATATTACCACGAGAAAGATAGAATCAACAGATAAGAGGTAAAATAAATTATGTGCACTCTTTTGGCTGGTGGATCGGGTATAGAATTGCAACAATTTTTAAAGTGGACAACAAATTCATTGCGATTTGGCACATAAATGGGGCAAATTGGTATAGCCATAGAGGTGATGATCCATGAGGAAACTTTTTTAAAGTGGAAGGCGAATTGGCACTTCAATTGGGCAAATTGCCACATCGACATCGGTTTTGATCCATCATGATATTGTCAAGTAAAATCAAAGCAGTGGAAGTATTTCCATTTTGACTGTCAGGAGCTTACTGGAGCAGCGCAGGAGCGCATAACTTGTCTCGTTTGAGCGGTGGAGGCTGAGGGAGGCTTAGCGAGGGAGATAAAGTTGCCGGAGGTGGAGCCAAGATTGTTGAAGTATATCCCAGTTGCGTCGAGCATATCTCATTCAGGTGCGGTGCTCCTTCTGGTTCATTTGTTGACAACCGTGCCGAAAAGAAGTGAGTCAAGCTCAATGGGATGGAGGGAGTACAAGCTATCTAACATAAGCAAACAACCATAGCCTAAAACATGGAGTTGCCTGAAGACTAAAGATACAAATCAACAAATTAACTGTGCAAGTGTGTAGCCAAGTTAACTGCACACAACAAAAGTATCATCATAACCTTAGGATAGTAAGGCAAACAAGAAACATTAACAAACTAAAACTATTCATGGCTTCGATCAAACTAAGATCTCAATGTCTTGTAAGTCAGCACAAGAGAGGAGAGTAAATCAAGTAAACTAAGGTGTCATAGTTTGACACAAAAAACACAAACTTTCCCACTCAAACTGATCATTTAGACATACACTATCCCTGAGCAAATTCAACATCTTTATAACACTGGATAAAACTAACCAGACAAAACACAAAAAAAAAAAAAAAAAAAAAAAAAATTCAAAATTCAATCTTTGTGAGTTTTTGTCAATTATAATAGTACCAAAATATAAAAAGGGGCTATTTCAAATTTACGACAATAAACTCGAATTTTATCTCTAAATTCTCATCCCCATAGCACCGGCAAGAACTCCTGCAACATAATTCAAAGGTCAAAATCAGTAAAAAATCATAACCAAATAACTTAAACAATCAACAAGATATTCAATTGTAATGTCCAAATGAATACCTTAAGAAACGACATGGGTTGCAGGTGAAATCCCTTGTTTATAATTTCCCTTAAAATCAACTGGTCTCTATGAGGTCAATTTAGTACTATATATAAAATCAACAGTACTATACCTGAGTTGCTACATTAAATAATGTAAGTATGAGGTCAATTTCGTATGCTTAGAATAAAATCAATGAAAGTTGCTACATTAAATAAAATCATTGTAGATTGGAACAGTGTAGCAACAGTACTAAAATCACTTTCATTTTTTGGTCAACAGTTGATTTTATATATAGTACTATATATAAAATCAACTGGTCTCTATGAGGTCAATTTCGTATGAGGTCGGATAAGGATCTTGACTTAACATTTTGACCAAGATCATAGGGTGTGGGGAGGGGGGTGTGGATGAGGGGTTTGGGGGGCTGTGAATATACCTGAGTCCAAGTTTTAACTCAAATACAAAAATCAATCTAATATTGAATTTATTTGCTGAATGGATTCAACTCGCCAAATAAGCTTTCTGATCGCGTGATAAACTGATTCAGTATTGTTCACTATGTGAAATCAGTTAACAAGTAGTTCAATACAAGAATTAGTGTTTTAGTGTGTAGGCTATATTTTATCGCCACTTTTGAAGAACGTTTCTTACAGAAAACTGTTTCAATTATGCTTGTGCGTGTCTTCGTGATTTTTCTTGAAAATCTATACTTGTATGAGTTTTGCATATCAGTTTTGTTCAGGATGAATAGTAAAACAATGCAATAGTAAAATACACAGATTTTTAGAGTGGTTTAGATATGCAAGATTGTACGTCCACTATCCTGTTTCTAGGAGTTCTTGATTAGATTATACTGAGTAAGTCTCAGTCGATCCGTTTGCAAGATAGATCTTGATTAGTTATTGTTGGGATTTTGTATACCATAAGCAAATATTATACTTGTATACAAAGTGTTTTTTGATTTCCACTGTTTTCTTCTCCTATCTGACACACACACACACACACACACACACATATATATATATATATATATATATATATATATGGAGGAGTTCAAATGAGAACGCCCCTTGTTGTAGGAATTAGGAACAAATCGTGGTCGTTTGATTCAACGATCCAAGGGCTAAGATCGTGAGTTCATTAAAAAAAATTCGGCACTTTCTTCACGAATTAACTCCACAAAGGACAAATTGGTAATCTCAGCGTAATGTTTGAGGAAAATTGATTTTAACTCTCTCTCTCTCTCTCTCTCTCTCTCTCTCTCTCTCTCTCTCTCTCTCTCGGCAGCGGGTTTCTTCTCCAGCGTTACTGCGTTTTTTCAGATTCAAGATAGTAATTGTTTATTCTTTATCAAATTGCCATGAGTTAGTTCAATCATGCTCCAATTTTATGCTTTTGTTACCTATAAACTCGTATTTACTTCCGATTGTTGAAAATCACGAATGACTATTTGTCGTAAATGGTGGAAATATGGGCGAACGACTATTTGGTCTAATGTTTAATCGAGTTCTTGTTGCTGAACTCGATTGTATCTTGAGAATGCTTCTTCCTCAATTTTTCATATCGAATTCAGTTATTGTGATAATGTTGGTTTGAATGTTGTGAATATTATCAGTATATTCATGCTATTTTCGATGTTTTGAACTCAGAATAGCTCTATAATGCTTAAAGTCCTTGTTTTCACTCGATTATGGTAGTGTTAGGACTTGGGGTGTCTAAATGGTATTGGGATTCGGGATTATCCCAATCCCGTACCGAAACCGACGGGATTGGGATACCAAAATACCATTTTTTGGGATACGGGATGGTATCGGGATTCATTTTCGTAAGGTAATTGGGATTCGGGATAACCGATACCGAACTCGGGATTACCGAAATACCGATTTTCTTATGACATAATTAATACATTTATACACTTATAAATATAATTATAATTTATAACAACTATTATATTAACTAGTAATAAGTTAATATGAAATAATAATATTAATTATTAATTAGGTCAAACTAGTATTAAGTAGTAACTATGTCTCTCTGACTCTCACTCTTAAATCAAATGAATTCGGCGCCGTCGTTAGCATTAAGAATGAGAAATTGCGAAGAGCTGCTCAGTTGCCGGTACTCTTGAAGCTCTGATCAAATTCGAGGCTGCCGGTCCTCTTGAAGAGCTGATCGACAGCCCTACTTGCAGACTTGAAGTTGCAGTAGAGCATGCCCTTCGACGGTGTTGAAAAGTTGCCGAGCTTGAGAGCTGCTCAGCTGCCGGTCCTCTTGAAGAGCTTGAGGAGTTGTAGTTGCCGAGCTTGAAAGTAATGGTTCGGACTTATATTATATGATTCACTGTAAAAAATTTTGATATTAGTAAAACTTAGTCAACTACCAGAATTGATCAATTGGTTTTGTCCACACAAAGCCTTCATTGTAGTGATGCTTGTATCCATTAGTATACCCTTGCATTTTCTTGCTGCTTTTTCTGTGTCTCTGTGTGTGATGCTTTGTATTTATTTTGTCTGTGTTTCTTTTTTACTACAACATATGAAAGAATTATATAATAAGCACAAATTCTTGGCCCTTTTTCTCTTTTCAAGTCAGAAACTAAGCTTTACTGCTTTACCAACTGACTAAAGACTAATGACTTGCAATAATCTTGATTTGATTGAAGATCATTCCACACTAACTAGTAACTAGTAACTACCTAATTGTTCCTTCTTTAATACTCCTTACATTCAATGAACATTGTTATAATCATTTAAGGATGTAATAAATTTTTTGAGGGCGTTGATAGCCGGTGATTGAATTAACATATCCATATCCATCAATCGAATGCTTAGTTTTTCACTTCTATCCATCAGTTAAGCAAGGAGCAGTTTTTTTTAAAGGAGATCAATATTCGGGATTTTCGGTAATCCCGAACACCGATCCCAATTTTACCGTCCCAAATACCGATATCCCAATACCGCTATGGGATCGGTATTGGGATCGGATTTTGCCTAATTTTGGGATCGGGATCCCGAAATTTCGGGATCGGGATCCAGATCCCGTACCGACCGACATCCCTAGTTAGGACAGTATTGTTGTACCTTGGTTTTGAGTTTCTGTCGCGATTTCACTTTCTTTCAAAATTAAATGCATGTTTCAATTATTTTTACTGCACTTTACATGAAATTTCTTTTTATGTATCGGTGAGAGCGATGATATAGAATCGGTCGAGAAAATTGTCCCCGATTGTCCCGTTGAACGAAAACCTTTCGTTGGGATGAAATTTCTGACGTTGGACGAAGGAATACAATTTTATCGAGATTATAGGCGTTTTTGTGGATTTGATGTACGACTTGCTACGAATTGTAAGCATAGCGATGGAACCGTGTTGCTTAAATACATTTTGTGTAATCGTGAGGGGCAGAACACATATGATGGAGTTGTTGACAAATTGGATATGAATAAAAGGAAGCGTACTATGTCCTCTAGGTCTTCGTGTTTGGCTAAAGTTGTATTCAAATTCATGGGTGCCGGAGGCTATGTGATATCTTCATTTATTGAGGAGCATTCTCATAAGATGATTCATGATATGCATAAACATTTTATGAAGATAAATAGGAAAATCGACTTTGGCCATCAAGATTTTAAATTTAATTGTGTGAAGGCCAATATTGGACCAATGAGGTCTTTCAAATTGTTCAAAGAGTTGGTGGAAGTTATGAAAATATTGGATGCACTAGGGTTGATTTTAAGAATTTTGCTCGTGATTTAAGGGCATCTGTCGAAGTGATTGATTGTCAATTTGTTTTAGATGGCATGAGGAAGCGTAAAGAGGCAAATCCATATTTTACTTTTTAAGTTATGTTCTGATGAGGATAATAGATTAACACGCTTTTTTTGGGCTGATAATATTTGTAAACATAACTAAAAAGTGTGTGGAGAAGTTGTTTCGTTTAATGCAACAGACAACACGAATAGGTATGTTTAATGTTATCATTTACTTCACTGTATTGTTAAATTAGTTTCACTTTTATTGGAAAACTAATGCACTTTTACTCCATGAAGTATTATAGATGCATGAAACTGTTGTGTGCACTTTATTGATGTTTATAATTCAGAATTATTTTATATTATAGGTAAAAAATGATTTTTGCATCTTTTACTGGAAAGGACAACCGTGGGAAGTATGTAACCTTTGGTGTCGAATTAATATGCAATGAGGGAGTTCCATCATATGTTTGGCTGCTCGAGAAATTCTTGAATTGTATGAATAATCAAAGACCTAAATTGTTTTTTACAGATCAAGATCCGACCCTCATTCAAGTTGTAGAACAGATTTTGCCCAAAACCGTTGACACGATATCGATATTATATGTGGCATATAATGTGTAAGGTTGCAGATAAAATTAGTCCAAACTTGAGAGGTGATGCGTGTTTTGCGAAAAAAATCAATGATCTAGTGTGGTCTGAATTCGTTAGATCCTCTACAATTCAATGAGAGGTGGCAAGCACTAATGGAGAAGTTTAATTTGTCTACTCACAAATGATTTACTGGAATGTTTGCTTTGCGGGAGTTTTGTATTCCAACCTTTTTTAGGGATATTCCTTTGACGGGAAGATTCCTTACTACGTCAATTTTCGAATTTTGAAAACAACATTGTTGGGAATTAGGTTCACTATGATAGATTTGAAGATCCCAAAACCCTAGCTGGATGATGAGCCTTCGATATTGTTATAGCTTAACTGAGTTCACCGTGTTAGGAACTCAGTAGACTAGCTAAAGTTCAACAGCTGTGCATTCAGTAGAAGACCCTTCACTCAGCTGAAGAACTCAGTATCGAAGAAGTCAGTCGGACTGATATAGACCGATTGAATCTGCACAGTACCACCCATGTCTCTTGAGTGTTTCAAACTCAGCAGACACTCTACACTGGTTCAGGCGGTTAGTAGATTATCAGCCTCAGCACCGGATGTAGAAGACTCAGTATGTACTGGACTCAGCAGGAGCAGTTTACTGAATGGAGTCAGTAGAACTGGAGTCGCAGAACTGACTCGAGCAGGAGCAGCCCATCGAACTCGAGTTGATCTTCGCATAAGGAAGACTCAAAGAGAAAGTACCTATCGAATCTAGATCAGACTCAGCAACGGTCGGTCAGTTACTTTAACTGACCATGGACTTCAGAAGAACAATTCAGTAGAGTTGTCCGAGGTCGTACATCTGAGAAATCAACTTCAGTATCACCTTGAAGTCTGAATAGGTCTCAACCACTCTCTGTACCTCGACTAATGACAAGCAGCCAGCTAGCAGAGTCTCCGACATAAAGCTGCAAGTCAACCACTTCTATTAAAGTTAGTGGACTCTACAGAATTCAATAGAGCCGTTTGCTACCCCATAGAGTGACACATGGCATCGTCCTCTCCAACGGATATATGCCTAGGTCACCTCTATAAATAGAGAAGTGTCTTCACACAAACAGAGAAGGAGAGAGAGAGAGAGAGAGAGGAGGTCGATCATGACGATGATGGGCACATCCAAGGAACCGAGCTCAACCGAACAAACATTCTAGAAGATTCAAGCCATATCTAGAGAAGAACTTAATCTTTCATAGATATATTCTTATAGTTCTTCTCTCTAGAGTTCTATCTCGTTCCCCTTCTCTAATCTAAGCTGATCTTATTGTAATATCCATAGCTTAGACGAAGGAGTTCATATTTGAACTTGTTCCTTATTGTAAAAGGACTCCTTCATAGTTGGAGAGTTTGTCAAACGCTTCAGTTTGATAACCGTGTAAACTGGGACTTGCTCAATATAATCCCCAAGCCACGGCTTTGTCCTGTGCACAAGCTGACTGAGACTAACTCAGTATAATAAATAGCCTCCTGATCTTTCGAGACAGTGGACGTAGGATCGTGTGATATCCGAACCACTTTAAAAACTATGTGTTGATTTATTGTCGCTTTGCTTAATTGTTCACTTGCATAAAACTGACTTTAAATCAACAGCATAAACGGTGTTTTCAGACTAAGACGAATATTCTTTTGGGCCTACTCTTCCGCACTCGAAACCTGATACTGAACTACTGTTCTACTGACTGAATTCAGTAGACCGTACTCAGTAGAAGGATTCTCTGCCCGCGTGTTCGCCAAGATCGATTCAGCAGATCGACCGTCGCGCCAGTTGCTTGATCTTTGACTCAGGTGTATTCCACACCTGAAGACTCGTCTCCATTTGGGACCAACAAACATAAATGGGGCATTTCTTAATAAAGATTCAAGTCTCATTGAATTTTTCATGCACTTTGAAGTGCTTTGGATTCTCAAAGACACGCACACAATCATATGTCGAGCATTGATGATTCTAGCTACCCCATTTTGGCCACAAAGCTCCCATTAGAACGTCACCTTGCTGAAGTATACACTGCCTTCAAAGAAGCTGAAAAGGAAATTATTGATGCATTGAACCTTTGTTGCATGGTGAGTATGAGCACTGTTGCTGATTCGAATTATTATGAGGTGGATGACACAGTTGATGGTAAGTTTTCTGTCTAGTTTAACAAGACAGATACAACTATTACATGTCGGTGAAATTTTTTCATGAGGATGGGGTTGTTGTGTAAGCACATAATATTTGTGTTTAAGAATATGTGGATTGATCGAATTCCGGAAAGGTACATTTTGCATCGATGGACGAAAGAGACATGTTTGGACTTTGAGGTTGACAATGGCAGTGTTGGCGGCACAAATCAATCTGTTACTACTTCATTAAGTAGTCAGTTGCAAACGGATATGTATCGTTGTATTGGTATGGTAGATGGCAACGCAGATTTAATGTCCGCCATGTTGGCCGATTTGAAGATTATATCTGAAAAATACTATAACATATGCTCCAAGGACTCTAGTAGCAAGGGTAAGTAGAAGGTCTTCCAAGACTTCTACGGTGCTTCAATTCCTGAATCAGTTTCGATTTTTTCTCCTAATCCAGTGAAGACAAAAGGTAGTGGCAACCGGTTGAAGTCAAGGTTGGAGAAGAAAAAAATTGATGCAGCCAAACCGAAGGGAAAGTGCAGCAAATGTAAGAAAATGGTCAATCATGACGCACGCAATTGCGATCAAACAACCGAAGATTAAGTTTGGATTTACTATGTAGCAATTTGCATTGCTTTTTAGGTTTTTATGAAGTTCTTGAGCTGGACGATGTTGTGTGTTTAATGTTCCAATGCACTGCCACATTTGACTCATTTTCAAAAAATGTGCAACTATTATTCGAATAAAATGTAGTTAATTAATTATATTTGTGAACATGAGATACGTATGAGAGAAAGTGAATGATTGTCACATAAAAAGTGTAGTTGTTATAGTTATAAAGTGCACTTGTTATATCAACAAAGTGAAAACTTAAAATACCCTAATAATACCGGTTTCATAAGTAGTGTTGGTCCGGAGAGGGGGGGTGAATACACCTGATCACAGAACGCGAAGGACATCTGAGCTGTAGGTTGCAACTGATGAACAGTGCCAAATAGTAACCTTCGATCGCGGGTCAGAAGTGTGCCAACTACTGAGCTCTCCTACTGACTTTTGTCAATACTTGAAACTCAGTCGGAGACGTTGTGTGGATAAGAGTGTGGGGCCCGGAGATTCGTCTCAGTTTGAAAACGTGATTTTCACAAATCAAGTAACTTTTGGCTGGTGCGCTTTGAGAATACGTTTTATGCAAAGATATGATTTTTAATCAGTTTGTATGCAATGCAATAAAACAGTAATTAACACAAGCAATTTTTAGCGTAGTTCAGATACACAAGATCCTACGTCCACGGTCCTGCCGAACAGGAGTTCTTGTTGATTTATCTGAGCAAGTCTCAGCAAGGAATCGTGCGGGACCGGACCCTTCTAAGTTATAGTCCTTAGCGACTTTACAAATCAAACCGAAGTTTGAAAGGGAGGGGATAATCTCCAACTAGGAAGGAGTTCTTACAGTAAGAACAATCACTAAAAGTGAACTCCTTCCAATTTCTAAGCTATAAATTTGGCAATGAGCTTAGCTAGAGAAGAGGGATTTAAAGAACTCTAGAGAGAAGAACTAATGATATTCTATTGGGCAAGTTCTTCGCTGGATTGATCTTGAATGCGCTAGAGTTGTTCGAAAGCTTGAGCGTTTTTCCCTTGATATCCCGTGCGTGAAGCTCAGATTTCTTCTCTATTTATAGTTGTGAGCAGGCATATGTCCGTTGGAGAAGACGATGCCACGTGTCACAAGCTTCCAAAGAAAACGGCCATAAATTCGAATTGTTGCAGCAGAGTTGTTGGACACTATACACTATATATGAGAGCAACTTTATTTGGTCAGAGCATTGGTCGAGGTTTGTGGTAGGTGAGATTGTGTCAGACATCGGAGTTGACTCTCTCTAATCCTCGTATGTCTTCTGCTGACTTTCGAAATAACTTTAGCAGCTGAGTCGTTTTCTGTCGGATACAATAGACTTTAAGCAGTCTCTGTCTTCTTCGTCTGAGTCGGCTGACAAGAGATATTCTCTTGAGTATGGTCAGCTGATAACTGCGAAGGTACTGAGCTTGCATAGAGTTCTTCTGCTGATGTCTGTCAGCTGATGAGGTGTCTTCTACTGAAAATGAGGTTCAGTTGATGACAGAAGAAGGCAAGCAATTACACTGATGACGTGGGGTTCTGGAAAGTAACTTCGTTAGAAGATCAATCCAACAATTTACCCCGTGCAGGACTTAGACAAAAAGATAAATATTAAAAACAGTCTAGCCTATACATCATCTAGTCGTATCAAGATACTACACTACTGATATCAGCTGGGTTTTGGGATCTTCAATTCCATAGTACTACTATGATTTCCCCCAATATTATTTTAACCACTAACAGTTGAATACCATCTACTGACTCATAACCCAACAATTTCCCCATAATTGATGATGTCAAAACCTCTATAAAATATAAAGAAAGAATACTAAACTACTGACATAGATAGACTTCAGTAAATTGAATCAGTTAGCCTTAAGAGTTCAGAAGTTGAGAGATAGGCAAAATCAGAGAAACAGTTATGTGTGAGTGTGTGTCAGATCACTTCAGTGATCAGTTGTGATAAGCATGACAAAACTAAAAGCCTTAAGACAATGAGTAATTGTCTGGCTAGAAGAAAAGGAACTGATATATATGAAGAAGATTACAGGGTTCCTATTCTTCTATACAGGGGATGAGAAGACTATTGCTAACGTCTGAATCTCTGGGTCTTCTTCTTGAAGTCTTCAGACCTGTCAGCAGGAGGATCCAGGCCATAATATTTGTAAATCCTTGCACGCAACGTCTAGATTTCCTCGAGATCAGCAGGAATATCAGAACTTAGATCATGATGATAAGCTGCTGCTTCGATCTCATCTTCTATCTCCTTTGTGCGAAGCACGCCACGAGTAGTCCTAGGAGGAGGGATGCGTCTGAATGCTGGAGCTCTGAGGGGTATCTTCTCTCTTTCCATAATCTGTAGGAGCTGATCTCTGAGCTGGGCATTGTATTGATGAATAAATTCTTCAAAGAGTTGATCAGCTGGTATCCCAGATGGATAGAAGCCCCATACATAGTATCCCTTGATAAATTCCTCTTTGAGTTCTCCTACTGCCCGTTCAGTTCTGTTGGCACCCATCTGTCTATATGAGGAATAGGAGCTTTCTTGATGTAAGGTGCTTTGGGTGCTCCTCTCCTGTAAGACCTTGGGATTTGCCTTTTCCAATCTACTACTGGCTCACTGGCTATCTTATCTGTCAGTTGATTGATCTTAGCCAGGTCAGCCAATCTTTTCTTCTCTCTGAGACCCGCTAATCTAGCATCTCCTCTTCGGAGTTTTAATCCCTTCAGCGTGGCCTCCCAAGTTGCTCTGTCCTCGGCCTCTTGCTCAGGTGTAAGAGTAGGAGTATAAGAACTCTGAGCTAAGGGTAGGACTTCAGTAGAAGATGCTTTGGCTAGCTCCTCTTGAGCTTTCTTCTTCTGTTCAACAAGGATCAATTTAGCCTTTTCTTTGGCAATCTTGCCAATTATTTTTCTAGGCTTCTTAGCCTTCTTAGCTTCTTCAATCTGCTGTTCATGATCCAGCTAATCTTGCAGCTTCTGAGCAACTTCTTTATCAAATGCCTCATGCTCCGCTTTGGATTTAAATTTAGGCGTCGGGGAAGATGGAGGAGTAACTTCAGTTGTGATCTCCTTCCCCGGCCTTTGCGGTGGCAGTGGCTCATCGAGAAATCGAGTAATATCTTCAATGTGCTGAGCAGTTGAAACATTTGCTGGCTCAATCACAGCTGGTTGGACTTCTGGGACTTGGATATTTCCAGGAATGGATACTTAGAACCGGTTCCGCTGTATAGTCGAACCCGATTTCCTTTCCCCACGATTTCCTTCCCCCCTTACTAATAGCTTGGACTTCTGGGCTCTTCTCCACCTCAGCCTGTTCCGCCTCAGCCTATTCATCTGTCACGGCTTCTTCTCCCTTTTTGGCATCATCAGCCAGGGAGAGGCGAGTGCGGATGGCTGTCACCTCCTTATCCAAATTAAAGCAAAGATTCTTGATGAAGGTGGTTGTGGATTCGAAGTCTTTGACTGCATCGCAGTATTACTCCAATTCCTTCTCCTGATCAACTCTAAATTGTTTGAGTTGGGTTGCGGACTCCTGTCTGAGTTTCAGCAGAGACTGATCATGAGATTTTGTCATCTCCTTATGAATTTCTTTGAGTGCCTCCGCCTGTTGTTGAATGGCTTTCTGAAGGCTCGAGGAGGCCACTCTATTTCTTTCATCCATAGTGGCTTGGACTGCTGCAAGGCCCCGAGTCATTGCTCGGGAGAATGACTTCTGGCGAGAGATAAGGAGGCTGCGACTTTGAGCGGCTAAGTCCGCCTTCCGAGCCGTAAGGGCGGCCTCGACAATCTCCCGAATATTGATCGAAGAAGTAGGAGTTTCGGAGACCTTCTCAACCCCTTGCCGCGCCCGGTCGACGCTCTCGCTCTAGGCTTTGGTGTACTTGAGCCCATTTGAGATGAACATCTTTTGCAAGGAGTCGATTCTTATCTCCCTGTCGCTCGATGGCTTTGTTGACCGACTTAGAGGTCACGGAACCTATAGGTTTGATCGATAACTGCCGGTTCCGAGCCTGCTGCTCGGATGTCGCGATCCGTTGCGCTCGACTCGGCTTCGAGGCAACCGGGGCATCACCCGATGTGGAGGGTGGTGGTGATCGGCCCCGTTCGCGAGGAGAGTGTTACCCTCACCAGATCCTCCCAAATCTGCATCCTTGGGTGGCGCTCGATCCATGTCATCATCATTATTGTCATCGTCGTTGTCATCACCATGATGAGATGGAGGCGAAGGGCATTGGATCGGAGCCGAGGATCTTAAGCTTAGCGAGATAGAGCATAGCGGCGCGAAGATCCTCGAAGGAGGCTAGATCAGTGGTTCCCCAAACCCTATAGCGCGATTGCAAGCTCCGCTCTTCGTCGGTAGGGACAAGGCCGGACCGAGTCCCGATAAGTTCTTCAAGAATATCCCGGCTAAGGAATCTCAACAAAGATTTGTGTCCCGGCCCTTATGGCAATATCGACCAGATCCCGATGTTCAGCTATTTCGGGGATCTGAGCACTGACCTCTCCAGTGGCTTGGAGACGGGTGGAGTGCATGGTCGTCCACTCTGAGGAGGTTTCCTCAGTCGGTACTCCAATGTCCGACTGAGTCTCTGAGGAACTAATCCGCTGGACTTTATCTTTCAGCGTGGCACCTTCTATGCCTGTATCCGCATCAAGTGGTGGATCCTCCTAAGTGGGTGGAGGAGAGGCAAGTGTTGCTGGAACCTCAGAAGGTCCAGGCTTGCTGAGACTCTTCCTCTTAGGCGGGTCGGCGCGAGGGGGCAAGTCGGAAGTGACTCTTTTCTGCTCAGGCGGTCCTCGCCCGATGGATTTCTCAGCAGCGGCTCTTGTCTTGAATTTTATGAGGTTGCGGTCGAAATATCTCGCATCAGCAAAGGCTGAGCGATCTGATACTGACTCTTCGATAATTACGGACATCTTTGTCCCGTACAGCAGCTTTCCCACACTTATAAGACTCCTCTCTCCTGTGGGTGTGGCTGCGAACTTCTGAGCCTGAGTTTTAAGCTCTGCTACATAGTAGTCAGTCCAATTGACTCTGACTCCATCATCTATTATCATCATCAGCTGAATGCAAGGCTTGGATAGCTGATCATACGAACCGGCTGAGCTCGTAAGAATATGTGAAACAATGTACGCGAGCCCTCGGTACTCTGGTAGTAGCAGATTCTTCGGCAGAGCTGTCTTGAAGACTACGTCGTTTCTGCCACAGAATTTCTGAACATAGGAGTTGATCTCTTTCTCCTTGTATCCAATGGGTGAGACTCCGCGCGCTGGGAGATCAAAGGTCAGCTCCACGGCGGATCGGATATCGATGATGTGTTCACTGACATCCCAAGATTGAGGGACAACCTCCTTCATGTATGAGAACCTGGATTCCTCCACGCATGTATCTAGGGTTCTCCAGTTGTAGTAGACTTCTGCAACTTGTCTGGGCAAGTATGCTCTGGGTTGCTTCGAGACGAGAAGCTCCAGTCCGGAAGTCTCGAGAGCTGTGAAGACAGGCTGAAGATATGGAAGATTAGCTTGGTGTAGCGCCATCGTCGGTTCGAACTGGATTCGGGACTTGATGATTTCATCGATGTTGGTGGGTGTTTTGACAGCCATATTATCTGCAAATTTTCTGTTAGAGACTGAAATAATAGAAGTCAAAACACAATGTATTCGCAATAATGTAAATGATGTTTACCGTAAATGTAGAGCTTGGTTGAAAAGAAAGTTCAGATTTAGAAGAGAAGTTGAATCGAAAATGCTGAAATTTCTTAAGCTCTAATGGCGATAAAATTGTGAAAGTGGATTTGACGTAGACTGATAAAGGATTTTATATGATCGTGCATATCAAACAGTTTAGATCGGACGGTTAGGGTTCAATCTAAAATTTTTAATGACAGTTGTGATTTGATGTTATAAATGGAATGATTACACAAGCCGCCTCTACCATAGACCACCGTAGGATTATGCGCAGTTAAGGTAAGTGAAAAGACATGCATTAAATGCGCTGCAGGCAGCATTAAAGACTAAGTCATTTTAAATGAGAACGGTTTCCTACTGACTTATCCTTAAGAATTAATGG
The DNA here is from genome assembly GCA_028984105.1 of Lavandula angustifolia. Classification (NCBI taxonomy): domain Eukaryota; kingdom Viridiplantae; phylum Streptophyta; class Magnoliopsida; order Lamiales; family Lamiaceae; genus Lavandula; species Lavandula angustifolia. Next base: position 11,874,812 of record CM054822.1, read on the forward strand.
CGGGAAATAAATGCTCATTAACTACTGAGTGCAAGCGACTGAGATAATAAATGCTAGCATGCTTCTGATAAAATTAAGTATATTAAGACTACGCAAACCTCTTCGCCTGATTTTACGATCACCGGTTACCGTTTAGACTCGGGAGGACAATTGATGTGCCGATGACCACGTTCCCCACTTACGTATGCAGTTTGATTCTCCCGACCGAATCATTATACTTGAGTCCTTGACTCGTCATACCGATTTCTTCTACGCCTCTACTTAGTAGGTTCCAAGTAGACCTAGCTCAACCGATAATTCTCTCGAATATGTTCTCGGCTAGTGGTTTCGTCGGATATCCGCCCTTTGCTTGTCGGTATAGATTTTCTCCATTCTCGATATCCTTCTTCTCGACATGGTCTCCGATGAAGTGGTGTCGAATATCCACGTGCTTGCATCTCGTATGGAGAACTGGATTCTCGAGTTATAGCAATAGCACCGGTGGAGTCACGTAGATGGGCACTTCATCCCGAATTATACCATAGTCTCTCGGTTGTTGTCGAAGCCAAATGATGCGGGCACAAGCAACTTCCAAAGAGCCCATGTACTCGGCCTTCGTAGTGGACGTTGCCACCGAATCTTTGTTTCTTTGAAAACCAAGATATTAGCTTGCTGCCTAAGAACCGACACGTTCCGAGGTTGACTTTCGATCTATCCCGCATCCCGCATAATCGGCATCGAATAACCTCGTCGTATTAGATTATCATCAGCAGGATACCATAACCCTGCGGCAGGTGTTCCTTTTAGATATCGCAGAATCTTCTTTGCTTGAGTCTAGATGACTTCGCTTGAGATCCGCTTGAAATCTTGCACATACACCTACGAAGATAAGTTATATCAGTCGGCTAGCTGTTAAGTATAATAAAGAACCAATAATAGCTCTATAATCAGTAGAGTTAACAGAAGCTCCCTCTTTATCTAGATCGATTTTGAAATTCGTATTCATGGGGATTTTGACTGGCTTGCTCAAGTCGCAGCCAAATCTTTTCAGGAGATCTCGAGTGTACTTGGCTTGATTGATGAAAATTCCTTCAGGTGATTGCTTGACTTGGAATCCAAGGAAATAATTCATTTCTCCCATCATGGACATCTCGAATTTCTCCTTCATCATTTTCTCGAATTGTTGACATATAGTCACGTTTCTGCAACCAAAAATGATGTCGTCCACGTAGATTTGCACCAGTAGGATGTCATCTCCTGACTTTATGTTGAACAGGGTGCGATCTACTGTCCCTTTCGAAAACCTTTTACGAAGTAGAAAGTCTGATAGGGTATCGTACCAAGCCCTGGGTGCTTGTTTTAACCCATACAGAGCTTTCCGAAGTCTGTACACCTGATGTCCCTACTGAAAGCCGGACGGTTGATCCACGTAGACTTCTTCCTTCAGCACGCCGTTCAGAAAAGCTGACTTTACATCTATTTGATATACATTGAATCCTTGATGCGTTGCGTAAGCTAGGAATAGACGAATGGCTTCCAATCTGGCGACTGGAGCGAATGTTTCATCAAAGTCGATTCCCTCTGCTTGACAGTATCCTTTGGCAACTAGTCTAGCTTTGTTTCTGACAATGACGTTGTTTTCATCACGCTTGTTTTTGAAGACCCACTTAGTAGTACCAATCACATGCTGATGTCTAGGTCTGTCAACAAGCTCCCAAACTTCGTTTCTAACGAACTGGTTTAGCTCTTCTTGCATGGCGATGATCCGGGCCAAGATCTCGAGTGCGTCCTCTATTGACCGAGGTTCTTCCGTGGACAAGAAACAAGAATAGAGTGAGCTTTCTCCTTGACTTAGTCTAGATCTTGTCCTTATAGTTGCTGACGGATCTCCTATAATAAGATCTGAAGAATGAGCGTCAAGCCATGAACGTCTGAGTCTAGCTTCTTCTTCTGATACTACTTCTGCACAGTCAGTAGGTGTGTTAGGCATTTCAGTTGTACTGCGTTCGTGATTGCATTAGTTCAGGAAGAAGGTTAGGGATCTACCGAGTTTCCAAGTTCGGGGGCATTTAGCTCGGGAACGTGATTTGTTCCCCCCGAGTTTATATTCTCGGTAGAGGTCTCGGTTACCACCGGGGCTTCCTCATCGACCGTTGTTACCCGTTGTTGATTCCCGTTCGGTAGAATCAACCAGTGCCGCCTACATCGCTTGTTGGCCGAGTCTCGAATTTCTTCATCGTCCGACTCATCATCCCAACAATGCCGGATCTTTTCAGCCTTTGTTGTTTAGTGCGAGATCCCGTAGCTTCTTGCCGACATCTTTAGTATTTGTCTTTGTAGTTTTCCCCGTTCTCGCAACAAACTCATCAAAAACAACATGAGGGCTTTCCTCCACGCAAAGGGTCCGATAGTTAAAGACTCTGAAGGCTTTACTGTCTCGAGAGTATCCTAAGAATACTCCTTGATCAGATTTGCTATAAAGACCTTCAACTGATCTTTCCCATTATTGTGAATAAAGCACGGACAACCAAAAATATGAAAATGAGAAATAGAAGGAATTCTCCCTTTCCATAATTCGTATGGTGTCTTCATGTGTTGCTGTTTAAGTAGTGAGCGATTCTGAGTATAGCAGGTTGTGTCAGTAGCATCTGGCCAGAACTTTGAGGGTAGTCCAGAGTCTGCTAGGAGCGTTCTTGCTGCTTCTTTAAGTGTTCTGTTTTTGCGTTCGGCAAGTCCGTTCGCCGAGGGGTGCGAGCCGCCGATGTCTCGTGCTTAATTCCCTCCTTTTCGCAAGACTCTTTAACTACCGAGTTGAGAAATTCTCGTTCCTCCGTCCGAGCGAATTCTCCGTATCTTGATGTCCTTTTCCACACTGAGCTTTTTCAGTAGTTTGGGCAACTCAGTCTGGACATCAGATTTGTTGGCTATGAAGATGACCCATGCATATCTCGAGTAGTCGTCACTAACGACGAGGGCATACTTCTTGCCTCTTATAGTCACTGGAGAAACTGGCCCGAATAAGTCCATGTGTAGCAGCTGAAGGATTCCATCAGTGGAAGGTGATGGAATAGGTGGATTGCTACTCTTTGTCTGCTTTCCCTTCAAACATGCTTCACAATTTCTGTCTTTGATAAATGATTCGTTGGGCAGTCCTCTGACTTTAGAGTTCTTGGCTAGCTTGTTCATAGTCTTGAAGTTCAGGTGGCTGAGTCTCTTGTGCCACAGCCATCCTGCATTGTCACTAGATTTAGTCTGTGCGAGTAAGCAAGCCTTAGGTTCTGCGGTTTTCCAGTTTGCAACGTATATATTCTTCCTCCGCGAACCTGATAACACTGTTTTCCCTGTAGATTTATCAACAATATCACAGAAACCAACGTCAAAGATAACTCTATTCAGATTGTCACAGAATTGACTGACAGAAAGAAGATTATATTGAAGTCCTTCAACTATATTACTCTTGGAACTGAGGCAGTCCCAATATTCAGTGTTCCGTATCCCCTTGTATAGCCTTTAGAGTTGTCACCAAACTCAATTCTGGGACCATCTTCCTGTATGTAGTTAGTCAGCAGGCTCTTTTGATAAGTCATGTATCTCGAGCAGCCGCTGTCCACAATCCAAGGGTCCTTATGCACCTCAGCCTCTTCTCCGGCCATCAGACAATATTCTGCATTTTCTTCAGGATCTGTTTCTCCGATCTCAACGGCAACAAATGCAGCTTTGTCTTCAGAAGAATACATGAATGTATCTTCCTCGATTGAGTCATCGGATATCTCTCCGGCTATGTAGGCCTGCCTCCTACGGGCAAATTTCTCGCGTCTGGCCTGCCGTTCTGCTCTTTGAGTAGCTGAGAGTTCGGGACATTCGTATTGATAGTGTCCCTCCGTCTTGCAGTTCTAACAGACAGATGATCTGCTGCTTTTTCCAGCTAAGTCTTTGGATGGACTCGCAGCAGGTTCTGTGTTCCTGCAGTCAGTAGAAAAGGTTTAGATTCTTCCCTTTTAAGAAAATCTTTCTTACCTGAGGGAGAATCTCTGTTGTATTTCTTCAGCTTTCTGACTCTCTCCTTTTCTCTTTGATATTTGAGAGCCATAAGTGCAAGTGGGTCGAGTGCGATGTCTCGTGAGGACTTTGTTTCGCTGCAGCCTACTATCTTGCCGGAAGAAATGGGTTTGATTCCGGTTTCTTGCGATCGTTGCTTTGAAAGCATGGTCAATCTGAGTGTCAGCTGGAGCACTGGAACATCGTTGGGGTAGGCTGTACTCAAATTCCTCTGTGTTTAATTCTGAAAAGATAACATCAGGAGTTAGAGCATTAAGATCAGAGCGACGTAAATAAGTAGCAAATGGAAGCCACTTCTGTCAAGGTAGCGCTCTTAAGATCTTGGTGTTCATCTCTTTGTTGGTGAACATCCTCCCCAACCCGTTGATCACATTGACTTGGTTTGTGAATCTGACGCTTAGCTCGTCAATGGTCTCACTGGGCTCCATGGCAAACGCGTCGAAGTTTTGTAGCTCTAATTCGAGCTTGTTCTCTTTGATCTGCGGGGTTCCTTGGCTCAGTAGAACCAGGGCATCCCAAAGTTATTTCGCCATCGTGCAGTCTTGCACCCTCCCGAGGTGAGAATCACTGAGCGTAGTCAGGATTGCATTACGCGCAACTCGATCGAGGTTGTGCAGCTTTTTCTCTTCTGGTGTGAAGGCTAATTTTTCTTTAGCGACCCTAGCGCCAGTCTGCGCTCCTACACCTCCCACAACGACAAATTGTACACTGTCGATCATGGGAATGATGGGTCCTGTCTCAAGGACGTCCGTCATGCTGTCATGCAGCGATGTGAGGTGTGCCTCCATTCTCACACGCCATACCGTGTAGTTCTCTATTGAGAACATCGGTACCATCCGAATACCTGACATATCAGTGAAAAACATTTTCAGGATCTGTTCGAGAAGACCAGTAGTTACAGAACCGATGATCAGAAGAACACCGTTGCTCGATACCAATTGTTGGTCCGGAGACGATAGTCGTGTGTAGAGCGGGGGGGGGGGTGAATACACCGATCACGCTTTCTTTTTCCCGTAACGCGAAGGACAAATGAGCCGTAGGTTGCAACCGATGAACAAGTGCCAAATAGTAACCTTCGATCGCGGGTCGGGAGTGTGCCAACCATCGAGCTCTCCTACCGACTTTTGTCAAGACTTGAAACTCGCCGAGACGTTGTGCGGATAAGAGTGTGGGGCCCGGAGATTCGTCTCGGTTTGAAAATGTGATTTTCACAAATCAAGTATTATTTGGTCGGGTGCGCTTTGAGAATACGTTTTATGCAAAGATATGATTTTTAATCGGTTTGTATGCAATGCAAGAAAAACAAGAAATAACACAAGCAATTTTTAACGTGGTTTGGATACGCAAGATCCTACGTTAACGGTCCCCGCCGAATAGGAGTTCTTGTTGATTTATCCCGAGCAAGTCTCGGCAAGGAATGCGTGCAACCGGACGCACCCTTCTAAGTTATAGTCCTTAGCGACTTTACAAATCAAACCGAAGTTTGAAAGGGAGGGGATAATCTCCAACTAGGAAGGAGTTCTTACAGTAAGAACAATCACTAAAAGTGAACTCCTTCCAATTTCTAAGCTATAAATTTGGCAATGAGCTTAGCTAGAGAAGAGGGATCTAAAGAACTCTAGAGAGAAGAACTAATGATATTCTATTGGGCAAGTTCTTCGTTGGATTGATTTTGAATGCGCTAGAGTTGTTCGAAAGCTTGAGCGTTTTTCCCTTGATATCCCGTGCGTGAAGCTCAGATTTCTTCTCTATTTATAGTTGTGAGCAGGCATATGTCCGTTGGAGAAGACGATGCCACGTGTCACAAGCTTCCAAAGAAAACGGCCATAAATTCGAATTGTTGCAGCAGAGTTGTTGGACACTATACACTATACATGAGAGCAGCTTTATTTGGTCAGAGCAGATAAAGCGTTGTCGGCTTCTCATTGGTCGAGGTTTGTGGTAGGTGAGATTGTGTCAGACATCGGAGTTGACTCTCTCTAATCCTCGTATGTCTTCTGCTGACTTTCGAAATGACTTTAGCGGCTGAGTCGTTTTCTGTCGGATACAATAGACTTTAAGCAGTCTCTGTCTTCTTCGTCTGAGTCGGCTGACAAGAGATATTCTCTTGAGTATGGTCAGCTGATGACTGAGAAGGTACTGAGCTTGCATAGAGTTCTTCTGCTGATGTCTGTCAGCTGATGAGGTGTCTTCTACTGAAAATGAGGTTCAGTTGATGACAGAAGAAGGCAAGCAATTACACTGATGACGTGAGGTTCTGGAAAGTAACTTCGTTAGAAGATCAATCCAACAATTTACCCCATGCAGGACTTAGACAAAAAGATAAATATTAAAAACAGTCTAGCCTATACATCATCTAGTCGTATCAAGATACTACACTACTGATATCAGCTGGGTTTTGGGATCTTCAATTCCATAGTACTACTATGATTTCCCCCAATATTATTTTAACCACTAACAGTTGAATACCATCTACTGACTCATAACCCAACAATAGACGTTTTTTCGATAATACATTCGTTAAAACAGCTTTCGGGCTCATTCTCGCCATCTTCCAAAGAAATATAAGACGGATCAAATTATGCTTGAAATAATACAAATTAAGCTTATATATCAATAAATTACTTATAATAAACCCTAAATCGCATCAATTCACAAATAGAACAACAATAGAAATTTGCTACTCAAAAACCCTAAAAAGCTTCAATTGACACAAAAAAATTAAACGATATGTAACTTCAATAGACAAAAACGCGAATCAGAAATCACGAATTCAGCAACAAGAAGATGATTTCCCCTATCAAAAATCACGAATTCACACAAAAATGAGGCGAAATCGATTAATTAACTTACCCGTATCTTGTCGCCGACGATTTGAAGAAATTATAGAGACAAGACGATTAGATTTCAGAGGAATAGAGCTTCAAGACGATTAGATTTCGAATTCGCGAGGATTGGAGAAGAGCTTCATCCTTCACTTTGTCATCTTACTCGATCGCAGCCTCAAGAAATGTTGTTTTTGTTTGATGAAAAAACATAACAATTTAAATTACTGGAATACCCTTAATGAAATATTTTAAGTCAAAAAATGTTTTCTTTCCTCCTTAAATCCGAGCCACACATCACAAAAATAGATGGATGGATCTTGTTCTCCTTTCTCCCATTAAGGAGGCGTTCTCAATCTATCCTTCCTCTATATATATATATTTGCAGTGGCATAGTAGATGAAGCACATGGAGACATTTAAAGGTGATGAAAGCCTTGAGTCATTTCGAGGAAACAAAGTTGAATACCAGAGTGGTGGAGAACATATTGTAGACACTGAGAATTGAGATTTCAAAGACAATTCATTGTTTTGTTAAACTTTTGTTTTTATTAGAAACAATTGTAGCTATGTTTTGTTAATTAATCATATTCTCAATGTTTGATTAGTTAAAATATATTATTCTTATTAGGTATTATTATGCTTGTTTAATTATGACATTAAACATGAACATGCATAAATATAAAAGCGAATATGAATTAATCGTAATTTAAATATACATGAAATGAAAATTTCAAACAAAAATGGATAATTAACAAGTATGCACAAACATAACATAAACTATGCATTAATCTATACGTAAATATGCGTGAATAACAAGTTGCTGAACGAATGAGAGGTAGAGTTGTTGAAAGAGAGAGAAAAGAGTTGAAAGAAAATAAAAATAAAGTAGATAACGAAAATACCCTTAATGAATTAAATTTCTCCTTTTTTGATTTAATTTTAAAAGCCTACCTAAGGAAAAATGATGGCCGTAGATCAAGAAAATGGATGGATGAGATCGGATCACATATCTCTTTTGAAAATAAGATCTCATTTGATCCATTTCCTAAATATATATATATATATATATATAGATAGATAAATATTTGCACATGTAATCATTTATCTTCTATAAAAGTTAGATTGTATAGTGTATTGTAGATCACAGAAGACTACACAATTGGTTGAACTAATAAGATATAAACAGTTATCACAACGGAGAGATCGTCGAAGGGGACGCAGGGATATCATTAGTCATATGTCGGTCATACCTGACCCCAAAGTTGGCCGAGGAGGAGAGGTTAAGGTCCAATATTTTCCAATCGACGTGTACTATTCTTGGAAAAGTATGCCGCTTTGTTATAGGCGCCGGAAGCTGTGTAAAAAAATATTAAAACGGAGCAACACCCACACCCTTATAAGCTTGCATTGTTAAAACGAGGTGGGGTGGTGACTGTGACCAAGCGAGCTTTGATCTCATTTCCCGTGGGAGCCAAGTATCGTGATTGTGTGTTGTGCGATGTGGTCAAAATGGATGCATGTCGTTTGTTGTTAGGTTGACCGTGGTAATACGATAGAAAGGTGGTCAATGATGGTCGTTTGAACTCCTATAGTTTAGTCCCAATTAAACCTCTTGAAAAGTCTCCACCAAATACCAATTTTCTGTCAATGACCCGACTTAGGAAAGAAGTACGAACATTAAAAATTGAATACCCATTAATGGGGAAGGCAGTCGCGCTGTGGAATCCCATGGCATTATTATTGATTTACTTGATCTCCATTTGAATCTTACTGCAGCCAATAACGATTACAAAACTCATGCCAATGAATTTGGTATTGGGGACTTTGTTTGGGCAGTTTTAGCTAAGGATGATAATGGTGAACTCCAAAAATTGGCTTTGTGGAGGTCTTAGAGCAAATTAACTCCAACACTTTCCGCCTTAAACTTCCAAGCCATATTCATCTGTTGATGTAGTTAATGTTAAACACCTTGTTCTGTTGACCGATACTCTTTTGGTGAAGACAACGCGGGTCCGTTTTCGTGGACGAATCCTTCTCACTGGCGGAATTGATGAAAACCGAGTCGAAAAACAAGCTTTGACCTTCCTTGAGCACTTTGAATGCAAGAAGACTTGAGTTTCTTGCATGCATGCAGACCAAAAGTCCCATGTCTTTCCAACTCTCTAGACAATTTATTATAGTCTTTGTCTTTCAAACTCCAATTAATTTAATGCTTGGACTAGGAATTAATTTAATATGGACCTTGTAGCCTTTGAAATGCAGATTTAAAATTATTGAATGAATTCTAGTTTATCCTCGATCTTGGTTGCCTCAATCCGGTATTTGTGTTCAACTAATCAACAGACTTTGGAAGTATATGCTGGTTGGGCATTCTTATTAGACCTGATTTTCTTGGAATATATATAACTAATGGATTCCAAAATTTATGAGCCTCTCAAATTTGGTCGGTCTTAGGCCGCCTTGCCCCACGGGATGAGATCACATGTCCAATAAATCTCTATTCAATTGGTATCCGATTCAAAACGAAGTAATTTGTATTAAAAACCCATAAATTAAATGGATAATATTGAAAAAAATTAATAAATAACTGAAGAGTACATTTTTTAATACAAAATTACGTTATTTTAAGTTAGATATTAATTGAACATAAATTTATTGATGAATTCATTCCTTGCCCCACTCTTAATAGATAAGGGTTGGCACTAAGATGGGAGTTTCCCATTAGGCAATACATGGCAAAATGTTGATTAGGTGACAAATAAAGGTTATCATGTGAAATTATTTCTGAAAACCGAGAAGATTTTAATTATTGATTTGTAAAGTTACCCAATTATTCACTTCAAGTACATAGTTGAGTCAAGCAGTGGCAAATTCAATCATTTAAAATTTATATTTTAATAATATTTATTCTTTATATGAAAAAGATAATACATGCAAACTCAATCATTTAAAATTTATATTTTAATAATATTTATTCTTTATATGAAAAAGATAATACATATTCCCTCCGTCCCACAATTATTGCTCCACTTTCCTTTTCGAACTGTCCTACAATTGTTGTTTTATTTTTGAAAATAATTTATTATTACAAACACTTTATTTGAACACTCTACATCTTTACAAACAATCAACAACTCTTCTTAAAAACGGCGTCGAAAAGTTTTGGAATAAGAATTATGGAACACAGGGAGTAGAAAATCGACGACATATCCTTCACCCGGCGACTATAACGGCTCAAACAAATTAAGGACTAATAAAAATAATCTTTAACCAAAAAAACTTGTTATCTTCCTAATTTTGCCTTGAATTGTGGTGTTGCTCTTGTACCAAATGTTCCTATGAGATGACATAATCATTTGTGTTTGTCTTGTGTCAAGGATTATGTACTTAAAACTTATTTGTGTGAGTCTTAGACACTTTTAATTAGTCTACTTATCAAATCACGATAATATTTTCCTTATAATAAAAAAGGAAAGCCAAATATAGTATACTTCATCCATCCCATTAGTAACATTATATAGTTTTAATTGGAGTCACATTAAAATATATTATTTTTTTCTCCGTGTTTCTTTAGTTTACATAGTTTAATTAACAGATAAATTTCTTCAAAGAGCTGGCGTTTTTGGTTGGGGACAGCTCATGAACCACCTCAACAAACGGCCCAATTCAACATTCCAACCCTCGTTGAATTTTCCGTCATGATTTTATGATTAACAACAATAAAAGTCGTATTAAAATTCGTCCGTTGACATCAGTATTGTGCGTAATCCACATGGTACAACCAAAAACAGTAAAGGAATGGTCATTCAATTGAACTCGTAACTGGATTATTGATACAAAGCTGCGAAATTCTACAGCGACAGAGCGAGAGAAAGGCGTTTCTGAGGCCAAACAGTCAAATCTGTACAGACTAAGAATCCTGAAGGAGGGGATTCATTAGTCTGTCTACTGCGTGTGATGGCAGATGAGAAATCACTTGGCGTGATGGGCTACAGTAGAGATAGAGATAGAGATCGCGAGCTTCTTATACCGGTGACTGATTCCGTTGACCACCGCCTGGATGATGGCGGCCCCTCCTCCGCCTCGGCGTCCTCCTCCCACCATCATTCCGGCCGTGAGGTATTTTTGTATTTAGTTTTGGTGTGTGTTTATTGTCTACAGAGGATTGTTTCCTTTCTCTTCTTATTTCCGCTTTAGGATTTTAGGAGTTCAATATACTTACTTTTCTTATCTTTTTGCTGAACTGAACGAGCTTTGTTAAAAGTGCGCGTGTTTTTTTTGCCATTTATTTATGTAATTGCTCACATGAGTTGTGATTCATGCGTAGCTCGCATCAAAAACTGCTCCATTCAGTTATTCTTCCAGGGGATTAATTAAATTACTGCAGTAGCAAAACAACCGATGAATAATTGTTATGTGATGAATCTTGTATTAAAAGGAAATTGTAAACCAGGGGATGTGATCATCATTTTCTTTTTAACGGTTGCAGGCTTTTTTCGTGTCATTATCAGCAAATTGTCCTTAGACCTCTAAATTGATGATTGTTATGCTGATTTTAGTTGCATACACCGAAGGCTAGTACTTAATGGAGTTAATCGTTGTGGGGAGCCTATTTTGGATGAGAAACATGTAAACAACACGTTAATAGACTTCAGTTGTGTTCTGTTCTGTTTCTTTTCTTTTGTGGAATGAAGACGCAACTTACTTGAATCAGCTCAAGCCCTATGTCCAGGCCAGTGATGGATAATGACATGTACAATTTAGATATATTATATAGAGCTTGTTCATCATCTAATTCATGCGAACATATTGTTGTTCCATTGTTGACAAACATACCTGATTTTGTACTTTTATCTTGAAATAAATTGCTCTATACTTAAAGATAAAGCATAGTTCTTCATCTTGGTTATCATGCAGACATTTTACAAAGTTGTGAGGAGCTGGGCTTCAAAGAAGTTCATGACTGGATGGTGAGCAATTTTTTAAAATACACGGTCTTTTAAGTTCTCAGCATAAGAAGTATAAACATACATGTAGGAGCCTTTTGGATTTTGTTTACCCTTCTATTTTTGTCTTGCTTTCTGACAAGGCCATTTTGATGGATCTATTTATGCATTTGTTGATCTTTGACCTTCTCTGCTGGTTATTTCCATCACATCTAAATATTTGGATAGTGAGAGACATATAGAGTTGATGTTTTGATAATAATGCTTTAATCTCACAAGTAGAATGAAGCAGCACGAGAGGCTAGTGTGAGTACGTTTGATTTGTTTTGTTTGAACCATTCTAGGTGTCAATAACTATTGTGATGATCCCTATTGAGGACAGAGCAATGTTCAGCCTGGAAGTTATCTTACTGAAATTGATTACTGGCATAAGAATTTTATCTAGTAGAAGTTATCTTATTCATTATTTAGATAGAGATCTAAGCATCTAGCGTGTTTGTATTCTTACGGATTTTGGTACCACTTCTACAAAATTATGGAGAAAAAAGGTTGATAAATCTGGCTTCCATCACTTCATTATTTATCATATCAAGTTTACAAATAGAATAATGTACATAAATAATGTTTGAAATGATGTTGTAAAGCTATTTCATCTTTCAGTAGCTATGTGTCATTCTAACTTTAGAGATGTTCCACGGGAAAAACTATGTCTTGAGAACAGGAAAATTGTCATTAAGAGGAAGTAAAGTCCATGCTCTCCTTTTGCACCTGAAACTATTTATTTCTCATCTACTCACTTGTTGGGATGCACTTGTTTTGTTGTGTTGCAGTGTCATCCTTCTCCCAATAGCTATTACTTTCTACATAACATGGTGGTTCATTCATTTTGTTGATGGATTTTTCTCTCCTATTTATGCTCAACTTGGAATTGATATATTTGGTAAGCATACTGACCTTTGAATTGATGTCCAAAAGTAGATGGTCACCATTTATTAATTTCATGTCTCTCTGATACATTTGTTTATTCATTATACACCTTACAAAACTGTACACACCGCCGTTTATAGAAATAAAATGATGTATTATCATGTTTGTTGTTTCACTCTCTGTACATATTTTGAAAGTCTTCTGTGGGGAAACAAAAAAAAAGAAGAAGAAATGAAGAAGTAGTATTTTTATGATTCCAGAGAAATATAGAAATAGAAACCACTGTTTCTTATAAAAGGAAATAATACTCTTTGTGGTAATTTCAAGTTCTTGCAACTCTACTAACTACTTTATGTTGTTAACTTTTATAAAATCATCTTAATAGTTCAAATCTCACGTTAGTTAAATGTTCCTTTTGCATATCTTTACTGCTACTAATGCTGCCTGATCTGTTCATTTAGGTTTGGGGTTTGTGACCTCCATGACTTTTATTTTCTTGGTTGGAGTATTTATGTCATCATGGTTGGGAGCTTCTGTTTTGAGCCTTGGAGAGTGGTTTATTAAGCGTATGCCCTTTATTCGTCATATTTACAATGCTTCAAAGCAAATAAGTGCTGCCATATCTCCAGGTGCGTTTTTTTTTTTTTTTGTTCAGTTTTAGTCTCTTGAAGAGACTTTCTGCTAGCTACGGGTTTAAGTTCTGTAGACATTACCGTTACAGACCAGAACACACGAGCTTTCAAGGAAGTGGCTATAATAAGACATCCACGCATTGGTGAATATGCATTTGGGTTCATCACTTCATCTCTCACTCTCCAGGTTTGCCATTCCTTGCATCTCTTAGTTTATTATTATCTGATTATTGGTTTTATAGTTTCATAATTTCTTTTGTACACTGGACCATTCTAGTCTGTGGAAAATGTATTGTTTCATGGTGATGCATTAATGTTCGTCTAGTTGATAACCTTCCCTGCAGATGTTCTTTTACTCAGCTTCCTTTCACACTGTAAACCATGAAAAAGATGCAATGGATTATATAAGTTGTGGTTGACACCGTGCATCTATATCCACTTATCTGTTTGGTCCTCATTGTTAAGCATTAAAACTTGCAACTCTTTTTTGAAGCGACTGTCTCCCTTTTATCTCTATTGATGTAATTTAACACAGAAAAAAACAATTTAGTTAAATTTCTTGATTGGCATGTGAAAATATAATAATGACCCTTTGAGGCTTCAATATTTTGGTGAACTTGAGGGTCCTATATTTACTTCTCTCTCTATATATTTTTTCTTATTTTGACATTTCCAATTTTTCCCTTGCTAGAATTATTCAGGAGATGAAGAGCTCTGCTGTGTATATGTCCCAACTAACCATCTTTACATCGGAGATATATTCCTGGTCGATGCTAAAGATGTTATTAGGCCAAATATGTCTGTACGAGAAGGAATAGGTAAGATGAATTTGAAACTGTTATGGTTTGATAATGAGGTAGTTGGATTATTTTGTTTTTGCTGTCGTTAACTGTTCTTTTGACTGATGACCACCTCGTTTATGACTATACTATGAGTTGTTCTCTACCCTATATCTGCTAGGGACTGGATGCTATCAAAGATTTATTTGCCCGCATGGAATGTTTGGTGTTTCTGGGCATTGCAAATGATAGTTATGCAGTTTAGGCCTTTGTGTTTCTCAAATCTTATTAAGAGTGATATTCATTACTGTGTTTGACTGCATGTTTTCTTCCTTTCCGTAGTTCTTTGTAACTGATTTTCTCTTTATCTGGGAAATCTGTTGGTTTCTCTTTCTCTCACGATCCATTAGCTCCACTTTTTTGGTAATGAGGGTTAGAAGATATGAATTGAAATATGAACACCAATGTTAAGACTTGAGTATGCTTTTTCAGGCACAAAGTAACAAATTGCGTTAGCAGAAAGCTATAACTGGAATTCTTAGCAGTGTAAACTGATGTTCATTATTTCTTGAATTTTATAGCCCAACATTTTATTTGTTATGCAGAAATCATTGTATCTGGTGGCATGTCGATGCCCCAAATGCTATCTACCTTGGACCCAAGAAGCACTAAACGCGATAGAATCAAACCTGATAGGTCATAGAAGCTGGGGGCTCGAAGTACATGCCGCAGGTCTGCGTTCCCAAGTTACATATGCCCGAGCCGTATTTGATATTCCCATTCTTTACACTAGTGGTAATGGTGGTATCTGTCTTGGAACCCAAATTTGAATGATTCGTCTTTGAATTGTTAGATTAGAACCTTCAGCGGCAGGAGGATGATTGTAGTTTCAAGGTAGGAAGCTGGTTTATATGGTGGCTTATGTTTTTCGTACAGAAAAGGTAATTCAGTTTCCAAGTTGATGTGTTTGGCTCTTTTCTGCTTGTTTATTTATTTTTTATTTTTTTTGTCTGCAATAATGTATTTTTGGTTTTCTTTTTCTTATTTCTTTATCATTAATTACCGGTGTAGTTAACAGTGGGATTTCAATTTCTCGATTATTAATAAATAAATAAATGAAGACATAAACACGATAGAGGTCCTCTATTTTTAAGATCTACTAATTTCAAATGCACGATTGATTTCATCTCTTCAATGATAATACTATTAGATCATATTGTAATTAGATTATTTAAGATTTGATACAAATATTATATTATCTTCACTCACTATTATTAGCAATAAAAAATTAAGGTTTAATATTTGTTATACAATAAAAACAGAATATTTATTATATTTTAAGGCGAATCCAAACTATAAATCTAATTTAATCCGGAAAAAAGTATAAACAAACCTTTCTTGTTTTATCTTTTTCCCCTTAAATAATGATGCATTTAATTTCAATCTAAATACTATCACTCTTTAAGTCCCATAGATGTTCTCCCATAATTTTTCAACACGAGATTTAAGAAAAATTGATTTAAGAGAAGTTGTTAGTTATGTGTAAATAGGTAGATCCTTCGTATCGTGGATAAATTCTAGAAAAAGAAAATGGGTTAAGGGCGTAATTTATTTTCCACAAACAAAACAATGACGGCATCCTATCTAAATTCGACTGACCAGGTAAAATGAAAACCCTAGATCCCTCCTTTAAGTACCGCCAGTTTTCGGCTCGTTCTACCACGCCGCTTCAAACAGAGAGAGAATTGTAGTTCAAGTTTTTTTTGTTTTTTATTTTTCCTTGTTTTGAAGGTTGATGGCTCAATGACGAATTTTGTGATAGGTCTCGTTCGTCGTAATGGCACAATTGTGTGCCTTGCCGACCATACTGATATATCACCACCCATAAACTGAGTTCCATCGTTTTCAGTTTCATTCATGGGATATTAGGATACTTTGGAATGATTTTGTTATAGATCTTTGTGGTCAGAGTTGTAAAAATCCATTTTATGATACCAATGATGATTGAAGTGATGTTATTGATGAGTATCTTCGTTGATTACGAACACACTACTGCCTTCCTTCTGAGGTTCTTTCCTTTATAAATGAATTGATTTTTTGATTTTCCTCCTTGATTGGCCAATGATTTAACATTTTACAAAGACAAGCATATGTCCGAACTATCATATGTAGACGATCTAATCTTCTCAATGAGGCCTCTGTTTCTTCTCTTTCGTGATTTTTGGTATAATGAATATGTGAAAATCTGGATTAATTTAGTTTTCCATTTTCGAGGGCAACCCCCTTTCTTGGATGAAAACGGTAAAGGGTGGTGTTCTCCTGCTCGTATACTAACCTTTTGCTGATTATTTACTTGAAGCTGGAGCTTAACTACATTTCCTTTCTTAATTCGCTTAGTTATTTGGCTTCTTTATCTGGTTGTTGGATTTGATCACCGTATCCTTTCAACTCGTTCCCTTGAAGCAATACTACTTGTGTTGCTCTGTTTTTTTAATTTCTTCACCATTCCTTTGCTGTGGTTGGAGATCAACTGGGCAGCTATATTTTAAATGAACTGTGTTTTTGTTAAAATTGTCTTATTGGAACGATGATGATGAGCTCTACAGACCTGTAATGATTGCGGATATGATCGCAATTTTATGAACATCTACGGGACTGAATCGTATCGTTTTCATTAATTCTTTTCATGTTAAAATTATTTCGTTTTGAATGTTTGGCGATGCTTTTCTTGTATATTTGTTCTTCGTCATACATGCTCCCCTCGCTATCCTGTGATACTTCTTGATATGCATTTGGACGTTGGGAAAATACATTTAACATGTATAGTAGTATAATTATGTAATACGTATCCTAAAATATTGAAGAAGAAACCGGGAAAAGGGACTGATAATATTTAGTTAATTAATTGTCTATTAAAAAGTATACCTGCCAGTTAAGGTCTTGAAATTTCATGATGTGATAGAATTGTTGTGGTAGTTCCTACTTCAGTTAGAGGTTTAATTAGTAGTATATTATATGTGGATTTTTTCCATTTTGATATTTTTCTTTGGATGTATTGTTGTACAAGAAGTAACGTTTTGTGTTTGGACATAGACTCTGTTGGTCTTTTGATCTGTGGGTTGAGATGCTACAATATTTTGTTTGTTCTTTGTTGAGCCTAAGAATTGTACACAATATCTTTGTTGGGACTTTGAAAACTAATTCGAACATATGTTTGAATCTTTGCACAACACCAAGAACTAAATATTAAATGATACAAACATACTTTAGATACCAAAACAAGAACATAAGTTCCCTACACAATAGAAATCCCAGAAAGAACAATAAATAAAAAATGAATACAAATATAAAACGTCAATACCGATCTTAGACATTTTGAATCTTTGATAGAAATTTGAGCTGCAAATTCACACAAAAAACAGAAAGGCTGTACTTCCTTCATTTTATTCATCTTGTCTCATTTTTGTAATTCGGTTGTTCCGCTAAAAAAATGCCAAATTACTTACAACTATAACTCTTTTTTTGTTGGACCAATTTATTTATACACAATTTTCAGCTCTCTTTAATAATCTTAGCAAAAAGAAGTAAGACAAGCTTAATGAGAGGAGGGGAATAATATATTGAAAAGATAGTAATGAATTCGTCTAAATGTATCAAGAATCAAACTAAAAGCGAACGAAAATAAGACGAAGATGAACACGATGAGCGCATTGTTTCAGCGGTAAAGAGTCGCATATGGCATACAATGAACTTAGAAACTATTGGAGATCTCGCTGAATGTATAAGATTACAAAATTACGCCTTGTGCAAAAATTTGCACCAAAAGTGCAACACGAGTTTTTAAGTGAGCAGATTGCCTTCTTCAAAGGGTTGTTATGTATACCTAAGTCCTACAAGAGATGGAGTTCTCTCATTTGAACTCATATATATATACATATAGGATATGAATATTTTAAAAACTACCATTTTAGATAAAAACTAAGAACCAATTCTAGCTTTCCATTTTTTTGATATATGGACACCTAATTTTTTTTTATTTTTTTAATTCAGAAAAGGAGACCGCGACAGTGACCGCGGCAGACCGGCGACGGCGGCGGCAGCGGCTGATTGATGGCGGCGGCGGCGGTGGTCGGTGGCAGCGGGCGGCGGACCGGCGGCGGTGGAGGCGATCCACCGGAAAATCTATTGGAAAATGCAATTTTTTATGCATACTACGGTGCTGGTTTATGCATAATTATGAAAATTTTTATGAATAAAATTGTCTGTTATTTTTGACATTATGTTATATAATAAAAATACATTTTATGTACATTATAGTATTTGTTTATGCATAAGCCCGAACAATTGTATGCATAAAACTGTCTATTATGTGGATATTATTGTTGGGAGATGATTCAGTAGCCTAGTGCTCAGTAGATTTGAATGATCCCAAAACCCTACTTTGATTGATGAACCATTCAGTTGTATTTGTTTTGTTCTTAAAGTTCCCAACCCCACCGAAGAAAGGAGCCAAAAGATTTATAACCCCTGAGGAGAGAGCTCAGATAGAAGCTGATGAGAAGCTCGCTAGGGAAATAGCAGAGGCAGAGGCTGCTAATAATCCCAAGAAAGCTACTGCTAAGGGCAAGACCAAAGTTCAAGGGGGAAGGAAGCCTGGAACGAGGCCACCCCTTAGGAAACTGAAAAACCAGCGATGAGGCTGATAAAGAAAAAGAAAAGGAACAACAGCAGCAGCAGCAGACTGGTCAGTAGGGTGGAACCAAGTCCAAATCTCAAACCCCTGCTGAGTCAGAAGAAGAGCAAGAGCATGTTCCATCATATGTCCCTTCTAAAGCCCAAGAACAAGAGATGAAAGAAATATGGGACTTGCTGGACAAATATCTAGACAAAGGTGCTGAAGCCAGACAGATCAGTGAAGCCAGAGAGAGGCTCTGACTCACAGATCTAAAAGCTCTAAGGCTCAGGACTGAGAAAGAGGCAAGAGAGAGGGTTCCTGGAAAAGCTGAAATTCCATATAAATACAGAAGACTCAGGAAGCCTACTGATCTCAAAATTCACCAATGGCCTAGAATTGATACATGGATGCCATGGGAGCGGACTCAGAGGTGGGAAATGCTCAAAGCTGAATTTATCAAGAGGTATTACATCTGGAGGTAATGTCCTACACAAAGCTACAGCCTTTGCTGAGTGGCTTCTGATAAGCGACCCTAAGATATATGCCAGAGTCCAGAAAGCCCTAGCTGAGAAGATTGATGTCAGAGTTCCAGCCCCTAGACCTATGCCCCCTCCACAGAAGCTCGATGGATCATTGCATGTTGGAGTTATAGAAGGAGAGGTCAGAAGTGCAGTAGAAGCCTTTGATCTTGATGAGTCAGATCCTGCTGATATGCTGAAGATACAGAAGCTGAGGAGAGACACGTTCAGAATGTATGGATTGCCGCTGCCTGAAGAGAAGTCAAGAGATTTCAAAGCGCGGATCCAGCAGTTCAGAAGATAGATGCTAGCTTCTTTGTATCTTGTTTTTGTTTTTGTTTTTTTTTAGAATAGCAGATGATGTACTGTACTGAATATTCATATCTATAATATATCATTGTTGTTCGGCCCGACAGTATCTTATTGTCTTCATGGCCTTGTTTATTTATGCTTAACACTCAGAATCACCTAAGTGATTAATGACTCACATACTCACTGAATATATTTGTGTATGTACGTTTTTACTTAGATTGATAGATTCTTTCTTGATTGATTGAGAGATTTATGAGGGAACTTATTGTATAAGATTTTCAAGGGGAAATTGGTGTTAGATTTCTATATAGGTTCTGATATTTCTTCCTTGTACTCCCTCAATAGTATAGGACTTGAAGAACAACTCCACTGATTCTACTTGTAATATTTGTAAGGAGTTTGTTTCTGACAGATTGTAGTGTTAGGTTGTGGCATCATCAAATAGGGGGAAATTGTTGGGAGATGATTCAGTAGCCTAGTGCTCAATAGATTTGAATGATCCCAAAACCCTACTTTGATTGATGAACCATTCAATTGTATTTGTTTTGTTCTGTCTCTGAGAGTTTCAGACTCAGTAGACATCCTTCCTACATGGTTCAGACATTCAGTTCTGTCTGCTGATTCTTCAGTAGACTATCAGCCTCAGTACCATGAGAAGAAGACTCGTAGTAATGGGACTCGGCGGGAGCAAGATATACGAAAGGAGTCAGTGGAACTGAACTTAGCAGGAGTAGTTCACTAAACTCAGAGTTGATCTTCAGTAGAGCTGAACTCAGCAGGAGTATGCTACTGAACCTAGATCAGACTCAGCAACGGCCAGACAGTCTCCTGACTGTTAGAGACTTAGAGATTGTGGACGAACAAAAGAAGAAAGCTCAAGATGAGCTAGCTAAAGTCTCCACTACTGCAGTCCAGTCTTCAGCTTAGAGTTATTATCCTTCCAATCTTACACCTGAGCAAGAGGCTGAAGAGAAAGCTACCTGGAAGGCCACGCTGAAAGGACTCAGTCTCCGAAGAGGAGATGCTAGAACAGCGGCCCTCAGAGAAAAGAAAAGATTGGCTGACCTGGCAAAAATGATTAGTCTATCTGATAAGCCAGCAGCTGACTTGAAAAGGCAGATACCCAGAGCTTCAAAATATTACAGGAGAGCGCCCAGAGCACCTTATGTCAAGAAGGTGCCTACTCCTCACATAGACAAATGGGTACCAGCCGAACTGAACGAGTTATGGGAGGAACTCAAAGAATCTTTCATCAAGGGATACCGTATATGGAACTTCTATCCGTCTGGGATACCTGCTGATCAACTATTCGAAGAATGTCTTCATCATAACTTTCCCCAGCTCGCAGAACAACTTCTGCCAATCATGGAGAAAGAGAAGATACCCATCAGAGCTCCAGCCTTCAGAAGAATCCCTCCTCCTATGACTGCTCGCGGCGTGCTTTGCACAAAAGAGATAGAAGATGAGATCGAGGCAGCTGCTTATCATCACAATCTTAGCACTGATCAGCCTGATGATCTCGAGGAAATCCAGACTCTGAGGAAAAGAATCTACAAGTTTTATTGTCTGGATCCTCCAGCTGATAGGTCTGCAGGCTTCAAGAGCCGAACGCAGAGATTCAGACGTCAGCCTTGATCTTCTTATCTCAGTTTGTTGTAATAGTAATAGAAACCTTGTAATCCTCTGATCATATAGATCAGTTTCTATTGCTTGCCAGACAATTACTCATTGTCTCACGGCCTTTGTTTGTGCTTTCACAACTGATCACTGAAGTGATCTGACACACACTCTCACATAACCGTTTCTCTGATTTTGCCTATCTCTCACCTGCTGAACTTACTGAAGTTATCTGTTTCAGTTTTACTGAAGTCTTTCTAAGTCAGTAGTCTAGCATTCCTATCTTTGTTTTTATAGAAGTAGAGGTTTTGGCATAATCAATTAGGGGGAAATTGTTGGGTTATGAGTCAGTAGATGGTATTCAGCTGATTAGCGGTTAAAATAATATTGGGGGAAATCATAGTAGTACTATGGAATTGAAGATCCCAAAACTCAGCTGATATCAGTAGTGTAGTGTCTCGATATGATTAGATGATGTATAGGTTAGACTTTTTGTGATTGGTTATCTTTTTGTCTAAGTCCTGTACGGGGTAAAATGTTGGATTGATCTTCTGTCGAAGTTACTTTCCAGAATCCCACGTCATCAGTGTAAGAGCTTGCGTTCTTCACCCAAAGATGATCTTTACCTTCGGAGAAGACGACCCATCACCGATAGTTATCGCCAGAAGAACATAATGCAAAGCTCAGTACCTTCGCAGTCATCAACTGACCCACCAAAGCCTTATCAGCTTGTCAGCTGACTAAGTCGAAGAAGACAGAGATTGTCTTGAATCTACTATATCCGACAGAAAACGACCCAGTCGTATAAGTCATTTCGAAGTTCAGCAGAAGATCATACGAGGATGTGGAATAGTCAACTCTGAACACTGACACATTCTCACCTACCACAAACCTCGACCAATGAGAAGCCGACGGCGCTTTACCCGCTTCCGACCAACTAAAGTCGCTCTCATGTACGGTGTCAACTGGGCCGCCGCAACAATTCGAAAAATATGGCCATTTTCTTTGGAAGTTTGTGACACGTGGCATCGTCTTCTCCAACGGACATATGCCTGCTCACAACTATAAATAGAGAAGAAAACCGAGCCCACGCACGGGATTAACAAGGGAAAACGCTCAAGCTCACGAACAACTCTAGCAAACTTAAAGATCATCCAGCGAAGAACTTGCCTTCATAGAATACCATTAGTTCTTCTCTCTAGAGTTATTTAGATCCCTTCTTCTCTAGCTAAGCTCATTGCCAAATTTATAGCTTAGAAAATTCGAAGGAGTTCACTTTCTGTGAATTGTTCTTATTGTAAGAACTCCTTCTTAGTTGGAGATCGTCCCCTCCCTTTCGAACTTAGGTTTGAATTGTAAAGTCGCTAAGGACTATAACTTAGAAGGGTCTGTCCAGTGCACAGATTCCTTGCTGAGGCTTGCTCAGATAAATCAACAAGTTCTCCTGTCTCATGAGGACCGTAGACGTAGGATCTTGCGTATCCGAACCACGTTAAATTGCTTGTGTTATTTACTGTTTTATTGCATTGCATACAACTGATTAAAAATCATATCTTTGCATAAAACGTATTTTTCAAAGCGCACCAGCCAAAAGAATTTCATTTGCTAAAATGCATTTTTAAACTGAGATAAATCTCCGGGCCCTACACTCTTATCCGCACAACGTCTCCTACTGAGTTTCATGTACTGACAAAAGTCAGTAGGAGAGCTCAGTAGTTGGCACACTCTGACCCGTGATCAAAGGTTACTATCTGACACTGTTCATCAGTCGCAACCAACAGCTCAGCTGTCCTTCACGTTCTGAGAAAAGAAACTGTGATCAGGTGTATTCACCACCCCCTCTACACCTCACTATCGTCTCTGGACCAACAAAGTTCATCAGATTCGTGAATCTGACGTTAAGATCTTCAATGGAGTCACCAGGCTTGAGAGACAGTCTCTCCAGCTTCTGAAGTTCCAGCGCCAGCTTGTTCGCCTTGATCTTCTGAGTCCCCCGACTCAGTAGCGCTAGAGCATCCCAGAGTTCCTTCGCGGACTTGCAGTCCTGAACTCTCCCCAGATAAGAATAGCTTAGAGTGGTCAGTATGGCGTTTCTGGCAACCCGGTCTAAGTTGTGAAGCTTCTTCTCCTCAGGGGTGAAGAGACTTTTATCTTTAGGGATCTTCTTCCCGATCACCATTCCTCCTCCTTGTGCTGGGTCCTGAGTTACGACACTATCAATCATTGGAACGATAGGTCCGTCCTCCAGTACCTCTGTCATGCTGTCGTGGAGGGAAGTCAGATGTGCCTCCATTCTGACTCGCCATACCCCGTAGTTCTCTACTGAGAACATGGGTACCATCCTGATTCCTGACATATCAGACATAGTAGATAATGATATGGATGAAGAATGATATGCTGTGAAAATGTTTTCTGGATCCGTTCAAGTAGACAAGTTTCAGAATAACAAAAGTCTTATAGAACTCCCGCTCTGATACCAATTGTTGGTCAAGAGATTAAACGTTCAGGTGTAGAGGGGGGGTGAATACTCATGAAAACAATTTCTCAATTTTAAACACGAACAGTTCTTTTCAGGAGAGTGTCGTACTGAACAAGTTCAGTAGACCAAATACGTTGTTCTGGATCGTGTGGCAGAGTGGCTGACTTCACTGAGGCCTGCTAGCTGACTTAGTCAGAATTCAGTATCGTTCAGCTGAAGTTCAGTATAGTGCGGAAATATGTTGGCCCAAATTCAGTTGAGTTTAGAAAACGTTTTTAAGAAAACAGTTTCAGTATATTAGTGCACTCGATTAAGCTTTGCTGAAACACGGTTGAATGATTTTATAAATGTTTTCAGTATGCCCAGTAATCAATGCAACAGTAAAAAGAAGACAAAACACAGGCAATTTTAAAGTGGTTCGGATCCAACAATCTTACGTCCAATGTCCCGAAAGATCAGGAAGCTATGTGTTATACTGAGATAGTCTCAGTCGGTTTGTATGCTGGACAAACACTGGTCTAGAGATTTATACTGAGCAAGTCTCAGTTTACAAAGGATCAAACTAAAGCGTTTGACAAACTCTCCAACTATGAAGGAGTCCTTTACAATAAGGATCAGTTCAGATATGAACTCCTTCGTCTAAGCTATGGATAAGATCTGCTGAGCTTAGGTTAGAGGGATAGGGAACGAGAAAGTAGCTTCTAGAGCGACGAACAGTTAAGTATGGACTTGGGTTCTTATTCAGTCGCTTGGATACTAGAGGCTTTATAATCTGGTTTAGCTTGGTTCCCTATGAGCAGGTATGTCGTCTTTCGCCAGAGATTACTCTTTTAACTTCTTGCGAAAGACTTAGGTCGTTTTGAGTTGCTCGTGAATGCTCGTGTGTTCTTGGTCTTTAGTTCGGTCGTCACTCGTGAGCTTCAATTTGAATTGTATCCCTCTATTTATAGAACATAGATAAGGATAGATCCATTGGAGACGACGATCCTTGAGTCTCTCTCTTTTGGGTAGCTAACGACTCTTTCAAAGATGGTGGCAGAGTACTTTCCCTCCATTTCTGAAAAGTTGTTGACTTGCAGCTTTAATCAGAATATAGACAGATGGCTGCTCGTCATTGGTCGAGGCTGAAGAAAGTAGGTGAGACAAAACAGACTTCAAGGTAGATCTGAAGCTGACTTCTCTCTTCCTCGTATGACTCTGCTGATTTGACTTAGTAAATCCTGACAGTTAGAAGAATGTCCAAATTGCATCGAGTCCGATCTATATTCGATAGCATGCTCCCGCTCGAGTCGCCTCTATCGAAGATCAACTCTAAGTTCGATGAACTACTCTCGCTGAGTTCGGTTCCACCGACTCCTTTCGCATATCTTGCTCTCCGCCGAGTCCAAGATCACTGAGTCTTCTTCTTCTGGTACTGAGGCTGATAATCTATTGAGCGCCTGAACCAAATGAAGAGTGTCTACTGAGTATGAAACCTCAGAGACAGAGCAACACATTACAACTGAATAGTTCATCAGTCAAAGTAGGGTTTTGAGATTTTCAAATCTTCAGCAAATATTTAAAGCACTAGGCTGCTGTGCTATCTCCCAACAAGTTGTGGAGCGACTGAATCATCTCCCAACATCAACTGTTTAGACCCACTTTTTATATAGAAAGTTGGATATGTCAGTTAATATTCAGAGCTTTTCTCAAAAGTCCCAAAAATGTGACTTTTAAAATTATGGTTGTTAAAATTACTTTATTACTATTCCCTCCGTCTTGAATATATATGTCTATTTGACTTTTCACACATACTAAGAAAAAAAATTAATGATATGAAAGTTAGATAAATGTTGGTATTGAAATATGAGTAAATTAAAGTAAATTACTAAAAACTTAATAACATAATTGTATTTTCTATTATAAAAATTGGATAAAATGATCTTTTTCAATATTATCATATTAATTAGACTTCTAGAAATTAGTGAAATATTTAATTAGGCTCAAAAAAATTATTAATAAGCATATAAATTTGGGACAGAGGCAAATGAAAAGTAGGCTATATATTTAGAACGGAAGGAATATTTTATTTGATTATATTTAGGTATTTCGATAATTAAACACGTGTGACAAACTTTATTAAGAACAACTGTTTTCAAACCTGACGAATCGGTTCAACTAGAACCCAGCCGTAAATTTGGCCAAACTCGAGAAGTAATTAAATTCGATCATGATCCAGTGAGACTCAATCGAGTCAACTGAGTTAATCGGATCTGGTGACTTGGTTATAGCCCAATTCTCACCGAATTTAGATTGTTTTTATTAAAAAAAAAATATACTTCCTCCGTCCCAATTTAAATGTCCCTTATACCATTTTTGGGTGTCCCAATTTAAATGTTCATTTTTCCTTTTTGGCAAATTTTAACACACAAATTTTTTGTAGGACCCACACCTTTTTAAATCTCTACTCACATCCACCAACTTTCCTTAATCCCCGTGCAAAAAGGCAAGGGGACATTTAAATTGGGACGGAGGGAGTATTATTTTATATGTTCGAAGATGATGTACAGTAGTTAAACTCAATCCTACAAGTGTTGGCAAGGCCTGTTTTATATTTCTGCAACAGTAAATAAATTTATAAAAATTTGAAGTGTCACAACAACTGTGGAGGTCGATCCAACTGTCTAAGCGTTTAAACTACTAGATTCCAATTTTCTAATTCTGATTTCCGAGTCGGTTTTAAAACAATGGGAACAACATTCATGAAATTGAAATTTGTACTCGTGATTCCAAGAGTACTTTTCTATTTGAATCAATTGAATACCCATAAATCCATTCATCCACGTCGGTTTTGATTTAAAATTTGAATGAGGAATTACACAATATATATATATATATATATATATATATATATATATATGAAGTGGATCATGTAAGAATGTGTATTTAACGTAAGAACTACGAATCATGCATAATCATTATATATTTTATGTATAATTCTTATGTTTTTTATGTAAAAATCTATAATTTTACATTTTGTATAATCTTTATATGTTATATGCAAAAGACAAAAAATATAAAATAAATTTTTTTTGTATAAAATTTATAAGAATTATGCATAATTTGCAGTTCACACGTTAAATGTAAGTTCTCACCAAATTCACAAAATATATATATATATATATATATATATATATATATATATATATGGGTGGAGATAATGGGCACCGACGTGACAAGACTCCTGTGACTGCATTGAAAGCTTGTCCTTGAGTTAGTTGATACTACTACTTCAAATACATCATTAACTTTTCTGGATTTTAACCTTAGTTTTTGAGGTGGGAATTCCCACTCACATTAATATCTTTATTTGCTTTTTACCTCAAATGCCCGAGACCAAAAAATTAAATTCAAAAATGCTTTTGAAACAAGGCCAATTTTACCTATTACCTAAAAACAGAAAAAAAAAAAAGTTTCAAATCTTCAGTTGAGGGAGAGTGGGGAAATCAAAGACGATTAACTAGTCATTTAAAGTGTTAAATCAACAAAATAAGTACAGAAGAAGAGCAATTAAGTTAAAAAATAAAAATCTTGAATCAAGTTTCTTCATATTATACATCAAGAGGTTAATTGCATCAGACATGCACAAAACAAAAAAAATTATTCTAATGATAGTATTGTTGTCTTGAGATAAGAAAATCACAATTTAGAATTTCTTGGAAGATTATTAATGTGATCAACTTCAATTGATTTGAAAGAGACAATCTTAAAAACAAATCACGAGCAGAGTAATAAATATGAGAAAAAGGTAGTATTAAATGAAAGAGTTGCTTAGCTAGATGTAGGAAGCTAAATAATGTCAACCCTAAGTATACCACTTATATAGTGAAACAACAACAGCATACGCAAAGGCCAATTAAATGTAGAATTCCGTTAAAATCTGATTAATCATCGTCACATAAGAGGTGGTTAAAAAACTTGAAAATGTCTTGTAATTTTCAATATAATAGTTCGAATAATACATAACCTCAACTGTCACTAAGATCAATTTAATTTTTCTTTGGTCAACAATTCTTTAATCATAACTAGTTTCTTTTATTGCAGTTTATAAATTTAGGCAACCAGAGATAAGTTATCAATTGCCAGACTTCAAGAAAATTATTAATCTAATTGATTTTCTTTCTTTCTTTATTTTTCCGACCATAAAAAAGTTAAAACAATGTCCAATCTATTTAATTCTCGATGAATTTCTAAAATTTGAGGTGGAATAGGGAATGTAATTCTTTCTATTTCTACAAATATTATGAGAAATTGGGAGACTCCGAATTTTTCTACTATACTATGTCTTAGTATATAAAGTTGTAATCTATAATAAAGATAAAGGCTTAAGTTTCTATATATCAATCGGCAATATTCTCATTCATATATGTGTATATTAATTCCATACTAGAAGGTGAAGCACTAGGTGGAAACCTCATAATCTATAATTAATGATAATTGTATTGGGGGATAAAGAGGTGCACGTGGAGGTGAACATCATATTAAAACTCAAATTTCTCCCTCCGATAGAGTTATAAATCTTAAATTTGTCCCCAATAACTTGATGGTCCATGTGGTTGTTCATCAAAACCTGTCTGTTGTGGGAACAAATTCCTTCATCTTAAACTAAACAGAAAGAAAAGAAAAAGGGAGCCCTACCCCTAGCTTGGTTTTGATATAGATAGATAGGTTCTGCTTTTATGTACACTGAAATACTCCCTCCGTCCCATTGAGCTGTGCTCATTTCTTTTTTGCACGTAGATTAAGGAGAGTTGTTAGATGTGAGTGAAGTGGTGGGTCTCATAAAAAGAGAGTGAGTAATTGTGTGTAAAAACTTGCCTTTTTTGAAAACAGGAACAAATGAGTGGGACAAACTAAAAAGGAAAACGAGCACAGCTCGTTGGGACTGAGGGAGTATGACAAAGCACCATCAGCTGCTCCCCTCCCCAATTATTGTCTCCAAAAGGCATGTCGATTTAGTAATAGTAAAGTATTAAATTCCGTCATCGTAGAAAGAATATGTTAGCAATTACTTGTAAACAAACACTATTCAAAAACTGATCAAATTGATCTGTGGGCAGTGGAAAAGAAAAGTCAAGATCAAATTGCCATAACTATCGTTACCGTGGATCTCAGGCCTCTCATTAAAACCAATCTACAATGCCGGTGACCCCTAACTGAAAATTGTTCGTCCGTCTCTCTCACTCTTCGTATTACAGCACACTTGTATGGCTCCAAGCTTGTCTTAGTACTGCTGCTTTTTCTTCTTTGTTTTTTGACGGAGATGTTTAAAGGGTCCGAGTTTGGTTGATCGGAGGACCTACAGACAGGTATCAACTCCAAAGATACTCTCTCTCTCTCTCTCTCTATTTAGTAGTCCAGTCTCGACATTATCGAAAGCATCCAAGTGTTAGAACTGGGTGTTTATTTAAGTAAAGCTTTGTTCTTGTCTTTTTCTTCTATGGACGGCAGCTTATTTGTCGTAATCCCATGAGTTTCAAGATGTGGGATTCGCCTTGGCAAGTCAATTCTTGAATTCCGATCAGAATATCAAGAAATATAATAAACCTCGTTCGGCAACTAATCATCAAGAATATGCCTCAAGACAGTCTGAGATCCGTCGTTTATCGATCTTTCGTGACGTGTGACGGAAGCAAAGGAGTGGTCGAGTGTAAGACAATCAGAAAGTCCAAGAAAAAAGAAGAGAGAATCAATAAAACGTCTTCGTCGACGCATGACCAACAGAGGAAGGAGAAGCGTTCTCAAGAGGAGTTACATAGTCTGTCGTGTTTGCAGATGATGGAAGTTTCAAGAGGGGCAGAGAGGCTTAATGAAGTGATCGATTCGTTGTCGAACCGGCCGAGCGTCGATAGGCCGTCGAAGCATATCGCGACCGACTTGCTGAGAGGCGCTCTCGATCTGCAGGACTCTCTAACCATGCTAGGGAAGCTTCAAGAAGCTTCCAAGTACATTGTCAATTCGAAGAAGAAGGAGAAGAGGCCCTTTGGCAGCAGAGATGAATATGAGAAACCAAGAATCTCTGCTGATGTGGCACCCAAAGATTGCTATGATGAGCTAAGGGAAGCCATAAGGGAGGGGCTTGCTAGGCAGAATTTGTTGCCTAATGTTGATAGAAAACATTCCGAGTTGTGTGTGGATTTTCCATCATCCATCTCGACTTGTTCTTCGAAGATGCAGCAGGGGCCCAACTTGATAGCAAAGCTTATGGGACTGGAAGAAGAGCCATCAAAAGGTGCAGTTAGGGAGAGGGAGGAGTGTATTCGAAGCCGTTTTCTTGATATTGATTTGCCTAGGAGTAAGAAGCCCGAGTTCATGGTGAAGAAGGTAGTCCGAGAGAGATTAACGCTAGAAGAAATCATTGAGACAATGCAGTTCAAAGGGATTTTGAGGAGAAAGTCTGTTGATAGATCAAATCATCATTCTAATGCATCTTTCTTATCTGTTGATGGCCCTCCAATTGTGATTATGAGGCCTCTACATGGTCATGGAGATCATACCAATGAAGAAGAGAACATCATCCGTAGACAAGTTCAAATGCCAAGAAAGACTAGGAGAGAGTTTCCACAAGTGAAGGCAAAGGAGCCAAGTGAGAAGAAGTACAAATTTGAGCAGCCTCCAAAACAGAAGCTCAATAAAGGCAAGGAAGGGAGAGTTATTGTGAAGCCAGCCAAGAAGGCATTAGATATCCAAGATAGACTGTCTACAACAAAGGCGAACCATTCGAAACCTCTTGTTCCACAAGTGCCGAACAAAGAAGCAGTATCTCGGAAGACTGATAAGACACAGAAAGTAGCTCGGAAAGCAGCAGAAACAAGAGATGTTAAGCCTCGAAGGTCTGATACAACTCAAGACTTAGCCAAATTTACCATAGTGAAGCATAGCAGAAATGTGAGAGAAAATAATGTGTCAAAGAGTCAGACTGCAAGAGGAAAGGATAAAAGCATTAAACCAACAGCACCATTTAATCCCTCTGCTCCAAAGAAGAATCCACGGAAAGGAGAACCCAACAGCAAGCCTTCATCATCCTTAGTAAGTCCATTGTTTATGTATTGAACTTCCAGTTATGCTCAGTTTCCTATCACGGCATCTAGATAGTTGTATTTACAAAGTTCTGTAGGCTGCATAGTACAAGGATTTAGCTAACTTATGAGATGATGCTATTCTTCTTGAAATATACGAAGCTGACATCTTGATGCAGGTTGAAAACATACCAAGTGATGGTGATTTTGCAATCAATATCGAGGAGCCTCTGGTGAAGATCAGAGAACGAGAACTATCAACTGAGGAAGTGGTTAAAGCTCCTCATATGTCCGGTAAATTGCTAATCCAATTGATGAGGTTCTTTTTTGGATGTCTATCTGGTTAGCCTTCTTAAATAATGTTTACTATCATTGGCTCGAGTTTAATTTGATTACATCTAGAGGACTCTCCCTGGTTATTTCAAAATCATATTGTATCCTTCCGTGATATTAAGAGGTGAACTCCAAAGTGTATTAAGTTTGGACATGGCTAATTTGCAAGAAAAGTAATCATCAATCCAACCATCTTAAATAATTTTGAATGATTTTAAGATGAATTTGAAATGTCTGTAGTCCCATATCATAATTTGCTATTCTGTTTTCAGGTACGGAGAATTCTCTTCGTGATGCTGCTTACGAACCGATAACTAAGGATGACCTCAGTCATAGTGAAGATGGCATCTTGATTCCCAGTATCGATCAAGATCAGCTCAAAGGCTGGAAAACCATAACAAACAAGAGAAATTTACTTATACGCAATGCGTCATTCCTGAATCATGTAGAGGAGCTTTTCGGCATCATGACTCAAACAGCTTCTTCACCAGATGGTGAAGTGCTTGACGACCCTCTTCTACTTGACTGTGCAGAAGAGATATTGCAAAGCAAGAGCCTGCAATACAGGAGTATGACAAGTCAGTGGTCACAACACCTCTTGAGAAAGGCAAAATGCCATTTATCCATGGAGCAGTTGGTACAAGGGATTTGTGAAGGCATTGATGATTTACATAACTATAGTAAGTCTTGTGGTGATGTTCTTGCGGACAGAATATACCCGATGCTCGACAGAGATCTACGATGGAACGAAGAGGTGACGGGTGGCTGGGATTCGGGTTGGAGGAAGGGGTATACAGCAGAAGCAGTTGATGGAGTGATGCATGAAGTAGAAGAGCTAGTTTTGAGTGAAATAGTAGGTGATGTGATTATAGAAATTATTATGTAATGATTTGTAGAGATTTTGATCTCAGATTTTGCATAAGATTATACTCTGTATATACTAACTTCTTAATTCACATATCTTCAACTGAGGCAGCTGAGAACCAATTTGGAATGCAGGTGAAATTATATATATAAAAAGATTATGCTGAATTTAAGAAATGGCATCACAATGAGAAAGGGAAGTTTTAAAGATTTTATCCATGGGTAGTTTATTACTCCCTCTTGGTCCCACCTTTTTTGTCCCACTTTCCTTTTCGGGCCCTCCCACCATTCTTGTTCCACTTCCGTAAATGGCAAAAAACTTAAACTAAATACAAATCATTAATTAATTATACTAATCTACATATTAAGACTAAGCATGTTACTAATTACACTTACCGTAAGTAATTAAATTTTCTCTCATATCATTAATTTCTACCTAATACTCCACCACAAACCCTAATTCATTCATTCACACCTGTTCTTCTTCCTTTTGCGCCTCCATTGCAACTTCTTCTTCCCCTTCTACAACCATAGATCTCCATCACCACTTCGCAAGGATGAAAGATCAAGGGAACTCCGGCCTCCCCTCTAACGAAAACCCCCATTCTTGCATGCTTCTTTAGAGTAAGGAAGCGACACGGTGGAGTTCTACAATCAGAGCGAAAGCTTCGTCGGTGAAGTTCAGTCCGCAAGGATATAATCTAACCCCATTTCCAAATTCACTCTATCGCAGACGGAACTTCCACATTCTCCTTCACCGTTTGCGAGATCGGGGACAAATACTACTTTACCAGGTGGAGAAATGGGGAAAAATGGTCGACAACTGAGTGGAACTGTGGCACCCGACGGCGGCAACAAGGTGATCTGCTTAGGTTGGAGCCAATTGACAAATTCGTTGGTCGATTATCCTTACTCCGTCTGCGGCAGTCCTGAGATCCAATCGAATGAAGAGTCCAACTCTTAAAATACTATGCTCAATTGGGGATATGCTGAGATTTGGAAATAAACAGAGCTGGACTCTGTTGTCGATGGGTTCTTCTCCGTGGTTTTCAATCCACCAATCGAGAGCAGAATCAACAAGGATGAAGAGTCCAGCTCTCAAAATCCTGAGATCGATTGGGGATATGGCGAGATCTGAAAACAGACTGAGCTAGAATCTGAGGTCGATGGGTCATTCTCCGCGGCTTTTAGTCCACCGATCAAGAGTAGAATTAAAAAGGATGAAGAGTCCAGCTCTCAAAATCCTGTGGTTGATTGGGGATATGAAGGAAACGGACACAACCGGACTTTGTGGGAGATGGCCCTGACCCAACGTCGTGCAGTCCACCATAAAATTGGGTGAGATCATTCCCTGCTTGTCATTTTTAGTTATGTTTGTATGTGATAGCTTGTATATTTGAGCCGTATCGATGTAGTTGGAAGTTCATTGGTCTAAAATGATTATTATGCTCACTCTAGAGTTAGATATAACATATCAAAGAGATTATCATTCTTGATATTGAGAAATGTTATGGTTCTTTTTTTATTTGTTTGTATGTGATTCAATTGTGGTTACCTTGTTGCTATTGTTATGTGTTGCTATTGAGCTTCTATTGTCATTCTATTGTGCTTATGTGGTGCCCTTATTTGGTTGTCTTCTGGCTGCTGGAATATGGTTCTATGTGGTGGTTTTATTTGTTTCTATCCTGGCTATTGGGATGTGGTTCTATTGTGGTTCTCTATGCTTATGCCAAGCTTCTCTAGTTGTGGTTCAGATTTACTGAACTATACATTACCACATGTATAAGACAAGTTTGACTTAAGCATCTCTTTTGTATGTATAAGTTCCTTGTGTTTTAAAACCTCCATACTAATTTAAAACACTTAGCTTACATAATATACAAAAAAAATTTAAGTGTTGCAGAGCGTGTAACATAATTCCAACTCTGCAACTAGGAAACTAAAATTTGCTACTAGATTACATAATATGCAGTCTATATGTTGGGAGATGATTCAGTAGCCTAGTGCTCAGTAGATTTGAATGATCTCAAAACCCCACTTTGATTGATGAACCATTCAGTTGTATTTGTTTTGTATCTGTCTCTGAGAGTTTCAGACTCAGTAGACATCCTTCCTACATGGTTCAGGCATTCAGTTCTGTCTGCTGGTTCTTCAGTAGACTATCAACCTCAGTACCATGAGAAGAAGACTCGTAGGCTTTGGACTCGGTAGGGAGCAAAGATATCGAAAGGAGTCGGATAGAACTGAACTCATCAGGAGTAGTTCACTGAACTCAGAGTTGATCTTCAGTAGAGCTGGATTTAGCAGGAGTATGCTACTGAACATAGATCAGACTCAGAATCGGCCAGACAGTCTCCTGACATTTAGAGATCTTAAGTCAAATCAGTAGAGTCATACGAGGTATAGAGAATTCAGCTTCAGATCTCTCTTGAAGTCTGTTTGTCTTACCTACTTTCTTCAGCCTCAACTAATGACGAGCAATCAGCTGTCTATTTTCTGATTAAAGCTGCAAGTCAACACTTTTCCGGAAATGGAGGGAAAAGACTTTGCCACCATACTTTGAAAGAGCCGTTAGCGACCCAAAAGAGAGAGACACATGGATCATCGTCTCCAACGGATCTTTCCATGCCTCTCATCTATAAATAGAGGGAAGATTTCAAATCAAAGCTCACGACAGATACATTTACGAGCAACTCAGAATTAACTTAAAGTTTTCCGCAAGATCTTCAAAGAGTTATTCATAGCGAAAGGCGACATACTTGCTCAAAGGGACCCGAGCTGAATCAGACTGTAAGCCTCTAGTATCCAAGCGACTGAATACGAACCCAGAGTTTATACTTTACCGTTCGTCGCTTTAGAAGTCACTTTCTCGTTCCCTTCCCTCTAACCTAAGCTCAACAGACCATATCTATAGCTTAGATCGAAGGAGTTCATCCCTGAACTCTTCTTTATTGTAAAGAACTCCTTCATAGTTGGAGAGTTTGTCAAACACTTCAGTTTGATACCTTGTAAACTGAGACTTGTTCAGTATAAATCTCAAGACCAGTGTTTGTCCAGTGCACAAACCGACTGAGACTAACTCAGTATAATAAAATAGCCTCCTGATCTTTTTGGGATAGTGGACGTAGGATTGTTGGATCCGAACCACTTTAAAAATCGCTTGTGTTCTGTGTGCTTTGTTTAATGTTGCATTGATTACTGTTCATTCTGAAAATATCTTTCAAATCATTCAACTGTGTTTCAGCAAAGCTTAAAAGATTGCACTAATATACTGAAACAGATTTCCTAAAAACGTTTTCTAACTCAACTGAATTGGGCTTACACATTTTCGCACTCTACTGAACTTCTACTGAACGGTACTGAATTCTGACCTAAGTCAGCTAGCAGGCCTCAGTGAAGTCAGTCACTCTGCCACGCGATTTAGAACAGCTTATCTGGTCTCCATCGAACCTCGTTCAAGAGAATCTTCCCCGAAAAGGATGTTTCGCGTTTTAAGTTGAGAAAGTTTTCAGGTGTATTCACCCCCCCCCCCTCCCCCTCTACACTGAACGTTTATCTCGGGACCAACATTGTACAAAATATAGTCTGGATTGAAGTAAACAGTCTACTATGTAAGTGTACAAAATACATTTTAATGCACTTCCACCATCTCATCTTGTCAACTACAGATTCTTAACTACTCTTCTTCTCTACACACGTTAAACACCTAGTTTTTTGTCTCAACTCTCCTATCTCTTCCACCATTCAATTCTCCAACATGTAAGTGAAACATTCTCTAACCAATTCAATAGGCACTTCCAAATCTGTTAGAAGTGTATTTTCTCGAATCAAAGCATTTTTCCTCATATGAGGAACCTTATAGCAGTTGTGGCCCTTGACCTTCATTATTTCCACATACAACCCTGCAAACTTAGGAATACTTTATTTAATGTTATCGAAGAAAGGTCTGCATAAGAACTACAGACTGCATGCACCAATTGATCAATATTTACACAACTTGTTATACCTATACACGACATTTCTTCTGGCACTTAAAAAAGAAACCAACAAAAAATCAGTCTCGCGACTCTCTTCTCTCAATTCCGGAGCGCAACCGTTTCACCGCTCGCCGCGCTGCACCGTTGCTCTCACAGGTTGATTCTCCATCTCCAATCTGCGGCACCGTCTGCAAGAACGAGATTTTGAAGTCTCAATTGGCGGAGAAGCTCGATTCATCTTATCCCTCTCGTGCTGCTTCTATGTCCTCTGGTGGTTTTCTCAGTCTGGTATCACTCAAACTGGATTTCAAATATTTGTAGTTTGGATTTAATAGTCAATTGACTATTCGTGTTCGCACAAAGGTTTGTGTGTACACTTTTGTATACCCTTGTGTGTACCACACCCCAAAGGTATTGACATGTATTAAATATGGCCCACATTTTTAAATATGAAATGACACATGTCAATACCCTTGTGGTATGATACACACAAGGGTATACAAAAGTGGTACAATCAAGCCGTTCCGCCGTGTTCAAGGTTTTGGTACGGACACAAAATTAGGAATAACTCTTTCCTCTTTCAAATGCAATCAAGATAAATTGGACTTGTTTTCTTATCTTGCCAAATAAAGCCATTTGATTATTATGGTCGGAGGACTTGTACAAAGAGGTTGATTTTGAGTATAGGAAAGTAGCGGATTTGAGTGTTCTTGTTTTAGCACAAAGAGGGAGAAATTAATTGTTTAAGCACAAAGAGGGAAAAACAAGTAAAATTATTTACATAATAGATTACGTCACTGATGGCACAGATGCAACATTCTTCCATCTAGGCCTGGGAATCGGTTCTGCAACCGAGCGGTTATCGGTTTGAGCCGCTGCCGGACGTTTCGGTTGGGGTTTCTACCGCCGCCAAGTTACTGCCGATGAGTGATGGGATTTAGTCAGCCAGGCCCAGCCCAGTTCAACAAAATCATTATTTAAATAAATCTTGCATCTAATAATTTATTTCGTGGAACAACAAATTGTCAAATTTACAAAAATAGTGGAACAAGAACAACAAAGCGTGTTACAAGATTAGAGGAAATAGTGAAATACTTGCAATTCCGGCGTAAATTCTTACTACACACTTGGTAGAATTTTACTTCATTTATGCAATTTTTGTGCAGAGTACATAATCTATTTTTTATTCAGATTCTAGGCAGAATCTAAATCTGATAGGCCTCCATCTTTGTTTTATGAAAGTTGAATTTTACAAACAAAGATGTAGTCTAGAAAAGGATTCTAGTTAACAAACATAATCTGAATTTTCATTCAGTTTCTATTTCATAAATGTAAAATAAGAATAAATAATGCTAAACATTTCTAAAAACACTAATGTAAAGAGTCTGAATTGTGATTCATATTATGTTTCATAAATGTAAAATAAGACTATAAAATGCTACACATTTCGTAAAAAAACATTAATGTAAAGAGTCTAAAATTTGATTCAGATTCTTTACAAACTTCTATTTTGTTTTCAGTTTGCATTACAAGGGTATGAGGCAGTCCATACCTGAACAATCAAACAATCCTTCATCACCTTTTTGGTAATTGACTAATTGCTTTGGTCTCTAAAGTCCCTTTCGGTCCAATGAATTATATATAAACATTCTTAATATATCCATTTTTATATTCTATTTTATAATCACTAAAAAAATGGTGACATTTGTATTTTTTAAATAATTATATGAACATGATATATGATAGTCTGGATTTGTTAATCTATGGAAAAGCATCATTCTATTTTCGGTTAAAAGGGGCTCATATCAAAATTTCATCGGTGAATCATGAAATAAAATACAAAAAATAAAATAGAGGATGTTTAATGTTGTATGTGGCGTAGTGATTGAAGCCAGCGAATTTGACGACATGATTTTTCACTCATCTAAAGAGCTACGTGCTAGAGATCGAACAGTAGACTTCTCACTAAAGATTGATTAATTGGTCTACAACGCAACAACTTATAAGATTTTAGATCTTCTGTTTTAAATTAATTATTTGAGTAACTTGCTGATTGAGCTTGCAATAAGTAACAACAAAATCTCTCATTTAAGAATTGACATTGCAATGGGAAATACAAGTTTTTTTAGAAAAATCCGCAAGCGTGCTAAGGAAATGAATGCTATATTAAAAGTTATTTTTATATTATTATTTTACGATTATTTTTAGCATAATGTTATTTTGAAAAACAGACAAGCAAACTCTATTTATTAACACAATAGTAAGGAAAAAGCATGATGATCAATGAGAAGTGAACTAATTTTAGAGTAAATATTTATTTATTATCCTTAAATTATCTTATATCACAGCTAAACATATATATATATATGCAAAAAATCAAAATATATCAATAAAAAGAATGAAAATATCAGGAAAGTAAAGTTGTTAGGGAATATGATTTCGAGGAATATAATTATGAGGAAAATAATTTAGGAAAGTAAAGTTGTTAGAGAATATGATTTCGAGGAATATAATTATGAGGAAAATAATTTAGGGAAGTTAAGTTGTTAGGAAATGTTATTATGTGGAATATAATTATGATGAAAATAGATTACTTGCCGTGTGTTTGGAAATGTGTCAGGATTCTGAATATTTAAAAATTAATTTTCTTACTTTATCTAATGCATAAATCACAAATATGATAGAACTTTCGTCGAACATATAACATACATGAATTATACATAAACCATAAATTGAATGTAGACAACGTAACTATATAAACTCACACAACATCAAGTATGAAATTCTATCAACGGTCAAATACGAATTCTTAACATTGAAATCAGCCCAGAAATGAAACCCCCTTCAACCACATCCCTTAAAAAATAATGAAAGGTTCTTTGGGAACCAGCCGCTTTCCAAGCCGTATGTATTCAATCTAACTGTTGTGGATTATTCCTTCTGCTGTGCAATTAAATTAAAACTGACAAGATTTCTTGTAAAAAAAATTGCATTACGCAATACTAGAAATGAAGAAATGAAAAATTGAAACAATTGGTCCTCAAATTAAATTGAAACTGACGCGAGTCGATCAAGCCACAGTTAATGGACTTGTGCTTCCGCTTTTACGTAGCGTTGATTTCTTGTGAAAATTGGTGATAGTGTGAGTTGTTGAAGGGAATCGATGCGTGAGATATATGAAAATTCCCGCTTAAGAAAAAAGAATACTTGGGTTAGAGAGGGGAAAAAGAATCCAAGAATATTAACCTATTCTCCTTATTTTTGGGATTCTTTTTACTTTCCTTAATTTTGTTAAAACTGAACCAAACACATGATTTTAAATTTTAGGAATTAGATTACTTTCTTAATACTACCAAACATAGGATTTTAATAATTAGGAATAAGAATACTTTCCTGGAACAGAATCCGTGCAAACCAAACGGGGCCTAATAGTAAACACTCGATATTCTAAGTAGTTATTCTTTTAGTTCTGTTTAACAATTATAATTAAATTTATCTGCTTATTACTAATATAAACAAAATGTAAATTGATAATATGAATTTTAAAAAAGCGTAAATTATTATTGATCAACCACGTTAACTATCATGTTATATTTGGAGCATCTAGTGGAATTTAACTACCTATATTTTGAATTAATTATGATTGTAAAAAAAATATATATATATCCCATTTTTTATTTATGTCACTTCTCCTTCGAGGAAATCTAAGATAATGGGTGATGCTATTCCATGATCATGTATAATAAATCATTTCTTCTTCTTCTTTCGAATGTGACAATAATTAATCAATATTATTTGCGTATATAAATTAAAATCCAATTTAGGGAAATCTTTTAGGATTGTATTTCATGACTTTCCTTTGCAGAAGGCCTATAATAGTTAACCGTATCCGATGACAGTACATAATTAATGGTAAATCCTATTATATATGATAATAATAATTCAAACCTTTCAATGATTAACCCCCAATTATGCATGTACATATTTCTGAATCATGGATAAGTTCTGCATAATTTCGAATATGTAGAAATAACAAATCAATAATTAAATAAAAAAAAATATTTCTGGAAATCGGGGTGAACCAATTGGAATGTGTCAAATGTCGAGACTACATAAGTTGTTGGAGGGTTGACATGAGATGAGATGATTGACCACATATAAGTTTTGCCCGGGCTTTTTGCAAGACGTTGAAATTGCTTTCTCTCTCTTTCTCTCTCTCTTCATTATTATTTCCCGTTTCTTCCTACCATATATACATGCATCCCACGTCCTATTAGATCATCCCAATATATTATTTTGGGGAAAAAAATTAAAGTGAAAAACAAGTCCAACAATCATCTCTATTGGCAGTGCATCAAGGAAGGGTTTCTCTGGTTTGTTCTCTCTACCAATCCAGGCCCATAACTGTGTTGAAGAGGAAGCTAATTCGAGAATGGCAATCAGGAATGAGTCTGCTCCAAACGAATCCGTTTCTGCACCCAATCAAGACAAGTCAACTTCAGGTATCCCTCTGCTCTGCTGCATTGGATTCGAATATACATACATTATTTTGTGTGAGTTGAATGATGTTTACTGTTCAGATATGGAAATGATGAAGGAAAGATTTTCAAAGTTGCTTTTGGGGGAAGACATGTCTGGTGGTGGGAGGGGTGTTTCTTCTGCGCTAGCCTTGTCAAATGCCATCACCAATCTTGCTGGTAAAACTCATAAATCTTATCAACCACAGTTGAATTAAGTAGACATTGATTTTCATTGAAACCTTTAATGCAGCTTCTGTTTTTGGGGAGCAATCAAGGTTAGAGCCAATGTCTGTGAAGAGGAAGGAGAGGTGGAAAATGGAAATCGACTGTCTTTCAGCCGTCACGGATTATATAGTCGAGTTCGTCCCTTCTCAACAGAAAAACAAGGATGGCTCACAAATGGAGGTAACCATATGTTTGATTAACTTTTATGTGTCGCAGATATTTGATTAACTTTTTCTGTGTTGATAGATCATGGTGACGCAGCAACGGCGAGACCTTCTTCTGAGCATTCCAGCCTTGCGCAAGCTTGATACCATGCTTGTTGTAAGAACTGCCAAAACTCCTTTTCTTGAGCCATTTTTTGTTTCCACGTTACGTTTATCCAATCCTTATGAGCAGGGAATCCTCGACAACTTTGCGGGAGAGCAGGAATTCAAGTATGTTGCAAGAGAGGCTGATGATGAGACTGAAAAGGGGGTGCATAGGAATGAAAAATGGTGGCTACCTACTGTCAAGGTTCCCTCCAGTGGACTATCAGAAGAATCTAGAAGCTTCCTGCAGAAGCAAAAGGAGGCAGTGCATCAAGTGTTGAAAGCATCCATGGCTATAAATTCTCAAACTCTTGCAGATATGGAGATCCCAGAGAGCTACATTGAGTCTCTTCCAAAGGTCTATAAAGAACTGAGCTGTTACGGATCCTTTGTCGCGATGAAAAACTGATTTCTTTTCATCTTTATGTTGTAGAATGGGAGAGAAAGTCTCGGTGAATCACTCTACAAAAGCATTACAGATGAATATTTTGATCCGGTGCAGTTCCTTTTAACCTTGCGGTTGCCATCAGAGCACAAGATTCTTGACTTAAAGAACCGAATAGAGGCGTGTATAGTGATATGGAGGAGGAAGATGAACCATAAGGATGTGAAAACTTCCTGGGGTCCAGCTATAAGCATGGAGAAGAGAGAGATTTTCGAAGAGAGAGCAAGGACTATTCTACTCCTACTCAAGCAAAAATTCCCTGGGATTCCTCAGTCTTCACTTGAAATCAGCAAAATCCAGTTCAACAAAGTATGATTATCAAGTATCTGTAATAGTTTTATGACACATAACTACATCATGCATGTGTTCTTACTATGTTTGCTTGTGACTAGGATGTGGGGTTCTCTATCCTGGAGAGCTATTCTAGAGTGCTGGAGAGCTTGGCCAACACGGTGATGTCTCGTATTAAGGATGTTCTATATGCCAACTCTCTTGCAGGGGCACCCAAGAACCAGCCAGAGGATTCTTCACTATCACCAGCATTGAGTTCTGCTGCAGAGACTACGGCATCATCCTTCACACTTTCCGACTTCATTGGCTGGGAATTGGAGCCTTCTGAGACCGGAATCTTGGAGAGTCAGTTGGGTTTCACCAAGGATGAGGAGGAGAAGATCATGTGCGAACTTGCTAGGATTAAGAAGTTTTCCTACATTGATAAGGTTGAGACGGAAGGACTTAGGAGTCCAGCTCGAGGTTAAACCAACTAATGTTCTATCAAGGATTAAATGGTCTGAGGATAGACAAATTTACATTCAATAATACAAGTAATTCAAATGTCTGAGGTTGTAGGTTTGACAAGATTCCTCTTCTATCTTAGCATGCTTCTTGTGTATTACATTCTAACCTATTTGATTGATTAATGTTGAGCATAATTTGTCCTAATAGAATGCGGTTAAATCCTTGTTTCATTGTCCTAGATCTATGAGTAATGACTCTAGATAAACAACTTAGTTTCACTAACATCCACATACAGAACCATTAACAGAACTACTTAAACCTTTCCATCACTTAAATCACTAGTTCTCAATCTAAAGTGTCATCTCGAAGAGCCCCTCTCTCTCTACATAAACCAAGTGGAAATCATATTAAACTCTTGTTTCCCTTCTCTTGATATTTTGAAGGAAAAAAGGTTCTGGTATAGCTGAAACTCATAATTTCATGTATTTCAAAGACTTAACACAGTGATGGTGTTAAGAATTAATCATTCCAATATGTAATAACCAAATAAACACTCATTCCGTTCAATTAGTAGTGTCTTGTATTCTCGAAATAGATATCTCATTAGTAGTGTCTTGTTTATAAAAATGGTAAGAATTTAAGGCCACAAATTAATAACTTAAAAATCAATCAATATACACCACACAATATCACTTTTTTAATCTCTCGTACCCAAAAGAAACATGACACTACTAATGGGACGGAGGGAGTATATGTCAAATGCAAGGAACATAATGATCAGATTTTCTTCCCCCCAAACAAAATCTTTATTGAATTCATTGGACGCTACAGAGAATGTAGCATCAAAATTGCACGAGCAACATATTCATCAGCTACAGCTACTATAATGTGAAAATATATACCAATCAACAATACAGACCAACAGCTATATGGTGGCCTTGGCATGCTCTTCTTGCAACAATGGCCTTTCTAGTGTTAGCCTCACTAAAACACTTATCTGCAAACAATTATATTGCCTTATCCTGATTTCCGTAACGAAGAGAACTCTATAGTTTCTTTTGATCTTCAGATTCAAATTCCTGGATGTTGTTCAGAACTTTCTGAACCTTCTTGGACAAGGACTGGTTATGCTCTTCTATGTGCCCCACAATCATATGCAGTTGCCGCTTGTATGTAGCAACTAACTTTTCAGAAGTTTCAGCTCGATTCTTTGCAATGGCTAGTTGTAAAGATAGTTCACGAATCTTATCGTGTTCACTCTGCACAAACATGATATGCACAACAAGATTAGAGATAAACAACATTAGAATTCTCAAACAGCTCATTTTGAACATCATCTTCAACCAAATGATACCGTCCAGTTCTTTAAGAATCCCATTTCATCACAAAAAAGAACTACCACATTACTTTGGTTTGATTTAGAGGATAAATATACATTCTTTGGTTGCGATGTAAGAAAGTTACGCGTGTAGCATATTTGTAACACAACCACGATGAGGAAAAGTAATAATGCCTGGAAATTGAGTTGGTTATATATTTTCCACAATATGGAAACTGTTGATGCCATATAATTGACCACATTCTTTAAGCTAGAATAGAGAAAAGCGTTATAAAAATATTACGGTAAATAATGTGGTCACAGAGAATGGTTTTTCATGAATGAAGGAATTGTGATGTCAAACACATGATTGAGATACCTATTCCAGAAAATAGATCAAGAGGCTTCATATCTAACTATGGGATTAATTAATTCACACCTAGTTTAAACAAATCCATAGTGAAGAAACTTCAGGGATGATAATACCACCCACAAACAAAAACAAATCCTACAACTCTCAAATCATGGATCAAAGCTGGTCCCGATGGATATTATACATTTTAATAAACCTTATCCTCCTACTTAGGAGTGAGAATATCTTAGCAAAAGGGAGAAGTATGAGTTTCTTCATTAAGCTTTAACTAATGAACCTAAAACTGTAAAGTTGGTATAATATTGGCATTCTACAAGAAATATTTTGCCGACAGAAATGCTATTACAGTTATATGCAGATCCCTAATCTGGTTATGTTGATACTGTATTTACTGAATATGTGACACCAGTTTTTTTCAGCAATTAAAGATTTACACTAATTAAATTGTCGGATCAAAACGGAATGCCTGTGACTCACTAGGTTGAAATTCTTGAAAAACAGTACAGTTTTATAAGATGTAAAACCCCCCAAGTCCCAAAAAAATCCATGTTTGCTAGCCCTGTTCTACACATCAAGCGTTACTTAGAGTGTATTGTTTTGCATGCTAAAAAGGAGAAGTACTAGAAGGAATTCTGTCTCTCAACCACTAATCTGCTAGGTAAATTTGGATCAGAAGTAAGCTGCTAAAGAGAATTGCAGGTTTATGAAACAAAATCTACATTTTCTTTATCCAAGGTTTCAGTAAAATACTAAGAAGTTTTTCCATTTCATCCTCACAAGATGACCAAATAAACTCGCTTATAACACATGGTCATGCATATCTCAAACACCCATGTTAAATAAAACTCACTGACTTAATTTTCTGGAGGTAATGTATCAGCTAATGTTGTAGGGGTAAT
The DNA here is from genome assembly GCA_028984105.1 of Lavandula angustifolia. NCBI lineage: Eukaryota > Viridiplantae > Streptophyta > Magnoliopsida > Lamiales > Lamiaceae > Lavandula > Lavandula angustifolia. Next base: position 11,919,620 of record CM054822.1, read on the forward strand.
CTATCAGCAGTTTCTCATTTTTTGTCATCATAAAGATGACCGCACAATATCTTACATATGTTTTTAGAAATCTTAAGGGAGATGCAGATACAAGATATGACAGAATCACGAGTAAGGGACACATGCTCACCAGTGACTCGAGAGCACCGCCATTTCCATAAACATTTGCAGCTAAAATAGCTTGGCCGGATTTCACCAAGGGCTTTGCACATGGTGGGGCCATTTCATGATTATGCTCTTTTACAAATCTCGAAACCTTCCACTGTCCACTATCATCACAAACAAAAGATATCATTGCTCTGCATCCGGTTCTTGTTTCCGGCTTTTTGTGACCAACAGCATTGTTATCAGCTTTATCATCTTTAACACCTTCCTTGGAACAGCAATAAGTTTTTGATCTTACCCTTTTGGTTCCCATGAAATAGTATTGTTTTCCCCTACGTACATTAAAACCCATGGCTGTCGCATAATCACAGTACAACATGTATGCTTCTTCCTCACTGTATACAACTTGCTCCATTAATTTCTTTTCCAACTCGAGAATATGACCTTCATCTTGCCCCTCATTCACATCAACCACTTCACCAACAGAACGTGGTAATGCAACTCCTTCTTCATCACTCTCTGCACAAGCAGCTTCATGGCGTACCAGTTCCAATCCAATGTTTTCCATCTCTACGAAGCACAATAATCAACAATGTGACAATACATCAACTTTCACTGCAATGGAGCATATACTTTCGATCCAAGTTCTCAAACATAACGTGTAAAGATGACAAAAACACAATATCACGCTAATTGCACCAAGAACTGAGCAATTTGCAGAGTAAGAACACACGCTACACCGTTGTAAAATCAAGTCTGCAATTGGACATTTACAACAACAAAATATGTGGACCAGATTAAATTTGATATTCATGAAGAGATATTCCGTAGTACCATTTGATATAATTAGTCATCGTATCACGAGTGCAGCAACTTACATTAACAAAACTGATGCGCGCATAGCAAAATATGAACAATATAGAATCGATTCTTTAAACAAAATTGGTGATATGATAAGCCAAACAAAAAAATTCTCATTGGCTTAAAAGAGGTCCCAATAACCTATTTGTCTTGCCAATCCAGGATTGACTTCCATATGTCTGAGAATCAATTCACTGAAAAACAAAGCAATAAGGACTAAAACGAGATTTGGAAAGACAAATCAACCTTCAATTGAACGAGAGGCTTGGTCTACCACGGCGGCGGCGGCAGGGACGGCGGAGGAGGGATTGAAAAATAATTTTGGGTGCATGATCTGCAGCTGATGGGCTCCGTAGACCGGATCTACCTAATTGGCACCTAATTCGGAATTATCTTTATTCTTTTATTTTTCGCCATTGAAGGACTATTATGTCAATCTAATTTTTTCCTCTAAAATCTAAATACACCTTGTTTTTTTTTTAAAATTTTTTTTACATGAATTTTCAATTTAGCTTATAAATATACCAATTTTTGATTTGTTTTAAGTTGTACATGGATAAAAAATGAAAGCTGACATGATATTTTTTGGCATGACGTGACTGCTGACATATCGGGTGAGTTAACATCGATCGTATCTGATTTTTTTTAGCAAATACACAAGCTCTTTACAATTTCCTTTTTTGCACAAGAACTTTAAATTTTTTTATTTTTTCGGACAAAGTCGAAATTTATTATTTATTATTTTTTAATTTTAATTTTAAAGTAAGATTTTCTTAGGATTTTTTTTAAATACACACGATTTTTAAATATTATTATTAAGAAGATGCTTGAAGAATTTTCGCATTCTTGTTTGTTGCTGCAACTATTTTCTCCAACATCTTTTATCTAAATTTTGATAAATGGATGTGAGTGACTTTCGCTTCATTCTACATTTTATTCTCATATTACACACAAAAATAAAATTAAACGTTATTTGATTTAACTCAATTCGGACATTCATTAAAAAAAAACTTATTAGAAATAAATAAATAATAATAAAAATCTAATTTCGATTGTGTGCAAAAAAATAATAATTCAAAGTTCATGTGCGAAAAAGAAAACTGTAAAGAGTTTGTGCATTTATTGGTAAATTGGATACGATCGATGCTGACTCACCTGACACATTAGCAGTCACATCAATGCCATGTCAGCTTTGATTCTTAACCCGTGTGCAAATTAAGAGTTGGTATATTTTTGGGATAAATTGAAAGTTCGTGTGCAAAAAGAGAATTTGAAAAAAGTTGGTGTATTTAGGGGAGAATATTTCATTTATATATGAAGATATAGAGCATCGCTATTTTTTTAACCTTGTACAATTGTAATTTATCTCTATATAATATATACAATCGTCAATCTCAAAATTCCCGACAATACCAATTCAGGTATTCCTTATAAAACGTTGTCCACGCTTTCCTTATACCAACTTTAGCGGCCGCTGCAAGCTGCTACTTTTATGCGCCACTGTCGTCCTCTCACAATTAACAATCTTATTAGCACAAGGAATTCTAATTACAAGGATACCTTCCCCAAAATCGACCATAACGGAAAAATTTATAGCCCTAACGTTGCGCGCGAGCTTGCTCTGTACATAATTCTGCTTATACTATTGTTATATTTATGTGTTGTTGCTATGGTTTTGAAATCTTTCTATTTCTTAGGATGATTTTCTACTTATCTATTGAGAATGTGATTCAGTATGATAAGATTTAAAGATCCCAAAACCTCGAGCTGAGTGATGAAACCTTATAATGTATTAGCTTAATTGAGTTCAACTTGTTAGGAATTAAGTAGACTAGTTAGAGTTTAGTAGCTGATAGGCTCAGTAGCTTATTCGTTGTTATCCGAATGGACTCAACATTGAAGAACTCACTATGGTCGCTCAGAACCTACTGAATATCGAAGGAATCGGTCAACCAGCTGAACATCCTAGAAGAATGTCAGTAGAGGACAAATCATTTAAAGTGTCTGAGGAATCAGAGGAAGTCAACTCAACATCTTTGGAGTTTGAACAAGCCTCACCTACCATTCAACCTCGACCAATGAGGAGCTGTTGTTGGTCCCGAGAGCAAGTTCAGGTGTAGAGGGGGGGGGTGAATACACTTGAAAACCGATTTTCTCAACTTAAACACGAACAGTCCTTTTCAGGATGATGTCGTACTGAACAAGTTCAGCAGACCAGATAAGCTGTTCTGAATCGTGTTGGCAGAGTGACTGACTCTACTGAGACCTGCTAGCTGACTAAGAGTCAGAATTCAGTATCTTGCCGATAGAGTTCAGTGGTGCGGAATAGTGTAGGCCCAATTCAGTTGAGTTAGGAAAACGTTTTTATTAAAACAGCTTCAGTTGATTAGTGCAGTCTGTTAAGTTTGCTGAAACTCAGTTGAATGATTTAACGAAGGTTTTTCAGTATGAACAGTAAATCAATGCAACAGTTAAGAACAGAACACAAGACACAGAGATTTTTAAAGTGGTTCCCTAAGAGCTGGAATGTAGTCTTTCGCCGGAGATAGATTCTTCGAACTTCTTGCGGAAGACTTAGGCCTTTTGAATTAGCTCGTTTGAATGCTCTGTATGTTCTCTCGTGTTCTTCCCGTGAGCTTCAAATTTCGATTTATCCCTCTATTTATAGAGAAGAGATTAGGATAGATCCGTTGGAGACGACGATCCTTTGTCTCTCTCTTTTGGGTAGCTAACGGCTCTTTTGAAGTTTGGTGGCAGTGTCCTTTCCCTCCTTTTATGGAAAGTTGTTGACTTGCAGCTTTAGTAGATATAGGATACGTAGTTGCTTGTCATTGGCCGAGGTTCAGAAAGTGGTTGAGACAAAACAGACTTCAAGGAGATCTGAAGCTGACTTCTCTCTTCCTCGTATTGACTTTGCTGAAAAGTGACTTCAAAGATTCTGACAGTCAGAGGACTGTCTGGCCGTTGCTGAGTCTAATCTCTGATTCAGTAGCATGCTCCTACTGAGTCGGCTCTACTGAAGATCAGCTCTTAGTACAGTGAACTACTCCTGGTGAGTTCAGTTCCACTGACTTCTTTCGCATATCTTTGCTCTCGCTGAGTCCAAGATATTCGAGTCTTCTACTTCTGGTGCTGAGGCAGATAATCTACTGAGTGCCTGAACCAGAGCAGAGGGTCTGCTGAGTCTGAAACCTCAGAGACAAAACAACATACAACGTAATGGTTCACCAAACAAAATAGGGTTTTGGGATCTTCAAATCTTCACAGACTTATTCAGAGCACAGGGCTACTGAGTCGTATGTTACCACAGAAGACTGAGTCATTTCCCACTATTTATCAACACTGCTGAGGATAGAATCATCACCCAACATTTTCCCCCTATTTGATGTTGCCAAAACCTAATAGCTAACAACCTAACACTATGACTTATCAGAAACAGAGCTCCTTACAAAATTACAAGTAGAATCACTGGAGTTGTTCTTTAAGTCCTAGACTACTGAGGGGATCAGGACAGAAAGTCAGAATAAATATAGAGTCTGAACAACACTTCCCCCTGTCTTAACAACATTTTCCCCCTATGCTATCAAGTCTATCAGAATCTAAGCAACAATTGACAACAAATAATCAGACAGTGAGTGTGTGAGTCAGTAATCACTTCAGTGATTCTGAGTGTTAAGCATAAACAAACACGGCTATTCAGACAATAAGATATTGTCAAAGCCAAATAGAGATATTATATATGTAAAGAAGTTCAGTACAGTTACAACTCTGCTAGACTTGGAAAAAGAAAAAGATAAAGAGAACACAGAAGCCAGAAGTCATTTGAACCGCCTAATCCTGTCTTTGAAATCTTGAGATTGAGATTCAGGAAGAGGCACTCCATACATGCGATAAGAGACTTTTCTCAGCTTCAGTATCTCAGCAAAGTCCGTTGGGTCTTCTTCATCAAGAAATTTGGCTTCAGCAGCGTCCTTCACTTCTTTCTCTATTACTCCATGTCAAGTCTCTGTGGGGGTGGCAGGATTCTAGGGTCTGGAACTCTGACTTCAACATGTTCGTTGACAGCTTTCTGCAGTCTGGCATACATGTCTAAGTCGGCTCTCATTATCCATTCAGTATAAGCCACATCTTTGCGCTTCTCAGACCAGAATCTCCAGAAATAGTTCCTTTTAATGAACTCGATTTTCAGCGCTTCCCACCTCTGCGTGAATTCAACTGGCATCCATTCATCTGTTCTAGGCCATCTGTGAGTCTTTAGATCCGTAGGCTTTCTGAATCTCCTGTATCTGTAGGGGATGTCAGCCTTTGAGGGGATCCTCTGACTAGCTTCCTTTTCCATTCTCAGCCTGAGGGCTTCAAGATCTGCTATATGTAATCTCTCTCTGGCTGCTTCAATTTTCCTGGCCTCTTCACCTCTGTATAAGTATATGTCTAACTGAGCCCAGATTTCTTCCATTTCTTGTTCCTGTGCCTTAGAGGCATTGTAGGAAGGCTTGTGAGGTGGCTCTTCTTCTGAGTCAGCGGGAGTTGATGATTTTTCTTTGGAGGTGCCCTGCTGCTCAGTAGATTGCTGCTGCTGCTCCTTTTCCTTGTCAGCTTCATCGCTGAGTTTAAGCATTTTGGGAGGCAGCCTTGCACTTGTTCTCTTGCCTCCAACTGGAGCCTTAGATTTGCCTTTGACAGGCTTCGGTTTGGGTTTGTTGGCTGCTTCAGCTTCGGCTATCTCCCTAGCCAGCTTCTCGTCTGCGGCTATCTCGAGCCTCCTCCTCCTCGGGGTAATGAACCTCCCGGGTCCTTTCTTCTTGGAGGGAGGGGTTGGGAGTTTCGTAACTTTCTTGCCTTTGCCGGCCAGAAGGAGGAGGATGAGGAGCTTCTTCCTCTTCTGAGTCCTCCTCGTCAGCATACTCGACAACTTCCTTAATAATGTCAAGGGGAGTCTGTGTTGCCTGAGTAGCGACTTCTCTGGCTCCTGAGCCACTTGGGCCGATCTCGGTTGATGCTTGCAATTGCACTCGAGACACCCCGGGCCTCGCCAGTTTCAGTAGGTATAGTAGGGGCGGATGACTAAGTTGAGGTTGCCCCCGTGCACGACCTTGCTCTCTTCGGAGCCTTCGATGTCAGCTCCTTGGCGACCTTCCCCCTTAGTTGATTTCTCTATTATACTTTCCCTTTTCTTTGCCAAACTTTCCCCCTTTTTGGCATCAGCAAGTAGGGTTGGGGGCGGAGCAGATACCTTTTTGTTCAGGCTTTTGTAGGAGGCTGACAGATCATCTAATCTTGTTTGAATGTGCCTCATGCAGCTCATTTCTCTCGTTGGTCAGCTGATTGCTGTATTTTTTGTGTGAGAGATCTGCTGCAGCCTTGAACTCTTTCAGCTGCTGCTCAACCTTCTCTTCAAGATCCTTCTGAATAGTTTGGATTTTGAGTTCGTTGGCTTGAGAGATGGTTGTGACTGATTCAGTGTGAGCGGTTTGAGTGGCCTTTTATTTATTCATCAGTTTATCCTGGCCTTCCTGAATCGTCTTGAGCTGAGCCTCAAAATCAGCTCTCTGTGCAGCTAAGGCATTCGTCAGAATGCTGGAGAAGTCAGGGACTTGGGATGAAGAAATGGCGGTTCTGCAGCTCTGCACTCTGTGCCTCAGTGGTTTGCCGCCAAGTTTTGTGGACGGTACGGGCAAGAAGGTGATTCTGGGTGCCTTGATTCTTCAGTGCATTGGCCACTGTTTTCGAACGACGGCTCTTTGGGCTGGGCGCTACTTCGAAAGCAGATTGGAGAAGAAGCTGAGCAGGATCAGCTGCCTTTGAAGTACCAGCCACCGTCTGCCCAGGACCAAGGATTCTGAGTGGAGGGTCAGCAGTAGATGCAGTGGCATCCTTGTCCTATTGAGATCCCTCATCAGGCTTCTCAGGCCTGAATCATGGGGTGGGTCCTGACCATCGGGGTCAGACCCATCTGAGGGCGCGGGTGCTGAGACTAGTTGTCTCTCATTCAGCAAGGCGAGCATGGCCGCCCTCAGATCCTCGAGCGTGCCGAGGTCAGATGGCTCTGAGTAGCCAATCTTCCCTCTTATCAGTAGCTCTTCTTCATGGAGTTGTTCACAGGAATGGTGTATGATCAGTCGCTTCAGATTGTGCCATTCCTGGAACCTGATCAGCATATGGAGTCTCGCCTGCCTAGCCAATATGACAAGATCTGAGTGGCTGGTGCGGTATTACTTCAGCAATCTCCCGGGAGGCTCTGGATTTGAGCGCTGAGGCCACCATCCCGACAGATTCTGACTCCGAGGCTATCTCCGAGCTCTCAACTTCGATAGGAGATGCTTGTTTCTCAGCAGATGGGATGCTGCTGAGTGGAGGTACATCCAAGGGGCTCTCTAGTGTCTGGACTTCTTCAGTCTGGACTTCTGATTGGATCTCTTCAACTTGGACCCCTTGGTCCATTGTCTCTCCATCTTCAGTGGAAACGATTTTCTCCACTGATTGAGTCTTCTCAGAAGACTCAGGCTCGTGTGGTGGCTGAGTAATGACGGCCTCTGTTTCCACCGCAATTTTAGTGGGCGCGACCTCGCTGACCTTCTTCAGCTTTTTGGTTGGCGTCTTTGGTGTGGATTTTGGTGGGGACCTCTTCTTCTTCGGCGTTGAGGTCTGCTGAGTCCCACTCGTAGGTGCAGCTAGCCCTGAGCCAATCTGTTGAAGGGCTGCTGACCTATTCTGGAATCTGACTTTCTTCACGTTGAAGTATTGCTTGTCAGCAAAGGTGACCTTGTCAGATGCACAGAAATCCTCTATCATCACTAAGAGTTTAAGTCTGTAGAGGAGCTTTCCTTTGCCGCTCAGCCTGTTAGATGCCTTATCAAATTTGGCTGTCGGCATCGTGAACTCTCTGAGGAAAAATTTTGTCCAGTTGATCTTGGCCCGATCATATATGGCCATCATCAGTTGCAGTTTGGGTCTGGACACTTGGTCAAACGAGCCTGCTTGACTCGTCAGTAACTGAGTCACAATATATGCTAGTGCTCTATACTGAGGGAGCATAGCATTCTTGGGAAAAGCGGCTCTGAACACTGTTGGCTTTCCGCAGAACTCGGTGAGGTACTCATCCATCAAATCATCTTTGTAAGCGACGGTGCTGAGTCCTGAGTTGGGAAGATTGAAGCTTTTCTGAAGAGCTTCGCGGATGGACATCTGCTTCACTTCAATCATGGAGCGGGAGGGATCGCCTACTGTGTGGATGACGAATCTCCCTCTGATATCTCCCTCTACTGAATCAGAGTTCGAGTAGATCTCTGCAACTTGGCGCGGGAGGAAGAAGGTTGGCCTTCTCGACAAGAAACCTTCCAAACCAGACTCTCTGAGGGCATAGAAAATCTCCTCCATGAAGTCAAGGTCGCATTCATCAAATTCCACGACAGGCTCGCACCAGACTCGATCCTTTTCGAGGATCTCTTGCATATCTGCCGGAGCACCTACTTGAGTTCCTGTCATTTTTGTAATCTGCATACACAACATAGGTTAGTATCGATTAACGTATAAGAGAAATAAAAACCATACGATACTTAATAATCATTGAAGAATTACCAAAAGATTTTCTGAATATTTTGAGGAGAATTTGGATAGAAGGTAATAAGTATCTCAGGAAATCTCGGGTATTTAAGATATTTGCAGATATGAAATGGCGGTGTCAAAGATTTGAACGCAATATATCTATCTTAGAGAAGATAAATAGTTAAAGATCAATGGTTCAGTTTGAACGCGCTTTTTAGATGGACGGCTAGGATTAAGTTTTATAAAATAGGCAATGATCAAATTAGCCGCCTAAGTCAAAAGCCAGTTGAAGATAGCCTAAGTAGTAACTTGATACGACATGCATTTAATGCGTGGCAGAGTTCAGCATGCTTGTACATAGAATGTCGTGTATTAAATATGATCCGTTAAAATTAAATGACATTTCCTAAGGCATTGAATACGATGCTGAATCTGATCATAAATGCACATAATTGTTCTATAGGCTACTGAGTAGAGATACACAAACCTGTCAGCTGAACATCGTAGTCAGCTGATACCTCGTGTAGATGGTAGCTGAGTCTCTACGTGCGATTTTACTCGATGCGAGAGTGAACATTCCCCACTGCGAATGCTCCTCTCCTCGAATCCTCTTACTGACTGGAGTCAGTAGGGTCCAACAGACCTAGCTCTACTGAAAGTTCTCTGAATCTGGCTTCAGCTAGAGGCTTGGTCAGTATATCAGCCCTTTGATGATAAGTATAGATCTTTTCCATCCTGATATCCTTCTTTTCAACATGGTCACGAATGAAGTGGTGTCTGATGTCCACGTGCTTGCATCTCGTGTGAAGTACATGATTCTGAGTGATTGCAATGGCATTGGTACTGTCGCAGAAGATCGGCACTTCATTCTGAATGACGTCATAGTCGCGTAGTTGCTGTCTCAACCAAAGGATTTGGGCGCAGCAACTTCCGGCAGCCATGTATTCAGCTTCAGTAGTTGACGTCGCTACTGAATGCTGTTTCTTTGAGAACCATGAGATCAGCTTACTGCCGAGGAACTGACACGTTCCAGAAGTTGACTTTCGGTCGATTCTACATCCTGCATAGTCAGCATCAGAATAACCAGTTAGTTCTATATTATCATCAGCTAGATACCATAAACCCATGTTAGGTGTTCCTCTGAGATTGCGGAGAATCTTCTTTGCTGAGTCCATGTGACTCTGCTTCGGATTCGCCTGAAATCGAGCGCAGACACCTACAACATAAGTTATGTCAGGACGAGTAGCTGTAAAGTATAATAGAGAACCAATTATAGCACGAAATTCAGTTTGGTCTACTGATACTCCCTCTTTATCAAGATCGATCTTCATATTCGTGTTCATCGGGATCTAGATTGGTTTGCCGAATGTGCAACCGAATCTCTTGATGAGGTCTCGAGTGTATTTGCCTTGATTGATGAACATCCCCTTCTCAGATTGTTTGACTTGAAAGCCGAGGAAATAGTTCATATCTCCCATCATTGACATCTCGAACTTATCCTTCATCATTTTCTCAAACAGCTGACATATGATGACATTCTTCGAGCCAAAGATGATGTCATCTACGTAGATCTGCACAAGTAATAGCTCGTCTTCCAGTCGAATGCTGAATAATGTGCGGTCTACTGTGCCCTTCTGAAAACCTTTCTGAAGAAGAAACTCAGATAGGGTATCGTACCAAGCCCTGGGTGCTTGTTTTAACCCATACAGAGCCTTTCTGAGTCTATAAACTTGATGTCCCTGCTGAAAGCCGGGAGGCTATTCCACATAGACTTCTTCTTTCAGCACGCCATTCAGGAAAGCAGACTTCACATCCATTTGATATACTCTGAATCTTTGATGTGTTGCGTAGGCTAGGAATAGTCTGATTGCCTCCAATCTTGCAACTGGAGCGAAAGTTTCATCGAAATCTATCCCTTCAGCTTGACAGTAGCCTTTCGCCACGAGTCTTGCTTTGTTCCTTACTATGACGTTGTTTTCATCACGCTTGTTCTTGAAGACCCATTTAGTTTCGATCACATGTTGATGTCGGGGTCTGTCAACAAGCTCCCAAACTTTGTTTCTCGTAAACTGATTCAGCTCCTCCTGCATGGCTATGATCCAGTCGGCATCTTTCAGTGCGTGCTCAACTGACTGAGGTTCTTCAATAGACAAGAAGCAGGAATATAAGGCGCTTTCTCCCTGACAGAATCTGGATCTTGTCTTTACGCTTGCTGAAGGATCTCCTATAATTAAGTCAGAAGTGTGAGCATCCAGCCACGATCTACGATGTTTCAACTCTTCATCTAAAATTTGTTCAACACAGATAGTAGGTGAGTTAGGCATTTCAGTTGTACTATTCTGAGATTGAAGCAGTTCAGTTACAAGAGTGTGATCTACTGAGTCACCAGGTTCAGGGGCATTTAGCTCAGGAATATCATTAGTTCCCCCTGAATTATTATTCTCAGTAGAGGTCTCAGTTACCACTGGGGTTTCTTCATCGACTTGAGTTACCTGGGATTGACTCTATTCTGGAGAGTCAATCTGTTCAGCTACTTTGCTGCTAGTTGAGATTCAGTAGACTTGTCTTCGGTTTCGTCATCTGAATCATCATCCCAACACAACTGGATCTTTTCGACTTTATCTTTTAAGCTTAGATCCTGTAGCTGCTTACTGATGTCCTCAGATTCAGTGTTAGAGTTTCTGCTCCTGTCTTCAGTAGCAAACTCATTAAAAACAACATGAGGGCTTTCCTCCACACAAAGGGTCCGATAGTTAAAGACTCTGAAGGCTTTGCTGACCCGGAAGTATCCTAAGAACACTCCCTGATCTGACTTGCTATCAAAAGTCTTCAGCTGATCTTTCCCATTACTGTGAATAAAGCACGAACAACCAAAATTATGGAAATAAGATAGAGAAGGCTTCCTGCCGTTCCATAGTTCATATGGTGTCTTCTTATGCTACTTTGTCAGTAGAGATCGATTCTGAGTGTAACATGCAGTGTCAGTAGCTTCTGCCCAGAATTTGGTTGGGAGTCCTGAGTCTGCGAGCAGGGTTCTTGCTGCTTCTTTGAGTGTGCGATTCTTCCTCTCAGCAACCCCATTTTGTTGAGTCGTGCGCGCGGCAGACGTCTCATGCTCTATTCCTTCTACTTTGCAGAACTCTTCTACCATGAAATTCAGGAACTCCGTTCCTCTATCTGAACGTATTTTGATAATCTTGGTGTTATTCTCGACACTGAGCTTTTATAGAAGCATAGGCAACTCTGTTTTGACGCCAGCCTTCTTGGCAATAAATATGACCCATGTGTAGCGTGAGTAGTCATCAATGACCACTAATGTATACTTTTTGCCTCTGATCGTCACCGGAGAGACTGGACCGAACAAATCCATATGTAGCAGCTGAAGGATTCCATCAGTGGAAGGAGATGGAACAGGCGGATTTTGATTCCTTGTTTGCTTTCCCTTCAGACATGCTTCACACTAAGTGTCTTTGCTGAATACTTCATTCGGTAGTCCTCTTGCTAGAGTGTTTCTAGCCAGTTTGTTGAGCGTCTTGAAGTTGAGATGGCTGAGTCTTCTGTGCCAGAGCTACCCCGTTCTGTTGTCATTCTTCGCCAACAAACAAGCTTCAGGTTCAGCTGAGTTCCAGTCAGCTAAATAGATATTCTTCTTGCACGAACCTGATAATACTGTTTTCCCTATGGATTTATCAATAACATCACAGAAACCAGCGTAAAAAATCACTCTATTCGAGTTATCACAAAATTGACTAACAGAGAGAAGGTTATGCTAAAGTCCTTCGACATATGATACTCTTGTAACTGTTGCAGTTCCAATGCTGAGTGTTCCATAGCCTTTGGTGTAGCCTTTAGCATTGTCTCCAAACTCGATTCGGGGTCCTTCTTCAGTAGTATAATTCTTCAACAAGTCCTTTTGGTACGTCATATGTCTTGAGCATTCGCTGTCCACATACCAAGGGTCCTTGTGCACCTGCAAAACAGAATTATATTTAGGTACCCTTTATTTTTTATTTTGGGTCCTTAGATGTTAGTTTTGGTAACCCGTATCTGTCTTACGACCCTAGTGGTCTCAGACAGTTTCTTTCCACTTGTGTCAACATATTTGACCATTGGACTGGTCACTGCTGACTTCTGAGGCTTTTCAGGTTCAGGAGTCCTGATCTTCTGAGTGGGTGGACTGCTGACCTTTGCCTTCTGTACGGCTTTCTTCTTCCTTTTCTGACTTTTGGATCCTCTCCTGACTATTGGATCATAGTAATATGACCCATACTGAGCTGGATGTGTCAGCTGAGGAGGTCCATACTAATCAGCCCACTTTGCTTTGCTGGTTCCCCCTTGACTGAACTGGGGTGATCTGGTGCTGATCTTCTTGTCAGATTGCTGATGAGTAGGATGAGTAGGATGAGGTTCCTTCATCTTCTGTTTATTTTTGGCTACGGGGTTCAGTATGTCTGCATTGATGGTCTCCCCTCGAACAAATCTATCAGCTAGCCGGTTCTCTGAGCGTACGGGGCCAGATGAGGAAGTTCCCTGGCTGAATCCAAGTCCCTCCTTGCAATGCTTGGGCTTGTTGCTTGCTAGCATAGCCTCCAGCTTCTTTTCAGCGCCCATGTATCGCTCTGTCATCAGGTTCCTCCATACATCATCACTTTTCTTCGGCGCTTCATGCTCGGTCTGAAGTACTAACAACTCTTGCTTCAGTAGACTCAGTTCAGTATCTTTCTGAGTCAAGTCTTTGGTCAAGACTGAGATCTGATCTTCTTGATGCTGAGACTTGGCCATCAGAGAGTTTATCTCCTCCCTGAGTCTCAACACAAGTCCTTCTGACTCAGTAACAACTTGACTTTCCTGAGAAAGTCTCTGATTCTCCACTTTCAGGGTATCCAATTCCTGAAGAGTCTTACTGAGCTGCAAACTCATCTGAATCTGCTCGTCGAGTAGTTCTTTATATGCGATTGCGACGTCCAGATTCTCGTCTGCACCTGAAAGAGTGTCGTGTGTGCAGTGTGAGGAGGAATTAAATGGTTCATGAGAGTTTACCTCATCCTCTTCTCCTGCCATGAGACACTTTTTAGCGTCTTCTTCAGCTTCAAGCTCTAGGGCTATGAAAGTTGCTTCATCGTCAGATGAATCCATGAAGGAGTCGACTTCATTTGAGTCGTCTGAGAGTTCACCAACAATGTATGCTTGTCTCTTCTTGATGAACTTCTCCCTTCTGGCTTTGCATGCTGCTCGTTCAGCAGTACTAAGCTCAGGACAATCATACTGATAGTGTCCTAACTTCTTGCAGTTATAGCAGGTGGTGACTCTTTCTTCCGTACTTTCACTGTCTTTCGACTGTGCTGAGTCATCCTTTTTCCTGCATTCAGAAGTATACGAGTCAGGAGTGCACTTAGGCGTGTATTCAGACTTACCCTTGGATTCTCTGAGGGCTTTAGTCACTTTTCTGCGCCTCTCCTTCTCCTTCTGATACTTTACGGCAAGCAGAGCGTACTTCTTGGCTAGATTTCCTTCTTGTATGTCAGTGAGTGAAGGTTCAGCCTTGCTAGACACTAGACCTGCTGTGCTGACTGATGCTTTGAAGGCAGCTTCAGCTCGTTGCTTCCTTTGAGGTAAGCCAAACTCGAATTCCTCTACTTCAAGTTCTGAAAAGATATGGTCAAGAGTAACAATATCTAAATCATAATGACGCAATAAAGTAGCAAAGGGAGTCCAATGACCGTCTGGCAGTGCCCTCAAAATTTTGAGATTCATCTCTCGGTTGGAGAATATCTTTCCCAACCCGTTGATAAAGTTCATTAGATCCGTAAATCTGACGTTGAGATCTTCAATGGAGTCATCAGGCATGAAGGACAATCTCTCCAGGTTTTGGAGTTCCAGCGCAAGTTTATTTACTTTGATCTTCTGAGTCCCCCGACTCAGTAGCGCTAGAGCATCCTAGAGTTCCTTCACGGACTTGCAGTCCTGAACTCTCCCGAGATATGAATCATTCAGGGTGGTCAGTATGGCGTTTCTGGCGACGCGGTCTAAGTTGTGAAGCTTCTTCTCCTCTGGGGTGAAGAGACTTCTGTCCTTGGGAATCTTCTTCCCGATCACCATTCCACCTCCATCTGCTAGATCCTGAGCTACGACACTATCGATCATGGGAACGATAGGTCCGTCCTCTAGAACCTCTGTCATGCTGTCGTGGAGAGAGGTCAGATGAGCTTCCATTCTGACCTGCCATACACCATAGTTCTCTATTGAGAACATGGGAACCATCCTTATTCCTGACATATCAGACATGATGAATAATGATATGAATGAAGAATGATATGCAGTGAAAACGTTTTCCGGATCCGTTCAAGTAGACCAATTTCAGAATAACAGGAGTCTTATAGAACTCCTGCTCTGATACCAATTGTTGGTCCCGAAAGCACGTTCAGGTGTAGGGGGGGGGGGTGAATACACCTGAAAACCGATTTTCTCAACTTAAACACGAACAGCCCTTTTCAGGATGATGTCGTACTGAACAAGTTCAGCAGACTAGATAAGCTGTTCTGAATCGTGTTGGCAGAGTGACTGACTCTACTGAGACCTGCTAGCTTACTAAGAGTCAGAATTCAGTATCTTGCAGATAGAGTTCAGTGATGCGGAATAGTGTAGGCCCAATTCACTTGAGTTAGGACAACGTTTTTATTAAAACAGTTTCAGTTGATTAGTGCAGTCTGTTAAGTTTGCTGAAACTCAGTTGAATGATTTAAAGAAGGTTTTTCAGTATGAACAGTAAATCAATGCAACAGTTAAGAACAGAACACAAAACACAGAGATTTTTAAAGTGGTTCGGACACAAAAATCCTACGTCCACTGTCCCGAAAGATCCGGAAGCTATTTATTATACTGAGATAGGCTCAATCGGTTTGTACGCTGGAGAAACACTGGTCTTGAGATTTATACTGAGCAAGTCTCAGTTTACACGGTTATCAAACTAAGTGTTTGAAAAACTCTCCAACTGTGAAGGAGTCCTTTACAATAAGGATTAGTTCAAAGGTGAACTCCTTCGTCTAAGTTATGGATATATGCTATTGAGCTTAGGTTAGAGGGATAGGGAACAAGGAAGAGGCTTCTAGAACGACGAACAACTGAATATAGCTTTGGGTTCGTGTATCGTCGTTTGGATACTAGAGGTTGTATGAAACAATTAAGCTTGGTTCCCTAAGAGCTGGAATGTAGTCTTTCGCCGGAGATAGATTCTTCGAACTTCTTGCGGAAGACTTAGGCTTTTTGAATTAGCTCGTTTGAATGCTCTATATGTTCTCTCGTGTTCTTCCCGTGAGCTTCAAATTTCGATTTATCCCTCTATTTATAGAGAAGAGATTAGGATAGATCCGTTGGAGACGACAATCCTTTGTCTCTCTCTTTTGGGTAGCTAACGGCTCTTTTGAAGTTTGGTGGCAGTGTCCTTTCCCTCCTTATGTAGTCTTTCGCCGGAGATAGATTCTTCGAACTTCTTGCGGAAGACTTAGGCTTTTTGAATTAGCTCGTTTGAATGCTCTGTATGTTCTCTCGTGTTCTTCCCGTGAGCTTCAAATTTTGATTTATCCCTCTATTTATAGAGAAGAGATTAGGATAGATCCGTTGGAGACGACAATCCTTTGTCTCTCTCTTTTGGGTAGCTAACGGCTCTTTTGAAGTTTGGTGCCAGTGTCCTTTCCCTCCTTTTCTGGAAAGTTGTTGACTTGCAGCTTTAGTAGATATAGGATACGTGGCTGCTTGTCATTGGCCGAGGTTAAGAAAGTGGTTGAGACAAAACAGACTTCAAGGAGATCTGAAGCTGACTTCTCTCTTCCTCGTATTGACTCTGCTGAAAAGTGACTTCAAAGATTCTGACAGTCAGAGGACTGTCTGGCCGTTGCTGAGTCTGATATCTGATTCAGTAGCATGCTCCTGCTGAGTCGGCTCTACTGAAAATCAGCTCTGAGTACAGTGAACTACTCTTGGTGAGTTCAGTTCCACTGACTTCTTTCGCATATCTTTGCTCTCGCCGAATCCAAGATATGCGAGTCTTCTAGTTCTGGTGCTGAGGCGGATAATCTACTGAGTGCCTGAACCAGAGCAGAGGGTCTGCTGAGTCTGAAACCTCAGAGACAAAACAACTTACAACGTAATGGTTCACCAAACAAAATAGGGTTTTGGGATCTTCAATTCTTCACAGACTTATTCAGAGCACAGGGCTACTGAGTCGTATGTTACCACAGAAGACTGAGTCATTTCCCACTATTTATCAACACTGCTGAGGATAGAATCATCACCCAACAGCTGCCAACATTGTACTTTCACTGACATAAAGCTGCCCTCAAGACTGAAAAAGAGAGAATCTCTATAGTAACGTTCAAAATTCAAGATGGTCGTTTTCCTTATCGTGTTTGACACGTGGCTAGGTCTCTTCCAATGGATCTTTCGATGAGTCAAAACTATTAATAAAGATCGATCTTCAAGCACTGAAGACACAAAGAACTCAAAACATTCACGCACTTAAAGCTCTAGCTAACTTAAAGCAAACTTACCGAAGAAATTTCAACTCAGATCAGACTTTCTTAGTTCTTCTCTCTAGAGATCATTTAGTTTTCATTCTCTATTCTAAGCCAACCTTTGTTAGATCATAGCTTAGAAAAACCCGAAAGAGTTCAGATTTGTGAACTGTTTCTTATTGTAAGAACCCCTTCTAGTTTGAGAAACTCAAACCCCTTGTTTGAAAATTGTAAAGTCACTTTGACTATAAGTAGAGTATCTGTCCTGCATATAAATCGATTGAGACTTGCTCAGTATAATAAATCAAGATCTCGTGCCTTGTTTAGGACAGTGGATATAGGATCTTGCGTATCCAAAACACTTTAAAAATCGCTGTGCATTTACTGTTCTATTTGGATACTGTTCATTCTGCATAAATTAATTTTCAAACGCATAACACAAATTTTCAGTAAAACATGTGTTTGAATTTTGTATATTGGAAGCAATTTTATGCTTGTATACAATGTATTTTTCCCCTTCACTATTTTATTCTTCTATTTGATATATATATATATATATATATGGTGTGGATCCTATAAGAAGAGTTCTTAAAATAAGAAATAGGAAGGATTTATATCTGTAGATTAATATCTAATCAATGGATAAGATTTTTTGTAATTTTTATCATCTAAAAAATCATATAATAAGGAAAGAGTATATTAGGCAAAAAAAATATGCGTATTATCTGTTTTTACACTCCCTTTTTTTGTAACTGTTCCATTATTTAGATGGAAACCCTCCCTCATAAAAAGGAAACCCTTGGACTACCATTAAAACTTGCAGCAACAGTTTTCTACAAAAAAATGTTAATTCACTATTTCTAAAACAATGTAATTGTATCCTGATACTTAAATTGAATGCATATAGTTGAATAGTATTATGCATAATTATTTGAGAATATATGCATATTTAGCAGTAATAATTACATTATGTGATACAAAAAATTCACAATATTTAATGCATATAAATGAATAGTATTATGCATAATTATGTTTAAATTCATGTATATTTAGACTTTGATGAAACGAAATATTAATTCACTATTTCTATAAAAATTTAATTGTGTTCTGATACTTTAATTGAATGCATATAAATGAATAATATTGTACATAGTTAAATGAAAATATATGCATATTTACTCTAAAATTGTCATCATATTTTTATATTAACTTATTCAAGAAATGGAAACAAACGAGAAAAGAGGTGGAATGTTTATTTTGGAAATGAAAAAATACGCAAACACTCTCTAGATTCAAAAATTTGAACTCAAATTAGAACCTAAATTTTCTTTGAAATGGAAATTATATGCTATTTTAGAAGGAGAATCAATTACTAAAAAAAAAAGAAGATGATGAAGATTAGGATTCACATTATAAACGATTCCACAAATTAAGGAATTTAAATGGACACAAATACCCTTAATGATATGTTATTAATAATAATGTAATAAATAAAAATATATCTTCAAAATAATCACAATCATAGATTTTTAAAAATGGAGGGCTAGAATTCCTTCCTATTTCTTATTTTAAGCCCCCTTCTCATATGATTCATTCCCATATATATATATATATATATATATATATATATATATATATATATATATATATATATATTAATATATATTGGGTTATGAGTCAGTGGTTGATTAAATCATTATTGAGAGGGTACTTTGTTTTATCATCGTAGTTCTTGTATTAGGACTTGCTTATTTCGGTAATGGGGGAAATCATAGTGATTTATTGCTATGGAATTGAAGATCCCAAAACCTGTCTTGTACCCTTAGTGTAGTGTCTTTCGGACTAGATGATGTAATAGGCTAGACTGTTTTATCTTCATTAACTGTTTTTGTCTAAGTCCTGTAAAGGGTATTTGTTGGTCTGAACTTCAGTAGGAAGTTAAATTCCAGAACCCCACGTCATCAGTATGTAAGAGCTCGTGTTCTCAGGTCTCCAACTGACTGTCATCAGAAGAAGATCTCTCATCAGTTGACCCTCAGTAAAAGAACACAAGACAGAGCTCCGTACCTTTAGAGTCATCAGCTGACTACACTCAGTAGAAGACCTGTTATCAGCCGACTCAGATGAAGAAGACAGTTGATCGTGTTAGATCTATTGTATCTGACAGAAAACGACCCGACTTTTAATATCATTCGAAAGTCAGCAAAGATCATACGAAGATGAGTGAGAGTCAACTCAGATGAAGACTGATGTCTGACAAGTCTCACCTACCACAAACCTCGACCAATGAGAAGCGGTCTAAGCCTTACCTGCTCTGACCAACTAAAGCTGCTCTCATACACAGTGACCAACTATTCTGCGACACTATTTCGAACTTATGGCCGTTTTCCTTGGACGTTTGTGACACGTGGCATCGTCTTCTCCAACGGACAAATGCCTGGCTCATGACTATAAATAGAGAAGCCTTTTTGAGCCCAAGGCACGGGATATCAAAAGGGATTACACGCTTAAGCATTCAAACTCTCTAGCGCATTCAAGAAGATCCAGCGACGAACTTGCGTAGTTAAAAATCTTTAGTTCTTCTCTCTAGAGTTTCTTTAGATCCCTCTTCTCTATCTAAGTTCCACTATTATATCCATAGCTTAGAATCTTCAAAGGAGTTCACTTTCTGTGACTGTTCTTATTGTAAGAACTCCTTCATAGTTGGAGAAAATCCCCTCCCCTTCAAACTTCGGTTTGATTTGTAAAGTAGCTAAGGACTATAACTTAGAAGGATCTGTCCAGCGCACAGATACCTTGCTGAGGCTTGCTCAGATTAATCAACAATACCTCCTGTTCAGCAGGACCGTGGGCGTATGATCTTGCGTATCCGAACCACGTTAAAAATCGCTTGTGTCATTTACTGTTTTATTGCATCGTTCTCAAACCGTTTTATAAACTCATACTTTGCATAAAATATATTTAATAAGTGCACTAGCCAAAACTGTTTTGGTTTGCGAAAAACACGTTTTCAAATCGAGACGAAGTCTGTTCGGGCCCTACACTTATCCGCACTAACTCTCCGCGTGAGGATTTAATACTGACAAAAGTCAGTAGAAGAAACTCAGTAGTTGAGTCTCTCTGACCCGCGATCAGAAGGTTACTATTTGACACTGTTCATCAGTTGCAACCTACAGCTCAGCTGTCCTTCGCGTTTGAGAAAAGAAACTTGTACTCAGGTGTATTCACCCCCCCTCTACACATGACACTCGTCTCCGAACCAACATATATATATATAGATATATACATATATGGATTTGGATCAAATAATAACTAAGGGTTTTTGTGAGAACGAAGAACCAATTACAACCATTGATGTAGTTGATCCAACGAATATCATTAATTAGTTAATTAATGACTTTTTTAAATGTCATAATATCTAGAAGGTTATTAGTGTAATTTTAGGTTTATGTAACTTCTAAAAGATCGTGTGATTATTTACGGATATGGCAAGTTTCTTAATATCTAATTTATTTTTTAATTAACATATTAATTATTGCGGATAAATAGCAACAAACGAATTGATTTATATAACTTTCTATAAATTGCGTACTTTTTTATAGTAAGCCACCCAATTAAATATGGTTATTATTATTCTTATGAATTTGTTAACATGTATCCATACAATTAAATCACAATTTTTACATTGGTTTTTTATGGTATGAAATCTTTTTGGATAAGGTAGGTTAGTTACTATTTAATTTATTTCCTTAAGTAATTTAATGAAAGACCATAAATAATGTTTTAATTATAATATTTAATATATTTAAGTCCTTTTATAATCGTATCTTATTAAAGGTTTGTTAAGATAGCATCAAAAGTTTTTTAAGAAAAAAGTACCGTGATTTCATAATTAATTGAATCATGCATATTTATTTATAGGTCGATGCATATTATGGAATTCATATATGCATTATCTGAAGTCGTTCTGGATATTGTTAAGTTATTAAAAATAATAGTTTTGTGTGTTAATATATGTCGTGCCATATAATATTCATTATAGTAATTAGTAGTAATATTATTTTATTAATTAATAATATTAATGAAATTATATTTTTAAATATATTAATTATTTATAATATTATGCGATATTCATGCTATGTTCATTATTAAAATATGTATTGAAAAGTCTGACATAATGCATAAAAAAATTATACCATTATGCATTAAGCTCTGTATCATAATGCATGTATTATGCATCAACTATTC
The DNA here is from genome assembly GCA_028984105.1 of Lavandula angustifolia. NCBI lineage: Eukaryota > Viridiplantae > Streptophyta > Magnoliopsida > Lamiales > Lamiaceae > Lavandula > Lavandula angustifolia. The sequence continues at coordinate 11,940,889 of CM054822.1, forward strand.
TACCATAATACATCGCATGATACAAAATTATGCATGTAAAATTTAAACAATATTCGGTCTTCTCATATTTGCACAAAAATAACATAATGCATCAAATTGTACAAATTATGCATGTTATATCGGGCTTAATATTCAATCACAAGACTATGTACAAATCAAATAAAGACAGAAAACACTAATAAAAATCAGGAATGGAAAGTAATCCACGAAATGAGAATGCGAAAACTAATTGCGATTTACCGTTGTTTCCTATAATATTAGTATTGGTGTGTAATTCTTCTTACAAATCTACCCTTCAAATATTAATAATAATTAAGATATTGATAATGTTGATTGAAATCTAACCATAGATCAAAACTAAATCTATGATTTATATTGATTCTTAGTTCTCACTTAAGGCTTGGTTCTCATGAGAACCATACTCTATATATATAGTTGCACATGTAATGCTTTATCTTGTATAAAAATTAGATTGTGTAGTGTGTTATAGATTACAGAAGACTACACAATTGGTCGAACTAACAAGATATGAACAATTATCATAGCTTAGATAACTTTAGGATAAGTTGTCGGTTTAAGCTGCAGTTTAGATAAGAAGTGGCTTGTCTTGGCTGCTTATCTATACTTGTACACTGAAGGTGGTGTATTTGTTAGTCCAGAGATGCACTTCAGGTGGGTGGGTGGGTGTGTGGGGTGGGGGTGGAGGGGGGGGGGGTTGAATACACCTTAATGCAAATTTAAACTCAGAACGCGAAAGTTAGCTTTAGCTGAAGATTGCTACTGAACTTTGTCACTTGGCCAGATATACTTTCTCGATCGCGTGGGCTTAAAATTCTCCTACTGAGTACAATACTTATTGGTCCCGAGATAAACGTTCAGGTGTAGAGGGGGGGGGGGGTGAATACACCTGAAAAATTTCTCAACTTAAAACGCGAACAGTCCTATTCAGGAGAGTGCCTTGCTGAACAAGTTCAGTAGACCAGATATGCTGTTCTGAAACACGTGGACAGAGTGACTGACTATAATGAGGCCTGCTAGCTGACTAATGTCAGAATTCAATACCGTTCAGTAAGAGTTCTGTAGAGTGCGGAAATGTGTAGGCCCAATTCAATTGAGTTAGAAAACGCTTTTATTAAAACTATTTCAGTATGTTAGTGCAATCTTTTAAGCTTTGCTGAAACTCAATTGAATGATTTTGAAAGATATTTTCAGTATGATCATAAATCAATGCAACAGTAAAAAAGAACACAGAACACAACAATTTTAAAGTGGTTCGGATATCAAACAATCCTACGTCCACTGTCCCGAAAAGATCAGGAAGCTATTTTATTATACTGAGTTAGTCTCAGTCGGTTTGTGCACTGGACAAACACTGGTCTTGAGGATTATACTGAGCAGGTCTCAGTTTACAAGTATCAAACTGAAGTGTTTGACAAATTCTCCAACTATGAAGGAGTTCTTTACAAGTAAGAATAGTTCAGAGATGAACTCCTTCGATCTAAGCTATGGATATATTCAGCTGAGCTTAGATTAGAGGGAAGGAAACAAGAAAGTGGCTTCTAGAGTGACGAACAGTGAGGAATAAGCTTCTTTGGGTTCGTGTTCGATTAGTTGGATACTAGAGGCTTTGAATCTAATTCAGCTTGGTTCCCTTTGAGCAAGAATGTCGCCTTTCGCTTGAAGTATATCTCTGAAGTTCTTGCGGAAAGCTTAAGTCGGTAGGTGTTTGCTCGTAATCGCTCGTGTGTTCTTGATATTCTCTAGGTGAGCTTCGATTTGAATTCTTCCCTCTATTTATAGAGGTGAGCCATGGAAACATCCGTTGGAGACGACGATCCATGTATCACTCTCTTTTGGGTAGCTAACGGCTCTTTCAAAGAAATCTGGCAGCGTCTTTTCCCTCCAATTCTGGAAATAAGTTGACTTGCAGCTTTAATTAGAATGTGTATAGCTGGTTGCTCGTCATTGGTCGAGGTGTAGAAAGCAGTTGAGACATATAGACTTCAAGGCAGATCTGAAGCTGACTTCTCTGTACCTCGTATGACTCTACTTTTTTAACAAGTAAGATCACTGACAGTCAAGAAGACTGTTTGGCCGTTGCTGAGTCTGACCTTGGTTCAGTAGTATACTCCTGCTGAGTCCAACTCTACTGAAGGTCAACTCTGAGTTCAGTGAACTGCTCCTGCTGAGTCCAGTTCCACTGACTCTTTTCAGTATGCTGCTCCTGCTGAGTCCAGCACTACTGAGCATGAATACCTCTCAGTATGCTGCTCCTGCTGAGTCCGGCACTAATGAGTCTTCACTCCAGGATACTGAGGCTAATAGTCTACTGAAGAGTCAGCAGACAGAACTAAGCGCCTGAACCATGCTGAAAGAATGTCTATTGAGTCTAAAACTCTCGGAGACAAAGGCATAACTATTACAACTCAATGGTTCACCAATCAAATTAGGGTTTGGGATCATTCAAATCTTCTAACGCTATACTACTGAATCATCTCCCAACAATTTCTCCCTATTTGATGATGCCAAAACCTAACACTACAAACTGTCAGAATCAAGCTCCTTACAAATATTACAAGTATAATCACTGGAGTTGTTCATCAAGTTCTAATCTACTGAGGGATACAGGAAGAAGTATCAGGACCTATACAGAATTCTAAAAATAATTTCCCCTTAAGATCCCTAAACAATAATTCCAATCAACAATTTCCCCTATGCAAGAGAGATCTATCAGTCTAAGTAAAACAGACAAACACATATATCAGCAGTGAGTGTGTGAGTCAGTAATCACTTAGGTGATTCTGAGTGTTAAGCTTAGAAATAAACACAGGCCATGAAGACAATAAGGTATTGTCGGACCAAACAGCAAAGATGTTTTATATATGAAAAGAAGTTCAGTACAATACATCTCTTGCTATTCTAAGAAACAAAAATACAAAGAAAATAAGCTAACTATCTCCTGAATCTCTGGATCCTTGCCTTAAAATCTCTAGACTTCTCTTCTGGCAAAGGCAATCCATACATCTGGAAAGTGTCCTTCCGGAGGTTCTTCATCTTCAGCACATCAGCAGGGTCAGAATCATCAAGTTCCAAAGCTTGGATAGCCCTTCTGACTTCTCCTTCTATAACTCTAGTATATAAAGATCCATCAAGCTTCTGTGGAGAAGGCAGAGGTCTAGGAACAGGAACTCGGATATCTTCTTTGTCAGCTAAGGCCATCTGGACTCTGGCATATATCTTAGGATCGCTTACCAGAAGTCATTCGAAGAAAGGCATTGCTCTTATGCATATCAGGCCAGTACCTCCAGACGAAGTACCTCTTAATGAATTCAACTTTAAGAGTTTCCCATTTCTGAGTCCGTTCCCATGGCATCCACTTGTCAACTCTTGGCTACCTGTGAATTTTCTGGTCACTAAGGCTTCCTGCCTCGCCTATACTTGTAGGGAATTTCAGTGTTGTTAACAGGCACCCTCTCTCGGGCTTCTTTCTCTGTCCGCAGCCTGAGGGCTTCTAGATCAGCAAGCCTAAGCCTCTCACGGGCTTCACTGATCTGCCTCGCCTCAGCTGTCCTGTCCAAAGCCCTGTCCATCGTGTCCCATATTTCCTTCATTTCTAACTCTTGTGCTTTGGAGGGGACGTAGGAGGGAACGTGGGGCTGTTCCTCTGATTCAGCAGGTGATTGGGATTTAGATTTTGGACCTGAAGTTCCACCCTACTGGCCAGTCTTGGACTTATCCTGCTGTTTCTGCTGTTCAGTCTCTTTTTCCTTTTCGGCTTCATCACCGATTCTCAGCTCTCTTGGGGGAGGCCTAGTCCCTGGCTTTCTTCCCCCTGAGACCTTTGTCTTAGCTTTGGCAGGGGCTTTCTTTAGTTTATTTGCTGCTTCAACTTCAGCAAGCTCCCTGGCAAGCTTCTCATCAGCCTCTATCTGAGCTTGCTCCTCAGGGTTGATGTATCTTTTTGTCCCTTTCTGTGTGGGGTTGGGAGTTTTAGCTTTTTCTTCCCCTTTCCCGCCACTGGAGGAGGCAGAGGAGTCTCCTCCTTTTCTGAGTCCTCTAGGAAGTCAGCAACCTCCTGGATATGTTCAGTAGGAGTCTGGGTTGCCGAATCCTTTGGTCCTGAGCCGCTTGGGCCAGTCTCAGCATGCCCCACATCGCCTGCGCCTGAGACACCCTGGGCCTCACCTGGAGTTCCTTGGGGGCGACTTCCAGATGCTCTACGTACTGATCTTATCCCCCTTGGTGTCCTTTCCCCCTTTTTGGCATCATCAGCTGAGCCAGGGGTAGGGACCTAAACAACCTTCTTGTTCAAACCATCAAATGCCTGCATCGTCTCAAACCGTTGGTGGAGGTCGTTCCTCTCTATGATCAGATCCTCACTATACTTCTTGTGTGAGGCATCCACCAACGTCTGAATACCTTGCAACTTGGCATAAATCTTTTCTTCCAAAGTCTTCCGAAGTGATTGCATTCTGAGCTCTTAAGTTTGACTCAATGAAGAAATAGATTCTGAGTGTGCTGAGTGGGCCGCCTTATAATCTTCCAATAATATCTTATGGGCGGCCTCCGGCGATGCTCGTTGCTTTTCAAACTCTGCTCTTTAAGTGGTTAAAGCATTAGTGAGAATGGTTGAGAAGTCGGGAGCCGCTCGAATTTTGAATAGAGGTCCTCGACCTCCTTCATCTCATCACTCGAGCAAGAATTGAATGTTTCCATGTCATGTGGACAGCCTTGGCCAGTAGTTGGTTCTGAGCTCCTTGACTCTTTAAGGCCTTAGCGACTGTCTTGGACCGTCGGCTCTTCGAGCTGGGCCCAACCTCAAAAACAGACACCAGTGGATACTGCTCGGGTCCGCGGCCTGAGAGGTTCTAGCTGCCGACTTTCTCCGGAGGGAGGATGCTGAGAGGTAATTCAAAAGTTGAGGGTTGGGCACCATCCTCCAGTTGAGTTCCCTCAGCAGGCTTCTCAGGGCCTGCATCACTGGGCGGGTCCTGATCATCGGGATCAGTACCCTCAGAAGGCGCGACTGCTATAGGAATGCGGTCGTTCAGAATGGCCAGCATCGCCACCCTTAAGTCTTCCATGGAGCTGATGTCTGCAGGCTCAGAGTAGCCTATCTGCTCGCGGAGGATCAACTCCTCTTCGTTCAGTTGTTCGCAGGTATGGTGAAGGATAAGCTTGTTCAGAGAAGACCAATCCTGGGACCGAATGAACATATGAAGCCTGGCCTACCTCGCAAGAGCAACCAAGTCAGAGTGACTTGAGATCTCCGGTATGGCTTCTGAGACTTCTCGGGAGGCTCTATTCTGAAGAGCTTCAGCCTCTATTTCGATGGTCTCGACTTCTGAGCTTGTCTCTGAGTCATCTACTTCGATTGGAGACATAGCCTTTTCAGCAGAAGGGATGCTGCTGATAGGTGGAACGTCCAGTGGGGTCTGAGAAATGGGAGTTGTCGGTTCAGCATCGAACCCCTGTTCCACGGTCACTCCTCTTTCAGTGGAGACTGCCTTCTCCACTGAGACTGTTTTCTCAGAAGAGTCTGAGTCGTCTCGCAGTCGGAAGGGAGGAATTATAACTTCTTGTTCAGAGTTAGTTTTTTGCTTCTTAGACGGAGTTTTTTGAGCAGTTTTTGGCGGTGACCTCTTCTTAGTAGGAGTAGACTTCTTTTTCCCATTTTCAGCAGGCCCTGCCCCTATCTGCTGTAGGGCTGCTGCCTTGCTATGAAATCGAATCTTCTTAGGGTTGAACTACGCCTTATCAACGTATGTGATGTGGTCAGCGCCACATAAGTCTTCTATCATTACAGTCAGCCTCATCCCATAGAGAAGCTTTCCCACTGTTAGGCTGTTCGTAATCCTGTCGAACTTGGCCGCCTGAGTTTGGAATTCTTTCAGAAAGAACTCCGTCCAGTTAACCTGAGCTCTATCATAAATAGCCATCATCATCTGGAGCTTAGGCCTGGAGACTTGATCAAAAGAGCCAGCTTGTCTAGTCAGTATCTGAGTGACTATGTAGGCCAAGGCTCTGTATCTCGGCAGCATGCAGTTTTTAGGGAATGCCGCCCTGAACGTTGTTGGCTCGCCACAGAATATCTCTAGATATTCATCGATCATGTCGTCTTTGTAGCCTGCTACACTGATTCCCGGGTTAGGTAGCTGAAAGCTCCTCTGGAGAGCTCGCTTAATGGACATTTGTTTGATCTCAGAATTAGCACGTGCGAGGTCAATGACGTGATGAATGATGAAACGTCCCACTATATCGCCGTCTACTGAGTCGGAGTTCAGATACAACTCCGAGATCTGATGAGGAAGGAAGAAAGCAGGCTTCCTTGACAAGAATCCCTCGAGGCCTGACGCCCTCAGCGCCTCGAATACCTTCGTCAAAATGTCGAGCTCGCAGGTGTCGAACTCCATAATAGGCTCGCACCACACCCGGTCCTTCTCAAGGTTTTCAACCATGTTGGTCGGGACCATAACTGAAACGTTCTTGGAAGCCATATCTAGAATCTGCAAAACTTAATATCAATATCAAAAATATTTATAGAATATATGTATGATCTACTGAATAGAAGATGAAATCTACCGTAATAATTGCTGAGAAACAGTGAATGCAATGTGCAAGTACAAGATTGAATTCTCAGAAATTTTTAGGGTTTAAGATGCAGAGAGTAAATGGCAGTTTTTGTTAACTTTGAACGTGATATATATATGATCAAGAAGATGAACAGTTCAAAATCGACGGTTCAGTTTAAATCTGCTTTATGAGATGGACGGTCAGGATTTGATGTTATAAAATAGGCAATGATCATCGTAGCCGCCTAAGTCAACTTACAGTTGTAAATAGCCAAAGAAGTAACTTGATAAGAAAAGCATTTAATGCGCGGCAGAATTCGGCAAACTTAGCATAGAATGTCGTGCATTTAATGAAACCGTTATATTAAATGACATTCTCTTAAGGCATTGAATACGATGCTGAATCAAAATCATTAATGTATCAAATGCAATGTTGGCTACTGAAAAGAGATACGCAAACCTATCAGCTGAACATCGTAGTCAGCTGATACCTCGTGTAGATGGTTTCTGAATCTCTATGTACTAAATGAGTCCAGTACTGAGTGTGAACATTCCCCCTTGCTGAATGCTCCTCTCCTGAATCCTCTTACTGACTGGAGTCAGTAGGGTCCAACAGATTTAGCTCTACTGAAAGTTCTCTGAATCTGGCTTCAGCTAGAGGCTTGGTCAGAATATCGGCCCTTTGATGGTCAGTATGGATCTTCTCCATTCTGATATCTTTCTTTTCGACATGGTCACGAATGAAGTGGTTCTCTGATGTCCACGTGCTTGCAACTAGTGTGAAGTACAGGATTCTGAGTGATTGCAATTGCACTGGAGCTGTCGCAGAAGATCGACACTTCATTCTGAATGACATTATAGTCGTGTAGCTGCTGTCTCAGCCAAAGGATTTGGGTGCAACAACTTCCGGTAGCCATGTATTCAGCTTTAGTAGTTGACGTCGCTACTGAATGCTGTTTCTTTGAAAACCATGACATCGGCTTACTGCCAAGGAACTGACAAGTTCCCAAAGTTGATTTTCGGTCAATCCTGTATCCTTCATAGTCAGCATCAGAATAACCAGTTAGTTCAATATTATCATCTGCTGGATACCATAAACCCATGTCAGGTGTTCCTCTGAGATATCGGAGAATCTTCTTTGCTGAGTCCATGTGGCTCTGCTTAGGATTCGCCTGAAATCGAGCGCAGACACCTACAACATAAGTTATGTCAGGTCTAGTAGCAGTTAGATATAATAAAGAACCAATAATTGATCGAAATTCAGTATGGTCTACTGATACTCCCTCTTTGTCAAGATCGATTTTCATGTTCGTGTTTATTGGGATCTTTATTGGTTTGCCGGATGTACAACCGAATTTCTTGATGAGGTCTCGAGTGTATTTGCCTTGATTGATGAACGTTCCCTTCTCTAATTGTTTGACTTGAAATCCGAGGAAATAATTCATCTCTCCCATCATTAACATCTCGAATTTGTCCTTCATCATTTTCTCAAACTGTTGACACATGATGACATTCTTTAATCCAAATATGATGTCATCTACGTAAATCGGCACAAGTAAGATGTCGTCGTCTAGACGAATGCTGAATAGTATGCGGTCTATTGTGCCTTTCTGAAAACCTTTCTGAAGAAGAAACTCACAAGCCCTGGGTACTTGTTTTAACCCGTACAGGGCCTTAATGAGTCTATAAACCTGATGTCCATGCTGAAAGCCGGGAGGCTGTTCTACATAGACTTCTTCTTTCAACACGTCGTTCAGGAATGAAGACTCCACATCCATTTGATAAACTCTGAAGCGTTGATGTGTTGCGTAGGCTAGGAATAGTCTGATTTCCTCCAATCTTGCAACTGGAGCGAAAGTTTCGTCAAAATCTATCCCTTTGGCTTGACAGTAGCCTTTTTCCACGAGTCTTGCTTTGTTCCTTACTATGACGTTGTTTTCATCACGCTTGTTCTTGAAGACCCATTTAGTTCGATCACATGTTAATGTCGGGGTCTATCAACAAGCTCCCATATTCGTTTCTCGTGAATTGATTTAGCTTCTCTTGCATGGCGATGATCTAATCAGCATCCTTAAGTGCGTCCTCAACTGACTGGGGTTCTTCAGTAGACAAGAAGCATGAATATAGTGCGCTTTCTCCCTGACAGAATCTCGATCTTGTCTTTACACTAGCTGAAAGATCTCCAATAATTAGATCAGAAGTGTGAGCGTCCAGCCACGATCGACGATGTTTTAACTCTTCATCTGAAATTTGTTCAACACAGATAATAGGTGAGTTAGGAATTTCAGTTGTACTATTCTGAGATTGAAGTATTTCAGTTACTAGAGTCAGGTCTACTGAGTCACCAGGTTCAAGGGCATTCAGCTCAGGAACTTCATTTGTTTCCCCTGAATTATTATTCTCAGTAGAGGTCTCAGTTACCACTTGGGTTTCTTCATCGACCTGAGTTACCTAGGATTGACTCTATTCAGTAGAGTCAATATGTTCGATTACGTCTCTGCCGGGCCGAGATTCGTAGTCTTATCTTCAATTTCCTCTTCGAATCAACATCCCAACACAACCGGATCTTCTCAACATTGTATTTTAAGCTCGGATCCTCGTAGCCGTTTACTTATTTCCTCAGATTCTCGAATTTGAGTTTCGCTCCCGTCTTCGATAGCAAACTCATTAAAAACAACATGAGGGCTTTCCTCCACACAAAGGGTCCGGTAGTTAAAAACTCTGAAGGCTTTGCTGACCCGGGAGTATCCTAAGAAGACTCCCTGGTCTGACTTGCTATCAAAAGTCTTTAATTGATCCTTCCCAATATTGTGGATAAAGCACGAACACCCAAAAAATATGAAAATAAGATAAGAAAGGCTTCCTGCCATTCCATAATTCATATGGTGTCTTCTGATGTTGCTTCGTCAGTAGAGATCTGTTCTGAGTATAACATGTAGTGTCAGTTGCTTCTGCCCAGAATGTAGATGGGAGTCCTGAGTCTGCGAGCAGGGTTCTTGTTGCTTCTTTGAGTGTTCTGTTCTTCCTCTCAGCAATCCCATTTTGTTGAGGCGTGCGTGCAGCGGACGTCTCATGCTCTATGCCTTCAGCTTTGCAGAACTCTTCCACCATCGAATTCAGGAACTCAGTTCCTCTGTTTGAACATATCTTTCTAATTTCGGTGTTCTTCTCGATACTGAGCCTTTTCAGAAGCGCAGGCAACTCTGTTTTGACGTCAGACTTGTTGGCAATAAATTTGACCCATGTGTAGCGCGAGTAGTCATGGATGACCACTAAAGCATACTTTTTTCCTCTCGATCATCACTGGAGAGACCGGACCGAACAAATCCATGTGTAGCGGTACGAAGGATTCCATAAGTGGAAGGCGATGGAACGGGCGGATTTTGCTTCTTTGTTTGCTTTCCCTTCGAACATGCTTCACACCGAGTGTCTTTGCTTGAACACTTCATTCGGCGACTCCTCTTACTAGAGCGTTTCTAGCTAGCTTGTTGAGCGTCTTGAAGTTGAGATGGCCGAGTCTTACGTGCGCGAGCCACCCCGTTCGTTGTTGTTCTTCGCCGCAAGCATGCTTTAGGTTCACCGAGTTCCAATCGCCTACATATATATTCTTTTTGCGCGAACCCGATAACACTTGTTTTCCCCGTAGATTTGTCAATGACATCACGTAAAACCGGCGTCGAAAATCACTCTATTCGAGTTATCACAAAATTGACCAACAGAGAGAAGATTATGTTGAAGTCCTTCAACATATGATACTCTTGAACCGTGGCGCTCTCAATGGTAAGTGTTCCATAACCTCTTATTGGGAGATGATTCGGTTAAGACATAACTCGCAGCCCCGTGCTCCGAATATTTACCGAAGATTTGAGGATCCCAAAACCCTATCTTGGCTGATGAACCATTCAGTTGTAATGTGTTCCGTTCGTCTCCGAGGTTTCGGACTCGTAGACACTCTTCATCCGGTTCGGGCGCCGCAGATTACCCGCCTCGGTACCGGAAGTAAAAGACTCGGTAATATTGGACTCAACAGAGCAAAGATATCGAAAGGAGTCAGTGGAACTGAACTCAGTAGGAGTAGTTCACTGAACTCAGAGTTGATCTTCAGTAGAACCGACTTAGCAGGAGCATGCTACTGAATAAAGATCAGACTCAACAACGGCTGGACAGTCTTCTGACTGTCAGGATTCTCTAAAGTCAAATCGGCAGAGTTAATACGAGGAAGAGAGAAGTCAGCTTCAGATCGCCTTGAAGTCTGTTCTGTCTCACCTACTTTCCTGAACCTCGACCAATGACAAGCAGCCAACTGTCCATATTCTAAATAAAGCTGCAAGTCAACAACTTTCCAGAAATGGAGGGAAAGGACACTGCAACCATACTTCGAAAGAGCCGTTAGCTACCCAAAAGAGAGAGAGACACAAGGATCGTCGTCTCCAATGGATCTATCCTTGCCTCTACTCTATAAATAGATAGATACAATTCAAATTGAAGCTCACGAACATACGAGTGAACCAACAAGCACCCAAGCGAACTGCAAACACAGAGCATTCAAAGAGCAACTCACAAACGTCTTAAGTCTTCCGCAAGTAGTTCGAAGAAGTAATCTCCGGCGAAAGACGACATACCTACTCATAGGGAACCAAGCTGAACCAGAATTATATAGCCTCTAGTATCCAAGCGACTGAACACGAACCCAAGTCTATACTTAGCCGTTCGTCGCTCTAGAAGCCATTTTATCGTTCCCTATCCCTCTAACCTAAGCTCAGTTGTTCATATCTATAGCTTAGACGAAGGAGTTCATAGTCGAACTGATCCTTATTGTAAAGGACTCCTTCATAGTTGGAGAGTTTTTAAACACTTAGTTTGATACCTAGTAAACTGAGACTTGGTTAGTTGAGAAATCGGTTTTCAGGTGTATTCCCCCCCTCTACACCTGAACGTTTACTCTCGTGACCAACACCTCTGGTATAACCTTTTGCATTATCTCCGAACTCGATTTTGGGTCCTTCTTCAGTAGTATAATTCTTCAGTAAGTTCCTCTGGTACGTCATATGTCTTGAGCATCTGCTGTCCACGTACTAAGGGTCCTTGTGCCCCTGTAAAACATAATTATATTCATGTACCCTTTATTTTTGATTTTGGGTCCTTAGATGTTACTTTTGGAAACCCAAATCTGTCTCACGACCCTGGTGGTCTCAAATAGTTTCTTCCCACTTTGATCAACATACTTGACCACTGGACTGGTCGATGCTGACTTCTAAGGCTTTGCTGGTTCAGGTGGTTCAGGAGTCCTGGTCTTTTGAGTTGGTGGACTGCTGACCTTAGCCTTCTGAATGACTTTCTTCTTCTTCTTCTGAATCTTGGATCCTCTCCAAACTATATGATCATAATAATATGACCCATACTGAGCTGGATGTGTCAGCTGCGGAGGTCCATACTTATCAGCCCACTTAACTTTACTGGTTCCCCTTTGACTGAACTGGGGTGATTTTGAGCTAATCTTCTTGTCAGAATTCTGATAGTTAGGATGAGGTGCCTTCATCTTCTGTTTGTTCTTTGCTAAGGGGTTCAGGATCTCAGCATTGATAGTCTCCCCTTGAACAAACCTATCAGTCAGATGATTCTCTGAGCATACGGGGGCAGATGAGGAGGCTCCGTGGCTGAACCCGAGTCCCTCCTAGCAATGTTTCAGCTTGTTGTTGGCTAGCATTGCCTCAAGCTTTTTCTCAGCTCCCATGTATCGCTCCCGTCATCGGCTCCTCCGCACATCATCACTCTTTTTAAGCATCTCATGCTCGGTCTGAAGTCCTGAGTACTTCTACTTCAGTAGACAGAGTTCAGTATCCTTCTGAGTCAAGGCATTGGTCAGTACTGAGATCTGATCTTCTTGATGCTGAGACTTAGCCATCAGAGTGTTAATCTCCTCCCTGAGTCTCAACAAGAGTCCTTCTGACTCAGTAGCATCCTGACTCTCCTGAGAAAGTCTCTGATTCCCCACTTTCAGGGTATCCAACTCCTGAAGAGTCTTACTGAGCTGCAGGCTCATCTGAATCTGCTCGTCGAGTAGTTCTTCATATGCGATCGCAACGTCTAGATTCTCATCTCGCACTCGAAATGGTGTCGTGTGTGCAAGGTGAAGAGGATTTAAATGGAGCGTGAGAGTTTACCTCATCCTCTTCTCCTGTCGTAAGACACTTTTCAGCATCTTCTTCAAGCTCTAGGGCCATGAATGTCGCTTCATCGTCAGATGAATCCATGAAGGAGTCGACTTCATCTGAGTCGTCAGAGAGTTCACCGGCAATATATGCTTGATGCTTCTTGATGAACTTCTCCCTTTGAGCTTTTCGTGCTGCTCTTTCAGCTGTACAGAGCTCATGACAGTCGTATTTGTAGTGTCCTGGCTTCTTGCAGTTGTAGCAGGAGGTGATTCTGCCTTCTTTCCTATCAATGTCTTTCGACTGTGCTGAAACCTCCTGTTTACTGCAATCAGAAGTATGCGGTTCATGAGTGCTCTTAGGTGTATACTCAGACTTACTCTTTGAGTCTCTGACGACTCTAGAGAGCTTTCTACACCTCTCCTTCTCCTTCTGATACTTCACGGCAAGCAGTGCATATTTCTTAGCTAGGTTTCCTTCTTGTAGATCGCTGATTGAAGGCTCAGCCTTGCTAGATGCGGTAGCTGCTGTGCTGACTGATGCTTTGAAAGCATGGTCGATCTATGTGTCAGCTTCAGCTCGCTGCTTCCTTTGCGGTAGGCCGAACTCGAACTCCTCAGGTTTTAATTCTGAAAATATATGATCAGGAGAAATAATATCAAGATCAGAATGTCTAAGAAAAGTAGAAAATGGAGTCCAATGTCCGTCCAGTAGTGCTCTCAAGATTTTGAGATTCATTTCTCGGTTGGAGAACGTCTTTCCCAACCCGTTGATAGTGTTCATCAGATCTGTAAATCTGACATTGAGATCTTCAATCGTGTCGCCAGGCATGAGAGACAGTCTCTCCAGCTTCTGAAGTTCCAGCGCTAACTTGTTAGCTTTGATCTTTTGAGTCCCCCGACTCGTAGTGCGCCGAGCATCCTAGGAGTTCTTTGGCGGACTTCCAGTCCTGAACTCTTCCGAGATAAGAGTCGCTCAAGGTGGTCTGTTGGTCCCGAGAGCACGTTCAGGTGTAGAGGGGGGGGGGTGAATACACCTGAAAACCGATTTTCTCAACTTAAACACGAACAGTCCTTTTCAGGATGATGTCGCATCAACAAGTTCGGCGGACGGCATAAGCTGTTCTGAATCGTGTGGCAGAGTGACTGACTCTACTGAGATCTGCTAGCTGATTGAGAGTCAGAATTCAGTATCTTACAAATAGAGTTCAGTGGTGCGGAAAAGTGTAGGCCCAATTCAGTTGAGTTAGGAAAACGTTTTTATCAAAACAGTTTCAGTTGATCAGTGCAGTCTGTTAACTTTGCTGAAACTTAGTTGAATGATTTAAAAGATGTTTTCAGTATGAACATTAAATCAATGCAACAGTTAGAAACAGAACACAAGACACAGAGGTTTTTAAAGTGGTTCAGACACAAAAATCCTACGTCCACTGTCCCGAATGATCAGGAAGCTATTTATTATACTAAGATAGTCTCAGTCGGTTTGTACACTGGACAAACACTGATCTTGAGATTTATACTCGAGCAAGTCTCGGTTACGTGGTTATCAAACTAAGTGTTTGAAAAACTCTCCAACAGGTAAGGAGTCCTTTACAATAAGGATCAGTTCGAAAGTGAAATCCTTCGTCTAAGCTATGGATATATTCTATTGAGCTTAGGTTAGAGGGAAAGGGAACAAGGATGTGGCTTCTAGAACGACGAACAACTGAATAGAGCTTTGGGTTCGTGTATCGTCGTTTGGATACTAGAGGCTGTATAGTTCAATTTAGCTTGGTTCCCTATGAGCAGAGTCGTAGTCTTTCGCCGGAGATTGCTTCTTCGAACTTCTTGCGAAAGACTTAGGCTTTTTCGAATTTGCTCATTTGAATGCTCTATGTGTTCTTGCGTGCTCGTTGAGGTTCACGAGCTTCAAATTTTGATTTATCCCTCTATTTATAGAGAAGAGATTAGGATAGATCCGTTGGAGACGACGATCCTTTGTCTCTCTCTTTTAGGTAGCTAACGACTCTTTTGAAGTATGGTGGCAGTGTCCTTTCCCTCCATTTCTAGAAAGTTGATTGACTTGCAGCTTTAGTAGATATAGGGTACGTGTCTACTTGTCATTGGCCGAGGTTCAGAAAGTGGTTGAGACAGAACAGACTTCAAGGAGATCTGAAGCTGACTTCGCTCTTCCTCGTATTGACTCTGCTGAAATGACTTCATAGATCCCGACGCCGAAGATCGCTCGTCCGCTATCGAAGTCCGATCTCCGATTCCGGAGCATGCTCCTGCTGAGTCGGCTCTACTGAAGATCAGCTCTGAGTACAGTGAACTACTCCTACTGAGTTCGTTCCACCGACTCCTTTCGCATATCGCTCTCCGCCGAGTCCAAGATCAATGAGTCTTCTACTTCAGTGCCGAGGCAGATAATCCACTGAGTGCCTGAACCAGAGCAGAGGGTCTGCCGAGTCTGAAACCTCAGAGACAAAACAAATTACAATGCAATGGTTCACCAATCAAAATAAGGGTATTGGGATCTTCAAATCTTCACAGACTCTTTCAGAGCACAGGGCTACTGAGTGTATGACAACACAGAAGACTGAATCATTTCCCACTATTTATCAACGTTGCTGAGGATAGAATCATCACCCAACATTTTCCCCCTATTTGATGATGCCAAAACCTAATAGCTATCAACTAATCAACCTAACACTATAACTTATCAGAAACAGAGTTCCTTACAAATATTACAAGTATGATCAGTGGAGTTGTTCTTCAAGTCCTAGACTACTGAGGGGATCACGGCAGAAAGTTAGAACAGAGAACAGAAATTTCCTCCTGTCTTATCAACATCTTCCCCCATGCTATCAAGTCTATCAGAATCTAGCTAAGCAAATAACAGACAATGAGTGTGTGAGTGTGTGAGTCAGTAATCACTTCAGTGATTCTGAGTGTTAAGCATAAGCAAACAGGGATATTCAGACAATAAGATATTGTCAAAGCCAAACAGAGATATTATATATAAGAGAATATCAATACAGTTACATCTCTGCTAGACTAGAAAAAGAAAGAAGGATACAAAGAGAGTATAGAAGCAAGAAATCATTTGAACTGCCTAATCCTGTCTTTTGAAATCTTGAGATTGAAGTTTCAGAAGAGGCACTCAATACATGCGATATGTGACCTTTCTCGGCTTGAGTAACTCGGCGAAGTCCGCCGGGGTCTTCTTCATCAAGGAATTTGGCTTCAGCAGCGTCCTTTACTTCTTTCTCTATTACTCCATAGTGAATGGATCCATCAAGCCTCTGTGGGGGTGGCAGGATTCTGGGGTCTGGAACTCTGACTTCAATATTTTCTTTGACAGCTTGTTGCGATCATCATACATATCCAAGTCAGCTCTCATGATCCATTCAGTATATGCCACTGACTTGCGTTTCTCAGACCAAAATCTCCAGAAATAGTTCCTCTTTATGAACTCGATCTTCAGTGCTTCCCACCTCTGAGTGAATTTCATTGGTATCCATTCATCTGTTCTAGGCCATCTGTAAGTCTTCAGATCTGTAGGCTTCCTGAATCTCCTGTATCTATAGGGGATGTCAGCCTTTGCAGGGATCCCTTTGACTAGCTTCCTTTTCAGTTCTCAGCCTAAGAGCTTCAAGATCTGCCATCCTTTTTCTCTCTCTGGCTGCTTTAATTTGCCTGGCCTCTTCACCTCTATATAAGTATCTGTCTAAATAAGCCCAGATTTCTTCCATCTCTTGTTCCTGTGCCTTCGAGGCAGTGTAGGAGGGCTTGTGATGTGGCTCTTCTTCTGAGTCAGCAGGTGTGGATGATTTTTCTTTGGAAGTCCCCTGCTGCCAGCTGATTGCTATTGCTGCTGCTCCTTTACCTTTTCTTTATCAGCCTCGTCGTTGAGTTTAAGCATTTTAGGAGGCAACCTAGCACCTGTTTTCTTGCCTCCAGCTGGAGCCTTGGTTTTACCTTTGGCAGGCTTCTTCTTAGGTTTATTAGCGGCTTCAGCTTCGACTATTTCCCTAGCCAGCTTCTCATCTGCTGCTATTTGAGCCTCCTCCTCTGGGGTTATGAACCTCCTGGGTCCTTTGTTAAAAATCATTCAACTGAGTTTCAGCAAGCTTAATCAACTGCACTAACATACTGAAACTGTTTTGTTAAAAACGTTTTCTTAACTCAAGTGAATTTGGGCCTACACATTTCCGCACTACTGAACTTTATCTGAACGGTACTAAATTCTGACTCTAGTCAGCTAGCAGACCTCAGTAAAGTCAGTCACCCTACCACACGATTCAGAACAACTTATTTGGTCTGCTGGATTTGTTCAGTACGTCACTCTCCTGAAAAGGACTGTTCGCGCTTAAAGTTGAGAAATCGATTTTCAGGTGTATTCACCCCCCCCCCTCTACACCTGAATGTTTACTCTCGGGACCAACAATTGGTATCAGAGCGGGAGTTCTCTAAGACTCTTGTTATTCTGAAACTGGTTTACTTGAACGGATCCGGAAAATGCTTTCACTGCATGTCATCCTTCATTCATATCATCATTCACTATGTCTGATATGTCAGGAATCAGAATGGTACCCATGTTCTCAGTGGAGAACTATGGAGTATGGCGAGTCAGAATGGAGGCACATCTGACCTCCCTCCATGATAGCATGACAGAGGTTCTAGAGGACGGACCTATTGTTCCTATGGTTGATAGCGTCATAGCTCAAGACCCAGCACAAGGAGGAGGAATGGTGACCGGGAAGAAGATCCCTAAAGATAGAAGTCTCTTCACCCCTGAGGAGAAGAAGCTTCACAACTTAGACCGAGTCGCCAGAAATGTCATACTTGAGCGATTCTTATCTCAGAAGAGTTCAGGACTGCAAGTCCGCGAAGGAACTCTGGGATGCTCTAGCACTACTGAGTCGGGGGACTCAGAAGATCAAAGCGAACAAACTCGCGCCGGAACTTCGTAAGCCGGAGAGATTGTCTCTCATGCCCGTGAGTCCATCGAAGATCTCAACGTCAGATTCACGGATCTGATGAACTCTATCAACGGGCTGGGAAAGACATTTTCCAACCGAGAGATGAATCTCAAGATTTTGAGGGCACCGCGTACCGGCCACCGGACTCCCTTTGCTACTTTATTGCGTCATTCTGATTTAGATATTATTACTCCTGACCATATCTTTTCAGAGCTTAAAGCTGAGGAGTTCGAGTTTGGCCTACCTCAAAGGAAGCAGCGAGCTTAAGCTGACACCCAAGTCGACCATGCCTTTAAAGCATCAGTCAGCACAGCAGCTCCGGCGTCTAGCAAGGCTGAACCTTCACTTAGCGATCTACAAGAAGGAAATCTGGCCAAGAAGTACCCGCTGCTTGCCCTGAAGTATCAGAAAAAGAAGGAGAGGCGCAGGAAGCTCTCAAGAGTCGTCAGAGACTCTAGGGGTAAGATTGAATATACACCTAAGTGCACTCCTGACTCACACACTTCTGAATGTAGAAAATAGGAGGACTCACTCGGTCGAAAGACAAAAAAGCAAAGAAGAAAGAGTCACAACTCGCTATAACCGCAAGAAGCCGGGACACTATCAAGATGATCGTCCCGAGCTCAAGATCGCCGAAAGAGCAGCATGCAAAGCTCGAAGGGAGAAGTTCATCAAGAAGCGACAAGCAGATATTGCCGGTGACCTTTTAGACGACTCAAATGAAGTCGACTCCTTCATGGATTCATCTGACGATGAAGCGACATTCATGGCAGTAGAGCTTGAAGCTGAAGAAGACGCTGAAAAGTGTCTCATGGCAGGAGAAGAGGATGAGGTAAACTCTCACGCTCTATTTAAATCCGCTTCACACTCCACACATGATACTATTTCAGGTACAGATGAGAATCTGGACGTCGCGATTGCATACGAAGAACTACTCGACGAGCAGATTCAGATGAGTCTGCAGCTCAGTAAGACTCTTCAGGAGTTGGATACCCTGAAAGTGGAGAATCAGAGACTTTCTCAGGAGAGTCAGGTTGCTACTGAGTCGAAGGACTTGTGTTCAGACTCAGGGAGGAGATAAACTCTCTTGATGGCCAAGTCTCGGCATCAAGAAGATCAGATCTCGCATCGACCAATGACTTGACTCGTAAAGATATCGAATGAGTCCGCGGAAGCAAGACTTGTCGGACTTCGGACCGAGCATGAATTGTCAAGAAGAGTGATGATGTTTGGAGGAACCTGATGACAGAGCGGTACATGGGCGCTGAAAAGAAGTTTGAGGCGATGCTAGCAAGCAACAAGCCTAAGCATTGTAAGGAGGGACTCAGATTCAGCAATGGAGCCTCCTCATCTGCCCCCGTACGCTCAGAAAACCGGCTAGCCGATAGATTTGTTCAAGGGGGAGACCACCAACGCAGAGATTCTAAACCGCTTAGCCAAGAACAAACAAAAGATGACGGCACCTCATCCTAGCTATCAACATTCTGACAAGAAGATCAGTACCAAATCACCCCAGTTCAGTCAGGGGGGAACCAGCAGAGCAAAGTGGGCTGATCAGTATGGACCTCCGAAGCTGACACATCCACTCGCATGGGTCATATTATTATGATCCTATAGTCGAAGAGGACCTAAAAGTCGAAGAAGAAGAAGAAAGCCGTACGTAAGGCAAAGGTCGGCGAATCCACCCACTCGGAAGATCGGGACTCCCGAACCTATAAAGCCTCGAAGTCGGCATCGACCGCATAAAGGGTCAAATATGTTGATCAAAGTTGAATGAAATTGTCCGAGACCACCGTGGTCGTAAGACGTATCCGGGTTTCCAAAACTAACATCTAAGGACCCAAAATCAAAAATAAAGGGTACCTAAATATAATTCTGTTTTGCAGGTGCACAAGGACCCTTGGTATGTGAACATCGGATGCTCAAGACATATGACATACCAAAAAGACCAACTAAAGAATTATACTACCAAGAAGGACCCCGAATCGAGTTTGGAGACAACGCAAAAGGCTATACCGGAGGCTATGGAACACTCAAGCATTGGAACCACGACGCTCTCAAGAGTATCATATGTTGAAGGACTTCAAAGATAATCTTCTCTATGTTAGTCAATTTTGTGATAACTCGAATAGAGTGATTTTTGACACTGGTTTCTGTGATATCATTGATAAATCTACAGGGAAAACAGTGTTGTCAGGTTCGCGCAAAAAGAATATTTATATAGCTGACTGGAACTCAGCTGAACCTGAAGCTTGTTTGTTGGCCAAGAACGACAACAGAACGGGATGGCTCTGGCACAAAAGACTCAGCCATCTCAATTTCAAGACGCTCAACAAATTAGCTAGAAACACTCTAGCAAGAGGACTGCCGAATGAAGTATTCAGCAAAGACACTCAGTGTGAAGCATGTCTGAAGGGAAAGCAAACAAGGAATCAAAATCCTCCTGTTCCATCTCCTTCCACTGATGGAATCCTTCAGCTGCTACATATGGATTTGTTCGGTCCAGTCTCTCCGGTGACGATCAAAGGCAAGAAGTATGCTTTAGTGGTCATTGATGACTACTCGCACTACACATGGGTCATATTTATTGCCAACAAGTCTGACGTCAAAACAGAGTTACCAAGGCTTCTGAAAAAGTTCAGTGTCGAAAAGGACACCAAGATCATTAAGATACGTTCGCATGCAGGAACCGAGTTCCCCGAATTCTATGGTGGAGGAGTTCTGCAAGGCGTAAAGCATAGAGCATGAGACGTCCGCCGCACGCACGCCTCAACAAAATGGGGTTACCGAAAGGAAGAATAGAACACTCAAAGAAGCAAAGAAGAACCCCCGCTCGCAGACTCATGACTCCCAACCAAATTCCTGGGCGTAAGCTACCGACACCGCATGTTATACTCGAGAATAGGTCTCTACCGACAAAGCAAAGATAAGAAGACACCATATGAATTATGGAACGGCAGGAAGCCTTCTTTATCTTATTTCCATATTTTTGGGTGTTCGTGCTTTATCCACAATAATGGGAAGGATCAGTTGAAGACTTTTGATAGCAAGTCGACTGTGGAGTCTTCTTAGGATACTCCCGGTCAAGAAAGTCTTCGTAGTCTTTAACTATCGGACCCTTTGCGTGGAGGAAAGCCCTTATGTTGTTTTTAATGAGTTTGCTACTGATGATAGGGGCAGGAACTCTACACCTGAATCTGAGGACATCAGTAAGCAGCTACCGGATCTGAGCTTAAAAGATAAAGTTGAAAAGATCCAGCTATGTTGGGATGATGATTCAGATGAAGAAACTGAAGACAAGTCTACTGAATCTCAGCCAGCAGTAGGAGTAGCTGAAGAGATTGACTCTACTGAACAGAGTCAATCCCAGGTAACTCAGGTCGATGAAGAAACCCAAGTGGTAACCGAGACCTCTACTGAGGATAATAATTCAGGGGGAACAAATGATGTTCCTGAGCTAAATGCCCCTGAACCTGGTGACTCAGTAGACCATACTCTTGTAACTAAATTGCTTCAATCTCATAATAGTACAACTGAAATGCCTAACTCACCTACTATCCGTGTTGAACAAGTTTCAGATGAAGCGTTGAAACATCGTAGATCGTGGCTGGACGCTCACACCGCTGATTTAATTATTGGAGATCCTTCAGCAAAGACAAGATCCAGATTCTGTCAGGGAGAAAATGCCTTATATTCCTGCTTCTTGTCAACTAAAGAACCTCAGTCAGTTGAGGATGCACTTAAGGACGTTGATTGAATCATAGCCACACAGGATGAGATGAATCAGTTAACGAGAAACGAAGTTTGGGAGCTTATTGACGATCCCGGCATCAACATGTGATTGGAACTAAATGGGCCTTCAAGAACAAGTGAGATGAAAACAACGTTATAGTAAGGAACAAGGCAAGACTCGTGGCAAAAGGCTACTGTCAAGCTGAGGGGATAGATTTCGACGAAACATTCGCTCCAGTTGCAAGATTGGAGGCAATCAGACTATTCCTAGCCTACGCAACACATCAGAGGTTCAGAGTTTATCAAATGGATGTGAAGTCTGCGTTCCTGAATGGCGTACTGAAAGAAGAAGTCTATGTAGAACAGCCTCCCGGCTTTCAGCAGGGACATCACGTCTATAGTGTAACACCCCAAAATTTTCAAGTAAAAATGCACTTGCATCATGCATAATATCTTGTGTGTAAGTTCTATAAGTCGCGCTCTAGAAATAAAAAAAAAAAAAAAAGACTGATCATAAAAACTTTCATTTTATGCAAGCTATAATTGTCTAATGTGACACGTGACTCTATGTGTTTATTATTATTATGAAATTTAAAATACATCAGTAAGTTTTAATCCTTTACAATTTCAATTTTATCCTTGATTTTGTTAGGAAAATATCTTAACTTCTTATATGTACTGGATATATATATATATATATATATATATATATATATATATATATATATATATATAAATATAAATTATATCCCCTGCATAAATATCCCTTTTCAAACGTGAGTTACTAGGATTAGGTTTGATGATCATGATTTAAATTATTATCCTTTACGCTTAAGGTAATCAAATTAGGTTTTTGCAAAATATTATATATATATATATATATATATATATATATCTCCTAGTCTCATTACTAGCGGCACTTCAAAAATAAATTTTTAGAAAAACTTACGTTTATTTTTCTTCGATCCTAAGGGTCATTAAATTTTCTTCGATCCTAAGAGTTTATCAAGGTATTTTCCTAAACTTTAGAATTTCTATGTAGTTTTGGAAGTAACAATTATAAATTTATTTCCTGCAGCCATAGGAATCAACGTGATTATATGTTGTTTTCTATATTAAATTGTTACTTATTGCCCTTGATTGAGTTCTAAACTAACGAGTTGGTGTTTTAGCGAAATTCATGGAAATCTAGCACAAATCATTAAATTTTTATTTCCGAAAATTAACTTTTGATTTTTACTAAAGTTTGCTGATTGGCTATATCAATGAGTTAATTTTGTTATGTTAGTATAATTGGACAGGTCGTGAAACATGGAGTAATTCATGTTATTTGTTTATTATTTCTATTTGTTTGATAAAACACAATATATTCAAAATTAGAGAAATTAGGAAAGGATTCTTATGATATAAAAATAATAAATTATATCTGCGCCGTGGGAATGTATATATTGGAAAAAGAAGTAGACGAGGCTTCATAACTTATTTTAATTTTCCTATTACTTTATTCATTATTGTTTTATTATTTTAAATGACCAAACATTAACCATAATAATTAAATAGATTTCAGTTTAATATCCTTGATTAGGTGTGTGTCTAATCGATTGACTTATATATGTATATATTCTATGTACTGTTTATTATATGATTGGTTAATGTTGAAATACATGTGATGACATTCATACATAATTCATTAAGATTAAACTCCCATGTTTAGGAAAGGCGCGCTAGGCTTAACCACCTCGTATTTGTTATCATTCAATCAAGTCAAGGTCAAGGTGGGGTTTTACTTTTATCCTTATTATACACTATATTGTTTTTCTCATGCGTTATTCAGTACAGGCAGAGCCTTCGGGCAATTCACAAAGCAAAAAACCTTCGGGTTAGCCTTCGGGCAATTCACGCAGTGAAAAACCTTCGAGTTAAGCCTCCGGGCTTGCATGTCTAATTTCTCATGTTAAATCCTTTATATTTTATAGTTTGGATAATGTTTGACCCCACTGAGTAGTCGTACTCACCCCTTAATATTTTCACCCTTTTCAGATCATGGTCCGGCAGGTGCTTGAAGTGGCGGATGGTGATGGTCACACATGAAAGAATCTAAATCACTTTTTACTGCATTAATTTAGTTTTTCTCGTGAACTATGCATTTATTACTGTTTAATTTCGTAAACTAGATGACGCACATGTTTTTGATTTAAGACTTTTGCTTTTATGAAATGCATTAAAACCTTATTGTCTTTATAAATCTATTATTTTTGAAAATTAAATTGAGAAGATTAAATTTATGCATGAGGTCACGTTCCCTTAAAAGTTATGAAAATTGGGGCGTTACAGATTGGTATCAGAGCATGTCTACTTTCCTGTAGACTTGCTTAATGTTATGCAGGAAATTGACCATCATCACTGCCACAACATCGTGCCGGCGAGGTAAGAAAGATTTTCTAAGTTAATTTTGAAGCATAATATTGAAAGCATATTTTTTCTAGCATGACATGAGCATGATTTTTATGTAATTAAATTATGTAAAATATTTAAAGTCCTCAAAAATGTTGCCTTAAGATAAGAACCTAGAGGCCTTACATAGTTGAATTTTATATGAACAATAGGAAGATGTCACCGAGTAGAAACCCTATTAAGTAGTGGAGGGACATGAGATAACCCTCCAGAGAACCTTAGCAATTTACAGGTGCCGGAAGCTATGAGAGAAATGTTCCCGCAATGCCAATGAAGAGATCCAAATATAGTTAGTAAACATGACTACCTTAAGAAACATTTAAGTACTTAACCAAATTGCCATATTTTTTTTATTTTCGGAACATCGGATTCCTTTGTATCGAAAAGATTTTACGATCAAATAGCCAAAAAATACGAAGAGGAAGCTGCAACATGCAAAAGGAACAAATCGTCGAATAAAAGGTGTAACGTTGAAGATCGATGGCGTGACCTTGAAAGCAGATTTGTACATCCTGGAGATGAAGGGCTTTGACATTATACTCGGGTTGGATTGGCTCAGCAAGCACGATGCGGTTATCAGATGCAAGGACCGTGAAGTCGTTTTCCCAACACCAGACGGAAACCAATTCTCCTTTTACGGAAGTAAGGGAAAAAGAGGACCACATATCATAACTGCTATGAAGGCCACCAAGATGATGAGGAAGAAGGATTGTCAAGCCTACTTGGTGAATATTACAAGCACAAAGACGGAGGAACTAACCATAAATGATATTCCGGTGGTAAGGGAATTTTCCGATGTGTTCCCTGATGAACTAAGTGGCCTTCCCCGGATAGGCAAGTGGAATTCAACATTGATATAATTCCCGGAGCGGCTCACTGTGCCAAGAGCACCATACGTAATGGCACCAATGGAGTTACAAGAACTCAAGATACAACTACAAGAGTTGTTAAACAAGGGACATATTAGTCCAAGTGTATCACCATGGGGAGCGCCTGTGCTTTTCGTCAAGAAGAAAGATGGAACTATGCGTATGTGCATAGATTACCGTGAGCTCAACAAGTTGACAATCAAGAACAAATACCCATTGCCAAGAATTGAAGACCTCTTTGATCAACTAAAAGGCGCGCGGATCTTCTCAAAGATTGATTTGAGGTCCGGATATCATCACCGAAGATTAAGGAGAGTGATGTGTCGAAGACGACTTTTTCAAATAAGATACGGTCACTATGAAATTACGGTGATGCCTTTTGGGTATCGCCTAATGCACTGCGGTTTTCATGGACTTGATGAACAGAGTGTTTCATCAATATTTGGATCAATTCGTAATTGTCTTCATCGACGATATCTTCGTGTACTCAAAAGATCGGAGCCAACATGAAGAGCATCTCAGGATTGTGTTGGAGACTTTAAGAAACGAGAAGCTATACACCAAGTTCAAGAAATATGAGCTTTGGATTAATCAAGTAGTATTCCTTGGTCACGTAGTGACTGCACAAGGAATAGAAGTGGACCCAGCGAAAATCGAAGCGGTTAGTAACGGGAAGGCACCGAAGAATGCAAGCGAGATCCGAAGTTTCTTGGGATTAGCAGGATATTACCGGCGGTTTATTGAAGGGTTTTCAAAGATAGCAAGGCTACTTACTCGACTTACTAGAAAAGGGATCAAGTTTGAGTGGAATGAAGAGTGTGAGAGGAGCTTCTAAGAATTGAAACGGAAGTTAACTACGGCACCGATACTCACTATTCTCCGACGGGACCGAAGGGTATGTAATCTATTGCGATGCCTCAAAACAAGGACTTGGATGTGTCTTGATGCAACATGGGAAGGTCATAGCTTATGCTTCGAGGCAACCGAAGACGCACGAACCGAATTACCCTACACATGACCTAGAATTGGCAATGTGGTTCATGCCTTGAAGATTTGGAGACATTACCTATATGGAGGCAAGTGCGAGATATATTCGATCACAAGAGTCTCAAGTATCCGTTTACACGAAAGGAATTGAACATGAGACAAAGAAGGTGGCTCGAACTAGTGAAAGATTATGACCGCACAATTCATTATCATCCAGGGAAAAGCAAACGTCGTAGCCGATGCTCTAGCAGAAAGGGAGTTTGACCGCCCTATATATACTTCCCGAATGATTGAAGAGTTTGCAAAAATGGAAATTGAAGTTGTACCGTCGACGTAAGACACTACTACTAAGTTAGCAAACTATGAAGATCCAACCTTTGCTAAGGGACCACATTCGGGAAGCACAAGAGAGAGAGAGATTTTTGTGCAAGATAAGAGATCAAGTTCTGAAGGGCGTAAATAAGGGGGGGTTTGAGATTGCAGCAGACGGGACGCTGATGTTCGAGAGAAGGATCTGTGTACCAAAAGGAAGTGAAATGATGAGGGAGATTTTAGAGGAGGCACACAACACGCCATACACTGTCCATCCTGGAGGGACAAAAATGTATCATGATCTGAAGAGACACTTTTGGTGGAGGAATATGAAGAGAACTATTGCAGAATTCATAATGAGTTGTATGACTTGCCAACAAGTAAAGGCTGAACACCAACGACCATCCGGCCTATTAAAGCCGCTTGATATACCTCAATGGAAGTGGGAGAAGATATCCATGGACTTCGTGGTAGCATTACCTAAAACCTAAAAAGGAAATCACTCAATTTGGGTAATTGTGGATAGACTCACGAAATCGGCTCATTTTCTCGCCGATGAAGATGACCGACAACATGGATCGTTTGGGCACAAATCTATATAGATGAGATTGTAAGACTACATGGAGTGCCTACCGGTATTGTAGATGTGACCGCGACCCGAGGTTCACGTTAAAATTTTGGAATAGTTTGCAAGCCGCTATGGGTACTAAGTTGAAGTTTAGTACCGCTTACCATCTACAGATCGATGGACGATCTGAAAGAACTATTCAGACTTTGAAAGATACGTTGCGAGCATGTGTCATGGATTTTGGAACCAATTGGGAGAGGCATTTGCCTTTAGTGGAATTTGAATATAATAATAGCTATCAAGCAAGCATAGGGATGACACCTTTTGAAGCATTATATGGGAGGAAGTGTAGATCGCCACTCCACTGGGATGAAGTTGGTGAGAAAAGAATATTGGGACCCGAGATCGTAGAAAGAACCGTGGGAGTCATTGCAAAGATTCGAGAGAAAATCAAGATTGCTCAAGATAGACAGAAGTCCTATGCTTATTTGAAGAGGAAGGATATACAATTCAAGAAGGGTGACAAAGTGTTTTTCAAGTTGTCACCAATGAAAGGTGTAGTGAGGATTGGAAAGAGAGGAAAGCTTAGGCCTCGATATATTGGACCGTTTGAGATACTCAAAAGAATTGGAGAAGTGTCCTACGAGTTAGCACTACCGCCGAGTTTGACTTCCATTTATAATGTTTTTCATGTCGCGAACTTGAGGAAGTATGTCCATGATCCGAGCAACATAGTCAACTATGAAGGATTGGAGCTGAACAAATATTTGTCATATGAAGAGACGTCAAATGTCATCTTAGACCGAAAGATTATCCAACTTAGGAACAAAAAAGTGTCATTAATAAAAGTTCTTTGGAGTAGACATGATGCGAGTGAAGCGACGTGGGAAGTAGAAAAGGACATGGAGCCAAGATATCCAAACTTCATAGACAAAGGTAAATAATTTTCGAGGACGAAAATTTTATAAGTAGGGGAGATTTGTAACACCCCAAAATTTTCAAGTAAAAATGCACTTGCATCATGCATAATATCTTGTGTGTAAGTCCTATAAGTCGCGCTCTAGAAATTAAATTAAAAAAAAAATGATCATAAAAACTTTCATTTTATGCATGCTATAATTGTCTAATGTGACACGTGACTCTATGTGTTTATTATTATTATGAAATTTAAAATTCATCAGTAAGTTTTAATCCTTTTCAATTTCAATTTTATCCCCTTATTATACACTATATTGTTTTTCTCATGCGTTATTCAATACGGATGCAGACCCCCGGGCAATTCACCGGTAAAAAAGAAACCTTCGGGTTAGCCTTCGGGCAATTCACAATAGAAAAACCTTCGGGTTAGCCTTCGGGTGACCTTCGGGCAATTCAGCCAGTAAAAACCTTCGGGTTAGCCTTCGGGCAATTCACAACAGAAAAACCTTCGGGTTAAGCCTCCGGGCTTGCATGTCTAATTTCTCATGTTAAATCCTTTATAGTTTATAGTTTGGATAATGTTTGACCCCACTGAGTAGTCGTACTCACCCCTTAATATTTTCCACCCTTTTCAGATCATGGTCCGGCAGATGCTTGAAGTGGCGGATGGTGATGGTCACACATGAAAGAATCTAAATCACTTTTTACCGCATTCATTTAGTTTTTCTCATGAACTATGCATTTATTACTGTTTAATTTCGTAAACTAGATGACACACATGTTTTTTATTTAAACCTTGATGAAATGCATTAAACCCTCTTTATTTTGCTTAAAAATTTTTTTTTTTAAATTAAATTTGAGAAGATGAAATCATGAAGTTCCTTTAAAAGTTATGAAAATTGGGGCGTTACATACAGACTCAGAAAGGCTCTGTATGGGTTAAAATAAGCTCCCAGTGCTTGGTACGATACTCTATCTGAGTTTCTTCTTATGCAGATCTACGTAGATGACATAATCTTCGGTTCGAAGAACGTCATCCAGTTTGAGAAAATGGTGAAGGACAGGTTCGAGATGTCAATGATGGGAGAGATAAATTATTCCCTCGGGTTTCAAGTCAAACAATCTGAGAAGGGAACATTCATCAATCAAGGCAAATACACTCGAGACCTCATCAAGAAATTCGATTGTACGTCCGGCAAACCAATCAAGATCCCGATGAACACGAACATGAAAATCGATCTTGATAAAGAGGGAGTATCAGTAGACCATACTGAATTTCATGCTATTATTAGTTCATTATTATACTTAACAGCTACTCGACTGACATAACTTATGTTGTAGGTGTCTGCGCTCGGTTTCAGGCGAATCCTAAGCAGAGTCATATGGACTCAGCAAAGAAGATTCTCCGATATCTCAGAGGACCACCTGGCATGGGTTTATGGTATCCAGCTGATGATAATATTGAACTAACTGGTTATTCTGATGCTGACTATGCAGGATGTAGAATTGACCGAAAGTCAACTTCTGGAATGTGTCAGTTCCTTGGCAGTAAGCTGATCTCATGGTTCTCAAAGAAACAGCATTCGGTAGCGACGTCTACTACCGAATCGAATATATGGCCGCTTGGAAGTTGCTTGCGCCCAAATCCTTTGTTTGAGACAGCGAGCCTACGCGACCATGATGTTCTTCGAGAATGAAGTGCCGATCTTCTCGCGACAATACCGGTGCAATTGCAATCACTCGTAATCCCGTACTTCATACGAGATGCAAGCACGTGGACATCAGACACCACTTCATTCGTGATCATGTCGAAAAGAAGGATATCAGGATGGAAAAGATCCATATTGACCACCAAAGGGCAGATATACTGAGCAAGCCTCTAGTTGAAGCCGTATTCGGGAGAACTTTCGCAGAGCTAGGTCTGTCTGGACCCTACTTACTCTAGTCGGTAAGTGGATTCGGGAGAGGAGCATTCAAGATGGGGGGAATGTTCACTCTCGATCGAGTAAATTCGATACGTAGAGACTCAAGAACCATCTACACGAGGTATCAGCTGACTACGATGTTCAGCTGACAGGTTTGCGTATATCTACTCAGTAGCCAATGAAATATTTCTGTACATTTATGACTCAGATTCAGCTTCGTATTCAATGCCTTAGAAAATGTCATTTAATATAACGGTTTACATTAAATACACGACATTCTATGTAAAGCATGCTGAACTCTGCGGCGCATTTAATGCATGTCGTATCAAGTTACTTCTTTGGCTATTTACAACTATATTTTGACTTAGGCGGCTAAATTGATCATTGCCTATTTTAAAAAATTGAATCCTGGTCGTCCATCTCAAAAAGCGAATTCAAACTGAACCGTGGATAAGTAACTGTCCACCTTCTTTAAGATATATATACACGTTCAAAGTTTAGAAACCGCCATTTCTACTCTGCATATTTTCGAACCCTAATTTTTCTGAGAAAATCATTTCCTCCTTGCAACCATATTTTCAAAACTCTTAGAAAAATCTTTGGTAAACTTTCAATGATCATTCAGTATTGCATATGTTAATTTCAATATTTTTATTCGATACTGATCTATTGTTCTTGCACATTACTAAATATGACAGGAACTCACGTAACTGTCCCTGACGATATGCAAGAGATCCTTGAAAAGGATCGAGTCTGGTGCGAGCCCATGATGGAGTTCGATGTTTGTGAACTCGACTACATGGAGGAGATCTTCTATGCTCTCAGAGAGACTGGCCTCGAAGGATTTCTGACGAGGAAGCCATCCTTTTTCCTCCCGCGCCAGATAGCTGAGCTCTATCTGAACTCAGAATCAGTAGAAGGAGACATCCGATGCCGATACATAGTTCATTTAGTTGGCGACCCCTCCCGTGCCATTACTGAGATCAAGCAGATGTCGATCAGAGAAGCCCTTAAGAGAAGCTTCCAACTCCCCAGTGAGGGATTCAGCACCGTGGCTTACAAAGATGACTTGATGGACGAATACCTATCGAATTCCGTGGGAAGCCGACCACGTTCGTAGCCGCATTTCGAAGAATGCCATGCTCCCTCAGTACAGCACTGGCTTATATAGTGACTCAGTTGCTGACGAGTCAAGCCGAGTCCTTTGATCAGGTGTCTAGGCCGAAGCTTCAGCTTATGATGGCCATACACGATCGTGCCAAGATCAACCGCACGTAATTCTTTTACGAAAGAATTCATGACGCAGTTCGCGAAGTTTGACAAGAAAAGTTTTTGCCTTTCTGAGCGTGACGAGAAAGTGGACCAAGGGGTCCAAGCTGAGTCTATCCCAACATCTCAGAGCCCCTTGGACACCCCTCCACTGAGCAACATACCTTCTGCTGAGAAGCAGCCATCTCCAAAAGAAGTTGAAGATTCGGAGACTGCTTCTGAGTCAGAATCTATCGGGATAGAGGCTTCAGCTCTTCAATCCAGAGCCTCCCGAGAGATTGCGGAAAGGATCCCGGAGATAGCCAGCCATACTGATCTCATTCTACTGGCAAGGTTGGTTAGGCTCCACATGCTTATCTGGTTCCAACAGTGGCACAATCTGAACCGCCTCATCAAACACCACTCCTGTGAACAGCTCCACGAGGAGGAGCTACTGATAAGGAGCAAAATTGGCTACTCAGAGCAATCAGACGTCTGCTCCTTAGAAGACTTGAGGGCTGCCATGCTAGCTATGCTGAACGACTGCCAACCCATTTCAGCATCGGCACCCTCAGATGGGTCTGACCCCGATGGTCAGGACCCACCCCGTGATTCAGGCCCTGAGAAGCCTAATGAGGGAACTCAACTGGACAAGGATGCTCCCATATCTACTGTTGAACCCCCTCTTACCATCATTGGTCTAGGACAGTCGGTGGCTGGTACCTCGAAGACAGCAGAACCCTCTCAGCTGCTACTTGAATCTGCCTTCTAGGTAGCGCCCAGCCCGAAAAGCCGATGCTCGAAGTCAGTGGCCAGGGCCCTGAGGAGTCAAGGGACTCAGAACCGACTCCTCGCCCGCGCCGTCCACAAGACATGGCGGCAGACCACTCAGGCTCAGAGTGCTGAAATCAAGGGACTCAGGACAACCATTTAGAACACACATGTCCCTGATTTCTCCAGTATCCTGAACGACGCAGTCGCCACCCAAAGAGCTGACTTCGAAGAGCAACTGAAGATGATTCAGGCTGGCCAAGCTCAACTTCTTGAAGATTATAAGGCCGCACGAAAAGCTCACACCTTTTGAATCGGTCTCCTCCATCTCTCGGGCCTCGGGACCTCGGGCTCCAATCTATTCGAAGGCCATAGAAGAGAGAGTGGATAAACAATTGCGGGAGATCCGGAACGGCGACGAGACGCTTCTCACAAGAAATACAACGATCAACTCAATGAAGAGAGGAACGAGCCGCATGAACGACCGACTAAGCTGCAGAATGCCTTGGACAATCTAGCAGCAGCTTACAAAAGTCTGGACAGGAAGGTATCTATTCCCACCCCTGGCGTATTTGTTGATGCCAAAAAGGGGGAAGGAAAAGGAAAGATACTAGAAGGAAAGGTACTGAAGGTACCAAAAGGAGTGAAGACAGTGGTAGGAGCAACTCAGAGTCAACCATCTACTCCCACTAGTCCCTCAACTCAGTCTGGCGAGGCCCAGGGTGTCTCAGCAGCAGGCCATGTGCTGAGACTGGCCTAAGCGGCTCAGGACCCAAAGACTTTGCCACTCAGGCAACCCAAACTCCATCTGACATAATCAAGGAGGTTGCTGAGTACGCAGAAGAGGAGTCATAAGAGGAAGAGGTTCCTCTGCCTCCTCCAGTTGTCGGCAAAGGTAAGAAAATTGTGACGCTTCCAACCCCTCCCTCTAAAAAGAAAGGACCTAGGAGGTATGTTACTCCGGAGGAAGAAGCTCAGATTGCTGCCGATGAAAAGTTAGCAAGAGAAATTGTTGAGGCTGAGGCTGCTAACAAGCCAAAGAAGAAGCCAGCCAAAGGCAAAACTAAGGCTCCAGGTAGGTGGAAGAAAGACGGGACCTAGATGGCCTCCCGAACTCTAAAGCTGAGGGATGAGGCAGATAAAGAAAAGGAGAAAGAAAAGGAACAGCAGCAGACAGCTGGTCAGCAGGGCACTTCGAAAGAAAAATCCACAACACCTGCTGATTTAGAAGAAGAACCTCATGTACCCTCCTATGTCCCTTCTAAGGAACAAGATCTTGAGATGTAAGAGATCTGGGCTCAGATGGAGAGGTATCTGTATAGAGGAGAAGAAGCAAGACAGATAGAGGCAGCTAGAGAAAGGCTCAGACTAGCAGACTTAGAAGCTCTGAGGCTGAAAGCTGAAAAAGAAGCAAGTTAGAGGATTCCTTAAAAGGCAGACATTCCCTACAGATACAGACGATTCAGGAAACCTACTGATCTCAAACTCCACAGATGGCCAAGAGTTGATGAATAGATGCCATGGGAAAGAACTCAAAGGTGGGAGTCACTGAAGGCTGATTACATAAAGAGATATTATTTCTGGAGGTACTGGCCTGAAAAGCACAAATTTGTTGGCTTTGCTGAGTGGCTTCTGAGGACCGACGTAGAAATATTTGCCAGAGTTCAGAAGGCTTCTGCTGAGTGCATTTAATGCGCCACAATCATCATATAGAAGGTCTTGCGTTAAATGAGAACGACATGCTTAATGAAGTACGATGAACATTTAATGGCGGGAAATAAATGCTATATCATGCTGATCACCAAATACTGAATAAATACTCATAACATGTCAGCTGAACATAGTAGTCAGCTGAGTCCACGTTGATGCCACTGAGTATTTCAATAGTACTAAGAGTTTGTTCCCCCTCACTTAGTACCCTCTGGATCATCTTACTGAATCGAGTCAGTAGGATCCAGTAGACCTAGTTCTTCTGAGAGATCGTTGAATCTGGTCTCAGCTAGAGGTTCGGTTAGGATATCAGCTCGTTGCTTATCAGTGTGGATATTTTCCATTGTGATATCCTTCTTTTCGACATGATCTCTGATGAAGTGATGCCTTATGTCCATGTGCTTGCATCGAGTATGTAGAATAGGATTATGCGTGATTGCAATTGCACTGGTACTGTCGCTGTAGATAGGAACTTCATCCTGATGAATGTCGTAGTCTATCAGCTGTTGTCTGAGCCACAGTATCTAGGCGCAACAGCTTCCGGCAGCCATATATTCATCTTCAGTTGTGGACGTAGCTATTGAATGTTGTTTCATGGAGAACAAACATATCAGCATACTGCCGAGGAACTGACACATTCCTGAGGTAGACTTTCTGTCGATTCGACATCTTGCATAATCAGCATCAGAATAACCAGTTAGTTCAAGATTATCATTAGCAAGATACCATAATCCGAAGATCGGGTGTTCCCTTCGGATAACGAAGAATTTTCTTCGTCGAATCAAGATGGCTTCGTTTGGGATTCGCTCGAAATCTTGCCCATACACCTACAACATAAGTTTTATCAGGTCTGTTTGATGTTAGGTATATTAGAGAACCGATAATAGCATGATAATCAGTAGAGTTTACATATACTCCCTCTTTATCAAGATCTATCTTGAGATTTGTATTCATGGGTATCTTTATTGATTTGTTGGATTCACAACCGAATTTCTTGATGAGGTCTCTTCTATACTTAGCTTGATTGATGAATATTCCCTTCTTGGATTGTTTAACTTGAAGTCCAAGGAAATAAGTCATCTCTCCCCTCATCGACATTTCGAATATCTCTTTCATCATCTGTTCGAATTTCTGACACATAGTCAGGTTCCTTGATCCGAAGATGATGTCGTCTACATAGATATGCACCAGTAGAATATCAGCTTCTGACTTGATACTGAATAGGGTGTGATCTGCAGTTCCCTTCTGAAAACCTTTATGAACTAGAAAGTCTGATAGGGTATCGTACCAAGCCCTGGGTGCTTATTTTAACCCATGCAATGCTTTCTTAAGTCTGTAAACCTGATGTCCCTGCTGAAAGCCGGGAGGTTGTTCAACATAGACTTCTTCCTTTAGTACGCCGTTCCGGAAAGCTGACTTCACATCCATCTGATAGACTGTGAACTGCTTATGTGTTGCATATGCTAGGAATAGACGAATAGCTTCCAATCTTGCAACTGGAGTGAACGTTTCATCAAGTCTATCCCTTCTACTTTACAATATCATTTGGCAACAGGTCTAAATTTATTCCTGACGATGACGTTGTTTTCATCTCGCCTTGTTTTTGAAGACCCACTTCGTTCCTATCACATGTTGTTGTCTAGGTCTGTCTACAAGCGTCCATACGTCGTTTCTAGTGAACTGCTTGAGCTCTTCTTGCATGGGGGTGATCCAGTCATAATCATTCAGCGCATCCTCAATATTCTAAGGCTCTTCAGTAGACAAGAAGCAGGAGTATAAGGCACCTTCTGCTTGACAGAATATGGATCTTATCTTGACACTAGCTGAAGGATCTCTGATTATTAGATCTGAGCTATGAACATCTAACTTTGAACGACGACGTCTTATTACTTCATCTGAAATTGATTCTACACAGATAGTAGGAGTGTTAGGAATTTCAGTTTTACTATTCTTTAATTGAAGCATTTCAGTAACAAGATCAGGATATACTAAGTCATCAGGCTCAGGGGTATTCAGATTAAGAACATTAGTAGTTCCCCCTAAGTTGTTATTCTCAGTAGAGGTCTCAGTTACCACTGGGGTTTCTTCATCGACCTAAATTCGATGGGATTTATTCTGTTCTGTAGAATCAATCTCCTCAGCTACATTGCTTGTTGGTTGATTCTGAGTTTCATCGTCTGAATCATCATCCCAACAATGTTGGATCTTTTCGATGTTATCTTTTAAGCTTAGATCATGTAGCTTGCTCCTGACCTCTTCAGCTTCTTGTTGAGAGTTCGACTTCCTGAAGTAAATTCATCAAATACAACATGAGGGCTTTCTTCCACACAAAGGGTCCGGTAGTTAAAGACCCTGAAAGCTTTGGTGACCCCTGAGTATCCTAAGAAAACTCCTTGGTGTGACTTGCTATCAAAGACCTTTAACTGGTCCTTTCTGTTATTGTGGATGAAGCACGAACAACCAAAAACATGAAAATGAGAGATAGAAGGAGTTCTCCCTTTCCATAATTCGTATGGTGTCTTCGTATGCATCTGAGTCAATAGAGATTTATTATGAGTGTAGCAGGCAGTGTCAGTAGCCTCGCGCCCGAACTTCAATGGTAGACTCGTAATGTTCTTCGTGCTTCTTTAAGTGTTCTCGTTTTTCCTTTCAAGAAAACCATTATGCTCGAGCGTACGTGCCGCTGAGGTCTCGTGTTGAATGCCTTCAGCTTCACAGTAGTCCTTCATCATTGAGTTCAGAAACTTTGTTCCATGGTCTAAGCGTATCCTCTGAATCTTGATATCCTTCTCGACGCTTAGCCGTTTCAGCAGTTCAGATTTGACGTTAGATTTATTGACGACGAAAATCACCCATGTATATCTTGAATAGTCATCAATGACTACAAGAGCATATTTCTTTCCACTGATCGTCACTGGATTGACTGGCCCGAAGAGATCCATGTGAAGCAGCTGAAGTATCCCATCTGTGGAAGGTGACGGGATAGGCGGATTGCTTGACTTTGTTTGCTTCCTCTTCAAGCATGCCTCACAATTTTTATATCTTTTGAAAACTTCGTTGGAAAGTCCTCTGACTTTAGCATTCCTTGCTAGCTTGTTCATAGTCTTGAAGTTCAGATAGCTTAGTTGTCTGTGCCACAACCATGCAATTCTGTCATCTGACTTCGTGTGTGCTAGCAGGCTAGCTTAAGGTTCGACGGTATACCATTCAGCATAGTAGATGTTTCTTCACCGATACCCTAATAACATAGTTTTTCCTATAGATTTATCGAGAACATCACAAAAACCTGTGTCAAAAGTCACTTTATTGGAGTTATCATAGAATTGACTGACAGAAAGGAGATTATGTTGAAGTCCTTCAACATATGATACTCTAGAAACTGTTGCAGTTCCTATTTTTAGTGTTCTGTATCCCCTTCTGTAGCCTTTGGAGTTGTCACCAAACTCAATTCTAGCTCCTTCTTTCTGAACATCGTCGATCAACATATTCTTCTGATGCATCATGTGTCTTGAGCATCCGTTGTCCACAATCCAATGGTCCTTTAGCACCTGCAAGACTGAAAAGGATTCAGGTACCCTTTGGGTTCAGCTTTGGGTCCTTATATATTAGTGGACTTTTGGATCCAAACTTGTTTAACAACCCTGACGGTATCAGATTTCTTGCCCTTTTTGTCAGCTGGCTTCTCCACTGAACTTGGAAATGCTGACTTTTTCTTCTTTTGAGGTTTAACCTTCTTCTTCTTCTGAACCATTGGGCTTTGGAATCTCGGCTCAAAATAATATGATCCATGTTGAGCAGCGTGAGTCCACTTTGATTGACCATACTGTTCGGCTCACGTGACCTTCTTGGTTCCCCCTGAGTTAGACCTGGGTGTCTTGGGGTTTGAACCATGGGTCACTTTCTTGTTGCTGGGCTGAGGTGCGATCATATTTTTCTTGTTCTTTGCCTGAGGGGTTGT
Organism: Lavandula angustifolia; assembly: GCA_028984105.1. NCBI lineage: Eukaryota > Viridiplantae > Streptophyta > Magnoliopsida > Lamiales > Lamiaceae > Lavandula > Lavandula angustifolia. Next base: position 11,978,028 of record CM054822.1, read on the forward strand.
AGGTTCAACAGTTTGAGTTTTCCCTCTGACAAACCGATCAGCCAGCTTCTCAGAATCTTTGGAGGTAGAAGTGGATGCCGCATATGTATAGCCAAGTCCTTCCTTCACGGAAAATGGCCTCTGAGCTCTGAGCATACTTTCCAACTTCTCCTTATCTCCAAGATATTGCTCCGTCTTCAGTCCTCGCCAAACTTCATCACTCCTCTCGAGTGACTTATAGTCCTTTTGTACTTCTGCGAGTTTCTGACTGAGCTGTGCTATCTCAATATCTTTCTCAGAGATGTCTTTGGTCAAGACTGAGATCTGTGCCTCTTGATGTCAAGACTTAGTCATCAGAGAACTAATCTCTTCCTTCTGTCTCAACACAAGTTCTTCAGACTCAGTAGAGTCCTGACTTCTCATCGAAAGTCTCTAATTTTTAGCTTTCAGGAGTTCCATTTTCTGAATAGCCTTATTGAACTGTTGGCTCATTTGGATCTATTCTTCGAGCAGATCTTCGTATGCAAGAACCACATCTAGCGGTTCACCTGTAATTGAGCTCGTGTCGTGTGTGCACGGTGAAGAAGGGCATATATTAGGGTCAGAATTTACCTCAGCCACTTCTCCGGCCATGAGACACAGTTCATTGTCCTCTGCTTCAATTGCGACGAACGCAGCATCATTATCTGATGATTCCATGAAAAGCTTTGCGTCGCTTGAGCAGTCAGATAACTCTCCAGCTATGTAAGCTTGCCTCTTTCTGACAAATTTGTCACGTCGGGCTTGTCGTTCAGGTCTTTTAGCTACTGAGAGTTCTAGACATTCATATTGATAATGTCCTTGCTTCTTGCAGTTATAGCATACTGAACTCCTGACTTCCCTTCTAGGTGTATCGGTATGTCCAGTGGGAGAAGCTTTAGTATTCCTGCAATCAGGTAGAGGTTTAGTTTCACCTTTCGAGTGACTATTATCTCTCTTACCTTGATAATTAGAAGATTTCTTCATCGTCATTCTCCGGAATTTGTCCTTCTCCTTCTGGTGTTTCACCGCGAGGAGAGCATACTTTTCAGATAAGTTGTCAGCAGAGGGTATAGTTACTGAGCTTCCGGCTGACTGACTTGCGCTTGAGGGACTTGCTCCGGGTGTGCGACTAATGCCTTATATGCGTGATCCATTGGCACTTCGGTCTCAGCATCAGGGGTGTGTGGGGAGATTGAACTTGAACTCCTATGCCTTTAACTCTGAAAATATATAATTAGGAGTAACAGAGTTCAGGTTAGTTCTCCTTAAACATGTAGCAAAAGAGTACCACTTGGGCTTGCTAAGAGCCGTAAGATCTTGGTGTTGGTCTCCTTATTGCTGAATTTTTTCCCCAGTCTGTTGATGATGTTGATTTGATTCATGAATCTGATGCTAAAATCATCAATGGACTCTCCTGGAACCATAGCGAATGCTTCAACCTTCTATAGCTCTAACTCCAATTTGTTTTCCTTTATCTGTGGAGTTCCTTGGCTCAGCACAACTAGAGCATCCCATAGCTCCTTCGTTGTCTTGCATTAGTGTACCCTGCCAAGATATGAGTCACTAAGAGTTGTTAGTATCACATTTCGTGAGACTCGGTCGAGGTTGTGCAACTTCCTCTCTTCAGGTGTGAAGAGGCTCTTGTCTTTGGGGATTTTTAGGCCGGTTCTGGCGCCTACTGCTCCTTCCACTATCATTTCGACATTGTTGATCATTGGAACAATAGGGCCTTTCTCTAGAACATCGGCTATGTTGTCGTATAGCGATGTAAGATGAGCCTCCATCCTCACCCGCCATACAGCATAGTTTTCTGCCGAAAATATCGGTACTATCATAATACCTGAAAAACCAGATGTAGAATATGGTATAAGATGCTAGGAAGAGATGTGCAAGTAGAGAGAAAACGATCTTCAAGGATCTGTTCCAGTTAAGACCAGTAAACAGAAAACGATGATCTTAGAAGAACACCGCTGTGATACCAATTGTTGGTCCAGAGACGTGCTTCAGGTGTAGGGGGGGGTGAATACACCTGAATGAAAATTCAAACTCAGAACGCGAAAGTCAGCTCTAGCTGAAGATTGCTACTGAACTTTGTCAATTGGCCAGATATACTTTCTCAATCCCGTGGGCTGAAGATTCTCCGACTGATTACAGTCCTACTGACTTATGTCAGTGAATAGTAGTTCAGTACAAGAGTTGTGTGCAGAAGTGTAGGCCCTTTAAAATATGCGTCTTAGTTGAAACCCATTTTATGCAAGTTGATTAAAACTTAGTTGGATGCTGAATGAACTGTTATATCAATGTAACAGTTAAAATCAACACAACGATTTATAAAGTGGTTCGGACACACAGGGTCCTACGTCCACTGTCCTGAACTATGCAAGAGTTCTTGTATTAATTATATTGAGCAAGCCTCAGTTGATCTGTTCACAGGACAAATACTAACTTGTTTGCTTATACTGAGCAAGACTCAATCAATCTGTACGCTGGACAGATATCTACATATAATCGTAGTGACAGTACAATATCTTTACCGTTTAAGGTTAGATTTTCTCTGACTAGGAAGGATTTCTTACAAATAAGAACAGTTCAAAAGATATGAACTCCTTCGATGTTCTAAGCTATTGATATTACAATACACAAGCATAGATAGAGAAAGAGAACAATAATTCTCGAAAGAGAAGAACTAAAAAGATATCTAAAGTCTATGAGCAAGTTCTTCGCTTGAATGTCTCTTGTAAGTTCGCTAGAGGTTTTGAGCTTTGTTCGCTGAGGTTCCTGGTGTCTCTTCTACATGAAGACCTTCTTTATTTATAGTCTTTGATTTGTGAATAGATCCGTTGGAGGAGTTCTAGCCATGTGTCGAATAAGACAAGAAAAAAGGCCATATATAATTTGAACATTGAGTAGAGGTACTGTAGAGATTTCTTTTTTTTCCGACTAAGAGTAGCTTTATGGCCGAGCAGGTAAGACGCGATTTTGAGTGGCTCGGAAAGACGTGATTTTGAGCGACGGAGCTCGCCGGCGACGGGTTGCGTACTTTCGCTGATTCCCATCGCGGGGGTGAAATCGTTGGTCATTTGGCACGACCCAGACGTCTAGGTGATGTCTGGAGGGACGAACGACGACAGAGGAGGGTCGGGGGTGGCCGGAATGAGGTGGAGAAGGCGCGTCGACACTGAACGATGCTGACAGGATCATTGTTATGCAAGAGGAGCTGAACCAGTTCGTAAAAAACGAGGTCTAGGATCTTGTTGATAGATCTAGACACCAACACATGATAGGTACAAAGTGGGTCTTCATGAACAAGCGTGATGAAAACAACGTCATAGTCATAAACAAAGCTCGACCAGTTGCCAAGGGATACTGTCAAGCAGAAGGAATCGACTTTGATGAAACGTTCGCTCCAATCACAAGATTGGAAGCCATTCGTCTATTCCTAGCCTACGCAACGCATCAAGGATTCAAAGTATATCAAATGTATGTAAAGTCAGCATTTCTGAACGGTGTACTGAAGGAAGAAGTCTATGTGGAACAACCGCCCGACTTTCAGCAGGGACATCAGGTTTACAGACTCAAGAGAGCTCTGTATTGGTTAAAACAAGCACCTAGGGCTAGGTACGATACCGTATCAGACTTTTTACTTCATAAAGGTTTTCAGAAGGGAACAGTAGATCGCACTCTGTTCAGCATCAAGTCAAAAGATGACATTCTACTGGTGCAGATCTACGTGGACGACATCATCTTCGGTTACAAAAATGTGACCATGTGTCAGTTATTCGAAAAGATTATGAAGGAGAAGTTTTAGTTGTTAATGATGGGAGAAATGAACTATTTCATTGGTTTTCAAGTAAAGCAAACAGAGAAGGGAACATTCATCAACCAAGCCAAATACACTCGAGACCTCCTAAAAAGATTTGGTTGTGAATCGAGCAAGTCAGGCAAGATCCCCATGAATACGAATTTCAAAATCGATCTAAACAAAGAGGGAGCTTCTGTTAACTCAACTGATTATAGAGCTATTATTTGTTCTTTATTATATTTAATAGCAAGCAGACCTGACACAACTTATGTTGTAGGTGTATGTGCGATATTTCAGTAAATCCCAAGAGAAGTCAGCTAGACTCAGTGAAGAAGATTCTGCGATACCTGAAGGGAACACCTGACGCATGGTTATAATATCCTGCTGATGATAACCTTGTTTTAACTGGATAGTCTGACGCTGATTATGCAGGATGCAGGATAGATCGAAAGTCAACTTCTTGAACTTGTCAATTCCTAGCAGTAAGCTCATATCATGGTTCTCTAAGAAACAACATCCACTACTGAAGTTGAGTATATGGCTGCCGGAAGTTGTGGTACCCAAATCCTTTGGCTTCGACAACAACTGCCTGATTATAGTATCTATCAAGATGAAGTGACCATCTACTGTGACTCCACTAGTGCGATTGCAATCACTCAGAACCCAGTTCATCACACGATATGCTAGCACGTGGATATCCGACACCACTTCATCAAAGACCATGTCGAGAAGAAGGATATCAGGATGGAGAAAATTCATAGTGATAGGCAAAGGGCAGGCATACTGACCAAGCTATTAGCTGAGAACAGATTCAGAGAACTCTTAGTTGAGCTAGGTCTACTGGATCCTACTGACCCGAGTCAGTAAGAGGATCCGTACGGCAAGTCAGTTAGTCAGACTCAGCAGTATGGTTTAGTAGGGTGAACCATACGACTCGGCCAAGGGAGAACGTGAGATCATGTGAACCTACAATTGGTATCAACATTGGTATCACGATGATTCCTCCTCTTGATTTGCAATTGGTATCAGCTGACTAATATGTTCGACTAACAGGTTTCAGTATTTACATTCAATAGCATGCATCGCATTTAATTTGTATCAGTGCCATACATTCAGTTGCATGCTTCACATTAATTTCCCGCCATTAAGTCTCCTAGGGTGCATTCAGTAAAACTGTTCTCATTAAAAGCATGACATCCTAAGAACTGACTATGGGGCATTAAATGCATATCTTCTCACCTTACTCCAACTTGCAAATCTTACGTAGGTCGAGATTATAGGCGGCTTAGTAATCATTATTTTTGTAACATTTCATCCTAACCGTCTATAATAAAGCAAGTATTAATCGTAACCGTCATATCTGAAAATCGCTTGGTATTCAAGTCACATATAATCTCTCTTGCTTCGTCTTCTCACCTATTATCCACCATTTCCGATCTTAAGAGCTCTGCATCTAAAACTGCTTTCTAAGACCTCTCGCACTATTTTATCTCTTAATTTGCGGTAAATCTCTAATATCTTTTCTACATATTCTAACTTACTCTATTTTCAAGTGGTAATACTTATTTTGCAAATTCTAGATAAAATGGTGTCACTCTCAAGCATCGTTCAGACTCCTACGGATATCAATGAGGTCATCCAGGGCAGAGTCTGCTTTGAGCCGACCATGGTGTTCCACAAATCGGAACTGCCATTCATGGAGAGTATTTATAGTGCTCTTCAGGCATTTGGTCTGAAGACGCTTCTGATGAAGCAACCCCATGGTTGTCTTCCGAGACAAGTTATTGAATTTTATTTCAACATGCGTGAAGTGGAGGGTACAGACGTAGAGATCATTGATGTGAGATACTTGAAGGAGACATCTCAGTAGAAGTGGGAGGAGAGCTTTGCCGACATCAACATCCTCCAAGCGCCGAAGACGCAGTTTTCCACTTATTGGATACAAGGAAGTCGAAATCAATGATTACAATACGCGATTCTGCAGGAGGGATGACATATCTTTCAAAGATACATTTCTGAAGAGTCAGCTCCTGCTAGAATTTAGAGGTATGGCTTACGTTGTTATCCACATCCTCACTAGCGCGGCTGGTTCCTTTGATCAGTTGTCCAAACCTAGGCTCCAACTAATTATGGCGATTATGGACGGAGTCAGGGTAAACTGGGCTCAGTTCTTTCTTTCAGAACTGAAGGCTTAGTCGCAGAAGTTTGTCCTAGGCGAAGAAGGAGAGAGAAGACTATCACCTTTAGGAAAATTATTGTATGGGACTATAGTATCAGCACTGATAGAAGCCTCAGTATCCTCAAAAGCTTCGTTCGAAGACATGAAATACTTCAACAATAATCTAGTCAAATTCACAACGAGGACCGTTGTTGAAAAGTCCATCGGTCATGGAACTGAACTGAAGCGTTCATCTACTGAATTGCCTCCACGACCCGAACAACTGAAGAAGAAGAAACTTACAAAGAAACCAGTTTCTAAGGCTGATTCTCCACCTCCTCCTCAGGTGGAAATCATACTGGACTCGGACACAGGCATGGAAGGTGTCACTATCAAAGACAAAGTCCAGAGAGTCAGTACTGAATAGACTCAGTTGGAATTTGAAGCTGAACCAACTAATGAGGTATCTTTAGAGCTACCAACCACCGTTCATGTGACCAGACTTAGAGTTGAATCAAAAGTCATTGAATAGATTTCTGAGATTGCCAACTATCAGGACTTGGTGGACATAGCAGTCAGGGCAAGGACTCAGATCCTGTTGAGGTTTCTTAATTTAGAACATTCTAGAAGAGACGATCCAGCAGTATTCTGTACCCACGCTATTGGCAGAGGAGCAACATCTTCAGTCTGAGATAGGGTTTGGAGAACCTAAAGACATTGCCTCCTTTGAGGATTTGAGGTCTGCTATGCTCTACTTACTTGAGCAGAAGACTGCCTCCTCTCCTGCCAAAGTTCCTACGTCGGTGACGACGACACAACTGATGACAATTCAGCACCCAAGGATGTAGAGCGGGGAGACTCTGCTGAGGTCAAAAGTCCCAGCGAGAAGGGCGATTCTCCACCACCACCTCCTGCATCTGGTGCCGCCCCAGTTGCATCTTCTTCAAGATAGCAACAACTCGCCGCCTCTGAGCAGAGGATCAGTAGTTTGTCCAATCAGATCAAAGAAATAACTATTCTATCCTCGAGGAGCATCAACCGATCTATTCGGAAGCAAGGAGACAAAAATCGTCTCCTGGCTAAGGATGTACACCTGAAATGGGCACAGTACACAAAAGCTCAAACTGTGCAGATTGATGCCCTCGCTGGAGAACTCAAGACGGCTCTCCGATCCTCTAACGCCCAATATTCGGGAGATCATCAAGATGGCTCTAGCAGCTCGTGCCTTGACTTAGCCAAATAGTGTCGTAGTTGCTTGAATCTCAAGTTCAACAATTCTCAGAGCAACTGGTTGCGGCAATGGCTGAAGTCCAGAAGACGATGGATTAAAGGAATAGAGTTGAATCATCCAGTGTGGCCAAAGCTCTTGAAACTCAAGACACAGCTCTGGACCTCATCCAATCGGACTACCAAAGGCTACTAGACGCATCACTACTGCAGCACAGAGCCCAAACTGATACCCAGATCCAGGAGATACGTCGTGATCATGAAAGGGATTGGGACCAATACTGCGATGCCATCGAGGACCTTAACTCCTCCTTCACCCAGATCAAACATTCTCTATACATTCTACTAGATGACGTAGTTGCTGTCAAAACCCTACTGACCTCGGTTGATGATGCCAAAAAGGGGGAAGATAAGAGGGTAAGGGAAGGAAAGGATGGAGAAGAAGAAAAGGACAGGGCACAAAAAAAGGGGTAAGAGATCGAAGAGATTGAGGGAGTTCATCAGGTCTCGATCTCCCCCCTCCCCATAGTCCTACAAGAAGAAAAGGCTAAGGAAAAAGCCACTGAAGGCCATGCAGAGCCTTAGAAGCATATAGAACAGCTGACAGTGCGTGCTAGAGGATCAGGAAAACGCTCCTCAGCTCAGGCACACATCGATGAGATAGACGAGTTCATCGAGGGGACATATCCAATTCCATCGAAGAGGCCTGGCAAAGAAATAGCTACTGAAATCTCTCCCCCTCCATTGCCTAAGTTCAAATCGAAGAAAGAACAAGAGACTCATGATGAATTCGTGGCTCAACAGCTGCAGGCTCAGCTAGATCATGAAGCCAAAAATGGAAGAAGAGGCAAAACTGAAGAGAAAGCCAAAAGTCCCTTTAGCAAGGCAGTCAAAGACTTAGGCTCAGCGGAAGAAAGCTCAGCAGAAGCCAACGCCTCCTAAAAAGACTTAACATAAGCCTACTGAAAAATCAGCTTCTGAGTCTACAGAAGAGTCTGACACTGACAAGCTCCCACTGTCTGAAAGGCTGAAGAAGAAAGCTCCTAAACTTACAGCTAAGAAGATAGTTGAGGAGAAAGCCTTGTGGGATGCAGTGGAAATGGGCCTCGACTTCACAGCCAGAGAAAGGCTGACAGCTGAAGCCAGAAAGAGACTGAGGAAAGTTGAACTAGCAGAACATATTGCAAAAACTGAGAAAGTAGTCAGGGAAGCAGTTCCAGTCAAGAGTAGAGAGATCCCGACCACTTCCAAATTCTATAGGTGCGGTGGACAGAAGCTTCACTTGAAGAAGCCTCCATACTGCCGCACAGATAAGTGGATCCCTTGGAACCTCAACGAGCTGTGTGAGAGTATGAAAGAAGACTTCATCAATAGTTATTATGTATGGAAATGCTACCCAGGCGACACTCCAGTGGATAAGCTGTTCAATCAATTCTTATACTCCAATCAATTCTTATACTCCGGTGGAAATGCTACCCGGGTGACACTCCGCACGACACTCCGGTGATAAGTCGTTCAATCAACCGACTTCCCCAATGACTCTTGAAGGTAACATATGCTCGAAGGAGATAGAGAAAGAGGTGAAGATAGCCATGGAGCGCAACGAGTTGTCCTCTCAGACACAACAACATCTTCCACATATCAAGCGTCTCAGGGAAGCGACCTAAAGATCATATGGGCTAGATCTTCCAGTGGCTAAGTCTGCTGACTTCAAATAAAGAATTCAGAAGTTCAGATCTCAGTAGCCGCAGACTCAGTCTTTCATTCAGTCTTTGCCTTTCTCTCTTTTTTCTCTCTTTGTAGTGTAGTACTGATGTAACTGTTGTTTTAATTAGGTAATTAAGACACAAGTCCAAAGAGAATATTCCGCACACACATATTTCGAACCTCAACATTAAATATTAGTTAATCCTAAGAATCAACTAGTTATAGACCGCAATAATTAAACTGACACGACCTTTATTATCACTTACTTAGTCGGTAGCTGCCATGTTGGGCATCGAAACAACTACTTCCCTAATCTAGTTACAACCTTCGTTGTTGGGAAATCAATAGATTTAATAATTAGACAACTTAATCGATCTAAGGGAACCTAGTTTAGGAGCCTACTCATATGTTGGGCAATCTAATAGTCTCCTACCGATCTAATCCAATTATTCTTTCTAATAACCTTGCTACTATCCTAGGCTTATTCCACGAGAAACGGTGGTAGTACTAAGTTAGCTATAGACTGGGCGACCTAGGGTGATCAGGCATAAATTACTAGTCAAATTAAATTATCCATAACTAAACCAAAACTCGTTTGATTAATTATAAGCACCCAAGCCTCACATACTATCATCTAGGTGTTTCACATCCCGTCGGACCCTTAAAAACTTAGCTACTCATGAAAACGTACTAATTGTGCAAGCAAGACACTTCGTAGAACATAATAGAAAATATGCGTAATCGTAAAACTAACTTACTTGAAATTCAAAACTAAACATAAAATAGTAGAATACGAAACTGAAATTGAAAAAAAAAACGAAACGGGAACGAAAATAATTAAAAGCAAGAGTACTGAACATGAATCTCGATCTCTCCTACGTGCGGGAATTAAAACGAAAGCAAAATAAAAGTGTCTTCAACTTCGAAATCATAAAAACTGGAAATTAAAAGTTTTTCTTCTCCTTCAACTATCGAACGAAATAAAGTAAATAAAATGGATCTTCAGTCGGACTTGATCTTCTTGGCGGATTCTTGAAAGTTATGGTGCGAAAAATGGAACGGAATAGGAAAATGAGAGCGTAAAATCGTGTGTATCAAGGCGTGTAGCATCTCTTTTCGGTGCCTCTCAATCTTTTATATAGGGTTGCTATCTCTTGATCTTAAAGCTAGGGTAAATCCACAAGATAAGGAAGAGAAGATCTGGATAGATTTGATCCCATATCTTTCCTTATCCATCTTCATTCTTGATCAAGAAGCTTCTTCCCTCTTCCAATTCTCATCCAAATAAGCGTATGTCCTCATCTTTTTCACCATAAACGCGTGTCACCTTGCATCCTAATCACGTGCTACATCAGTGTCTTTAACTTGGAAATTTGCCCCTGTGAATGCTTTGATTGCCCAATTAGATGATTTTTTTGGCAGAAGTAACTAGGTACGAAAACTATTAGCAATGGTTACAAGTATTGCGAACATCTTATTTTGTTTTAGTGATTCAACTCCTTGCAAGACAGACACCAAAATAATTAAGCTTAACTACAACAAAATAAGTTATTGTGAAGGTTTGAGTTTCTCCAACTATGAAAGAGTTCTTACAATAAGAACAGTTCAGAAAGTTGAACTCCTTCGAGTTTTCTAAGCTAATGATTTTACAATAAGCTTGCTTAGAATAGAGAAAGGGAACTGATGAAACTCTAGATTAAAGAACTAGAAAGGATATCTTTGTATGCAAGTTTTTCGTTGGAATTGACTTTGAGTTTGCTAGAGTGTTTGTTCGCTTGAATGCTTGTGTTCCCGTTGATGTCTTCTCTACATGAAGACTCTTCTCTATTTATAGTCTCAACGTATGAAAAAATCCGTTGGAGGGAGTCTAGACACGTATCGAAAACGACAAGGAAACAACCATCTTCATTTTGAATGACACCGTAGAGATTCCCTCTTTTCGCATGGAATCGCTTTGTGTCGAGCAGTACGTGGTTGGCGGCTTCTCATTGTTCGAGGTTAGCGAGTAGGTGAGGATTGTTAAAACTCCAATAGCATGCTGAGCTGACATCTTCTGATTCATCGGACCTTTTACTGAATTGTCTCGTTCTTCCATTCTTAGCTCTTGACTCGAATTCCTATGTAGATTCAGTGGATTATAGCAATCCAAACTGAGTTCCTAAGTCTTGAAGTTCTTCGGCCGAATGGCGATGATGATCTACTAAATCCTATCGCCTATCGAACTCTAGCTAGCCTACCGAGTTCCTAACATGTTGAACTCAACTAAGCTATTATATTATACAAGGTTCATCATTCAACTGGGATCTTCAAATCTTATCATACTGAATCTCATCCCAACATTTATCATTTCTTCGTGAAATTAGCAATTTGGTCGATAGGGGGAGCGTATTGCGTGAGGTTTAGCCTCTTGGATGCTAAAGGAACCCCCAAGTATCTAACCGGGAATTTCGTCATGTATAAAGCGATCACCAAAATTTTATAACACTGATATTATAAAAAATAACACAATCTTTCTTTTCTTTCTTCCAGGCTATCCTAATATAAAAGAACTAATTAATTTAATCAAAATGATGAAATCACAAAAACTTGTCTGCAATTGGGTTGCACGAAGACCCAAAACACCCGTCTATTAAGATTTGTGCCCCATGACATTATTTTCTAAAAATCTTTTTAATTTTACATTTTTTTATGTTTTCAAAATTATCATTTGTTTCGTAATAAAATTGTCATTTTCGTTTTGAACGCCTTCTACCATCACTGAAGAAGTGTCATTTGCTTAGAACAAACATATCATTTGTTTCGAACAAATGTCATTTATATTTTAACAAAAGTGTCATTTATTGAGTATATTTTTGAAAAAAAATTATCATTTGTTTAGGAAAAAAACATCAATTGTTTTGAACAGAAGTGTCATTTGTTTAGAAAGAAAGTATCAATTGTTTTGAACAAATATATCATTTATTTTTACCAATTATCATTTATTGAGTATTAATTATTTTTAAGAAAAAATGTTATTTGTTTATGGAGAAATTGTTAATTGTTTAGAACAAAAGTGTCATTTGAAAATTACAGGAAATACATGCACATTAGTGGTAGAAGGCGTTCATAACAAAAATGACACTATTGTTCGAAACAGACGATACTCAACAAATGACACCCCGTGCTAAAAAAAGTAAAAAAAATAAAATTAAAAAACTAAATAAATATTAAAAATATAAAAAATCAAGCACGAATTTGGATCATTTATGGGAATGGGCGGGTGTTCAAAAATAGCACAATCTTTCTTTTCTTTCCTCGAAGTATCCGAAAATAAAAGAACTAATTAATATACTCAAGACGGTGAAAATTGGACTTTTCTTTATTATTTACTCACATGGCATCTTACAAATTGATTAATTAGTATTATCATAATAATTAATATTTGATCTTGTTTATTTATTACCCATTTTGACCAAATTATAATATTCCGGGCATAATTTTTCCCCTAATTTGTGAGATCTTATAAGTCACTCTTTTAGATGAACTAGCACATCGTGTAACTGTGCTATGCACGGCGTTGTAATCATGCCCAATGACTTTATTGGAATGAAAGCTCGTTTGATTGTCCGAAAAGTAAAGTTATTAGAGAATATGATTTTGCAGAATATGATTATATGGAAAATAATTCAGGAAAGTAAACTTATCATAAATGTGATTTCGTGGAATATGATTACGAAAAAAATGGGCCACTTGCATTGTGTTTGGGAAATATATGGAAACATAATACTTCCTGAAGCAGAATCTGTACAAACCAAACGAATCCTGAAGGTAAAGATAAAACTTGGTTTCTATAACTAATTTCACATATCGACCAATGACAAGCGTACCACCCGTCCTATATCTGTTAAAGCTGCAAGTCAACAACTTTCCAGAAAGGGAGGGAAAGGATACTGCAACCATACTTTGAAAGAGCCGTTAGCTACCCAAAAGAGAGAGACAAAGGATCGTCGTCTCCAACGGATCTATCCTAATCTCTCGCTCTATAAATAGAGGGATAAAATCAAATTGAAGCTCACCTAGAATCGAAAATACACAGAGCATTCGTAGAGCAACTCGTAAACGATCTAAGTCTTTCGCAAGTAGTTCGAAGAAACAATCTCCGCGAAAGATGACATATCTCGCTCATAGGGAACCAAGTCGAATCGAATTACACAGCCTCTAGTATCCAAAGCGACTGAACACGAACCTGAGTTTATACTTAGCCGTTCGTCGCTCTAGAAGCCACTTTCTCGTTCCCTATCCCTCTAACATAAGCTCAGCTGTTCATATCTATAGCTTAGACGAAGGAGTTCATAGTCGAACTGATCCTTATTGTAAAGGACTCCTTCACAGTTGGGGAGTTTTTCAAACACTTAGTTTGATACCTTGTAAACTGAGACTTGCTCAGTATAAATCTCAAGACTAGCGTTTGTCCAGTGTACAAACCGACTGAGACTATCTTAGTATAATACATAGCCTCCTGATCTTTCGGGACAGTGGACGTAGGATTGTAGGATCCGAACCACTTTAAAAATCACCTGTGTTCTATGTTCATTATTTACTGTTGCATTGATTTATTGTGCATACTGAAAACTGTCTTTAAAATCATTCAACTGAGTTTCAGCAAGCTTAATCGACTGCACTAATATACTGCGACTGTTTTGATAAAAAACGTTTTCCTAACTCAACTGAATTTGGGTCTACACATTTCCGCACTACTGAACTTTACATGAACGGTACTGAATTCTGACTCTAGTCAGCTAGCAGGCCTCAGTAAAGTCAGTCACTCTGCCACGCGATTCAGAACAACTTATTTGGTCTTCTGAACTCGTTCAGTACGGCACTCTCCTGAAAAGGACTGTTCGCGTTTTAAGTTGAGAAATCGCGTTTTCGTATTCACCCCCCCCCGCCCCCTCTACACCTGAACGTTACTCTCGGGACCAACACTACTTATTTTATAACAATAAATACAACCAAAGCAATTTGATCTTCCTTTGGTTTTCGACATTGAACCATATCAATTTGGTTCAATCTTTGATGCATGCCAGTTTCTGTATGGTTTACCTATATGCTCTTGAAAATCAATCTAGTAGCTACTATTATGTCTGCTCATCGAAACACTTCAAGAAAACACAGTTCAATTCATTTAGATATAATTGTGTAATCTTCAATTAGTATCTACATTTTCGTATCAACGAGAAAGTTATAAAGTCATAAATGAAGACCAATTTCTCTACTTGTGGTGTCAGTCAGCACTGATATTTTTCTCCATACTACATGTCTGCTCACATATTAGTACTTAATTCAAGTTTACTGAATTCATGCCATGTTTATCCTCCTCTACTTAGTATGTGCAACTTAGTAAGCTTTGCCAAAATGCATACTTTTGTAATTAAATACTCCATATAACTTCAATCTCATATAGAACCAATCAACCAAGAGTAGACCACCAAAGCATGATGACAAGAAATCAATGTTTAGATCAACATAAAGAAATGAATGACTCCATATAGCGACTTTATAAAGAGTTCAATATTTTAAGTGAACGTGCTGGAACAGTAAAAGCAAATATTAATTACCTGGTTTGCAGCTAACGATTTTTTGATCAAGCCATATAAACCTCGTGTATCCTAAGAATAGTATTGCAACAATCAGGAACATTTCAGCACAACGAGGTCTCCCACTAATTTAGAATTATAATCTGAATACAAGTAGGCAGTAGGCATTATGATGTAACATCTGTCAAATGCTTAAAGAAGAGCACAATAGTTTTTTCCTTTCTTTACACAAACATGTAGGCATGCCAAGTGATGCATAATTATTTACCTCCTTCAATTTCTTTAAGATTTAAGTCATGTAAAGCTATGTTTACATGGAATTATTATACAATATATTATAATGGACAATATTGTTTCTTTAAATAAAAGAAGGAAGCACATGAAATTTCAGTGTAGCTCTCCGATAACCATTAAGTTCTATAATATTTTATATAAGAGATACTTATCATTGCAAGAGTAACTTTAAACAATCAGATGTATAACCGTCAAAAGGTACCAATACCATTACTAGATTGAGAATATGTCAATTATATTTCCAGAAAGCAAAAATCCCAAATGTGAGATAGTAGAAAGTGAAAAAGAAAAGAAACTGCAAATTAGACTTGCAATCGTTGCAAAACTTCTCATTGACACTGCTTAAGATACCGGAGCAGCCTTACCGGCTCAAGAGAAGAACCCCGGTACTTTACTACCAACATTTCTTCTACGGGCTTCTTCGTGGTCCATGATTCCAAAGAGATGTAGCCAACCGGGAGCCAGTAGTGAAACAATAAGATTAAGGAAGCCGTATCGAATTGTTTAAACCATATAGAACCAGGGCTCCATTGTTTATCTATCTTGAAGGTAGCAACCTTGTAGTCCAGTGGCTCAATCTCTTTCACACCGATATCAAAACGAGGGCTGATAACACCACACTTGTTTAGCCTACCATTCAGTTCCACCACAGTTTTTCCAGATCTGTGGTTATCAACATACTCGAACTCGCCAATATATCCCGCAAAGTCAACTCAAGGAAATAAAACTAAATGACTATTGCACAAAGGCAAAGAAACTTGTCCAAAACAAGAGGCATACCATGCTTTTGCATGACGATAAGAAACTTGATAATGACTTTTGAAGAAGGTCGGATCATGACCTAGCGCTTGCCTCTCTTTTCAGCATTATACATGCTCTTCAAAGCATCATTGAGGACATTTACACTCACCATCTTGATTTTCTAGGGCAATCTGATTTAATATTGGAGTATATCAAATAGTAAGATAAGCCAACAAAGTTTCATTACTTGTAAATGCAATCGCATGCATCATGAATCTTAATTTTTGTTGTTTGAAATCTCATTCAAATTTGAAAGTACGAATCTACTATGATATGGAACTAAGTTAATTCTTATTGATGAGGCTCAAGCTTACTTATGAGTTTTAATAAGTTATTCTCTACATTAAGTAGATAAAAGAAACATTATTTCCTCCTGCCAAACCTATATGATGTAATTAGTCAGTATTTGTTCAAGAAACATCACATTATCCGACAATAAAATTCCACATTAGCATTTCCTATCACACTGTGTCTCTGATGCACTGCCAACTGCAGTCAGTTCATGTTGGGTGATGATTCTATCCTCAGCACTGTAATACTTAGTGGGAAATGATTCTATCTTTCGTATCGATACGCGCCGCAGTTTATGCTCCGAGTGAATCTATGAAGATTCGAAGATCCCAAAACCCTATCTTGATTGGGTGAACCATTTCGTTGTAATTGTTTCTCCGAGGGTTCGGACTCAGTAGACACTCCGCTCCGGTTCAGGCGTTCGCAGATTATCGCCTCGGCACCGCATGTAGAAGACTCGGTAAATACCGGACTCAGCAGAGCAAGATATCGAATGGAGTCGGCAGAACCGAACTCAGCAGAGTAGTTCACTGTACTCGTAGCCGATCTTCGAAAAGCCATCTCAAAGATATTTGCTACCGAATCAAAGATCGACTCAAGAACGCCGGCAGCCTTCCGAACTGCCGATCTTTTGAATGACAATCAAGCATAGTCAAATACGAGGAAGAGAGAAGTCAACTTCAATATGCCTCGAAGTTTGTTCTGTCTCAACTGCTTTGTAAACCTCGACGAATGACAAGCAGACACATGTCCTATACCTACTGAAGCTGCAAGTCAATAACTTTCCAGAAAAGGAGGGAAAGGACACTGTCACTATACTTCAAAAGAGCCGTTAGCTACCAAAAGAGAGAGAGAGTAACGGATGATCGTCTCCAACGGATCTTTCCAAGACTCTTCTCTATAAATAGAGGGATCATTCGAAATTTGAAGCACACGAGAAAACACAAGAATACAGAGCATTCAACGAGCAAATCAAAAAGCCTAAGTCTTCCGCAAGAACTCGAAGAATATTTCTCCGGCGAAAGCCTACAATCTAACTCTTAGGGAACCAAGCTGAACCGATATACAAGCCTCTAGTATCCAAACGACGTTACACGAACCCAAAGCTAAACTCAGCTGTTCGTCATTCTAGAAGCTACATTCTCGTTCCCTATCGCTCTAACCCTAAGCTCAACCGAATATATCCATAGCTTAGACGAAGAAGTTCATATTTGAACCTGATCCTTATTGTAAAAGGACTCCTTCATAGTTGGAAAGTTAGTCAAACACTTCGCTTGATACCTTTGTAAACCGAGACTTGCTCAAGATAAATTTCAAGACGCGGCTTTGTCCCGTGTACAAGCGGCATCGAGACTAACTCGGTATAATAAATAGCCTCCCGATCTTTCGGACAGTGGACGTAGGATCCCGTGTATCCGAACCACTTTAAAAATCCGTGTCTCTCGATTGTTCTCTTATTTACCGTTGCATTGATTTTAACTGTTCATACCGAAAATTATCCTTTAAAATCATTCAACTAAGTTTCAACCGATCTTAACCGTTTATTCTTCCGAACCGAAACCTGTTTTGATATAACGTTTTCCACTCAACCGTTTTGGGGCCTACACATTTCCGCACCACCGAACTCCAACCGAAGATACCGACTCGACTCGCCGGTTAGCGTGTCTCGTAGAGTTAGTATCTCTTTGCTCTAACACGATTCGTAACGGTGCCGGTCTGGCCGAATTCATTAAGTACGACACCATCCTCGAATAGGACTGTTCGTGTTTCAAGTTGAGAAATCGGTTTGTGTATTCACCCCCCCCTCTACACTCGAACGTGCTCTCGAGACCAACAATTGGTATCAGAGCAGGAGTCCTATAAGACTCTTGTTATCTTGAAACTGGTCTACTTAAACGGATCCGGAAAAACGTTTTCACTGCATATCATTCTACACTCATATCATTATTCATCATGACTGATATGTCAGGTATAAGGATGGTACCCATGTTCTCAGTAGAGAACTATGGTGTATGGCGGGTCAGAATGGAGGCTCATCTAACTTCCCTTCACGACAGCATGACCGAAGTACTTGAGGAAGGACCTATCGTTCCTATGATAGATAGTGTCGTAATTCAGGATCAAACAGCTAGAGGAGGAATGGTGACCGGAAAGAAGAGTCCCAAGGACAAAAGTCTCTTCACCCCTGAGGAGAAGAAACTTCATAACTTAGACCGAGTAGCCAGGAATGCCATACTAACCACCTTAAGTGATTCTTATCTCGGGAGGTTTAGGAATGCAAGACGCCTAAGGAACTCGGGATGCTCTAGCGCCACCGAGTCTGGAGGACTCGAAGATCAAAGCCAACAAACTTGGCTTGGAACTCCAAAAGCCGGAGAGTTTGTCTCTCACGCCCGGAGACACCATAGAAGATCTCGGCGTCGATTCACGAATCCGATGAACTCTATCAACGGGTTGGGAAAGACATTCTCCAACCGAGAAATAAATCTCAAAATACCGAGGGCACCGCTGCACCGTATCGTTGGACTCCTTTTGCTACATTATTACGATATTCGACTTAGATATTGTTACTCCCGACCATATCTTTTCGTAACTTCAAGCGCAGGAATTCGAGTTTGACAGACCTCAACGAAAGCAGCGAGCTGAAGCTGATACCAAAATTGACCATGCCTTCAAAGCATCAGTCAGCACAGCGTCTCCTGCGTCGAGTAAGACTGAACCTTCACTCAACGACATACAAGAAGGAAGTCTCGCTCAGAAGTACGCACTGCTTGCCGTAAAATATCAGAAGGAAAAGGAGCGGCACAGAAAAGTGACTAAAGCCTATCGAGAATCGAAAGGTAAGTTTGAATACACGCCTAAACGCACTCCTGACTCGCATACTTCTGAATGCAGAAAGAGGGATGACTCAGCTCCATCAAAAGACAGTGAAAGCAAAGAAGAAAGAGTCATTGCCTGCTACAACTGCAAGAAGCCGTGCACTATCGATATAACTCGTCCCGAGCTTAGTAGTACTCGAATGAGCAAAGACGAAAAGCAAGGAGAGAGAAATTCGCCAAGAAGAGACAAGCATACATAGCTGGTGAACCCTCAAACGACTCAGAAGAAGTCAACTCCTTCATGGATTCATCCGATGATGAAGCAGCTTTCATTGCCCTAGAACTTGAAGCTGAAGAAACTGCTGAAAAGTGTCTAATGGCAAGAAGAGGATGAGGTAAACTCTCATGAACTATTTAACTCTCCTTCACACCGCACACACGACATGACATTGTCAGGAGCGCACGAGAATCCGGACGTCGGACAAAGATATGAAGAACTTCTAGGACGAACGCATTCAAATGAGTCATAGCTCGCAAGACTCTTCGTGAGTTGGATACCCCGAAAGTGGAGAATCAGAGACTTTCTCAGGAGAGTCAGGTTGCTACTGATTCTGAAGGACTTGTGTTGAGACTCAGGGAGGAGATAAACTCTCTGATGCCAAGTCTTAACATCAAGAAAATCAGATCTCAGTTCTGACCAAGGACTTAACTCAAAAAGATACTGAACTGAGTCTACTGAAGCAACAACTATCAGGACTTCAGACCGAGCACTACACACTGAAGAAAAGTGATGATGTCTGGAGAAACCTGATGATTGAGCGGTACATGGGCGCTGAAAAGAAGCCGGAGGCTATGCTAGCAAGCAACAAGCCCAAGCACTGCAAGGAAGGACCGGGTTTCAGCCATGGTGCTTCCTCATCTCGCCCCCGTCCACTCGTAAGTGCAACTTGCCGATAGGTTTGTTCAAGGGGGAGACAATCAATGCAAACATACCGAACCCCCTAGCCAAGAACAAACAAAAGATGAAGGCACCTCATCCTACACATCGCATTCTCGCCAAAAGATCGGCATAAAAACACCCCGGTTCAATCAAGGGGGGAACCAAGAAGCCAAAGTGGGTCGATCGCATGGACCTCCTCGCCTAACATATCCTCGCTCGCATATGGGTTATACTATTATGATCTTATAGTCGAAAAGGATCCAAGAGTCGAAGAAGAAGAAAATCGCACAAAAGGCAAAGGTCGGCTAGCCCACCAACTCGAAGATCCGGACTCCCGAACCGTAATAGCCTAAGAAGTCGGTATCGACTCACCCAGGTGGTCAAATACGTTGACTCAAGTGGAAAGAAGTTGTGCCGAGACCACCAGGTCGTAAGACAAATATGGGTTACTAAAACTAACATCTAAGGAACCAAAATCAAAATAAAGGGTACTCCGAATATAATTATGTTTTGTAGGTGCACAAAGACCCATGGTATGTGGACGGCGGATGCTCACGACAATGACATATCAAAAGAGTCTGGCCAAGAATTATATCCCTCCGAAGAAGGACCCAAAATTGAGTTTGGAGAGAATGCTAAAGGCTACACAAGAGGATTTGGAACACTCAAGCATTGAACCGCCAAAGTTCCAAGAGTATCATATGTTGAAGGACTTCAAAGACAACCTTCTCTCTCGTTAGTCAATTTTGTGATAACTCGAATAGAGTGATATTTGAGGCCGGTTTTTGTGATGTCATTGATAAATCCACGAGGAAAACAAGTGTTATCGGGTTCGCGCAAGAAGAATATCTATGTGGTATCGAAACTCAGTCAACCTCGAAGCTTGTTTGTTAGCGAAGAACGACAACCGAACGGGGTGGCCGCGTGCACGAGAGACTCAGCCATCTCAACTTCAAGACGCTTAACAAACTAGCAAGAAACACTCTAGCAAGAGGACTGCCGAATGAAGTATTCAAGAAAGTCACTCGGTGTGAAGCATGTCCGAAGGGAAAGCAAACAAGGAATCAAAATCCACCTGTTCCATCTCCTTCCACCGATGGAATCCTTCAACGCTACATATGGATTTGTTCGGTCCGGTCTCTCCGGTGACGATCGAGGTAAGAAATATGCTTTAGTGGTCATCGATGACTACTCGCGCTACACTTGGGTCATATTCATTCCCAGCAACAAGTCCGACGTCAAAACAGAGTTACCAAGGCTTCGAAAAGGCTCGAGTGTCGAGAAGAACACCAAAATTATCAAAATCCGTTCGACGCAGGAACCGAGTTCCTTAATTCTATGATGGAGGAGTTCTGCAAGCGTAAGGAATAGAGCATGAGACATCGGCTGCTCGCACACCTCAAAGAAATGGAGTTGCTGAACGAAAGAACAGAACTCTCAAAGAAGCAAACTAGAACTCTACTCGCAGACTCGGGACTCACGGCCTAAATTCCCGGGCGTAAGCCACCGATACGCTTGTTACACTCGAACCGTTCTCTACCGACAAAGCAACATAAGAGAACACCATATGAACTATGGAACAACAAGAAACCTTCTCTATCCTATTTCCATATTTTTGGGTGCTCGTGCTTTATCCACAATAATGGGAAAGATCACCGAAAACTTTTGATAGCAAGTCGACCGTGGAGTATTCTTAGGATACTCTCCGAAGAAAGCTTTCGAGTATTCAACTATCGAACCCTTTGCGTGGAGGAAAGCCCTCATGTTGTTTTTAATGAGTTTGCTGCGAAGACAGGAGCAATAACTCCTAATTCGAATCCGAGGACATCGAAGCGGCTACGAGGATCTAAGCCTAAAAGACAAAGTCGAAAAGATCCAGACTTTGTTGGGATGATGATTCGATGAGGAAAATGAAGACAAGTCTACCGAATCTCAACCAAGCAGAATGTAGTTGAGCCGATTGATTCTCCTCAACGTAATCAATCCCGTGTAACTCAGGTCGATGAAGAAACCCCGTGGGTAACCGAGACCACTACCGAGAATAACAACTCGGGGGAACATCTATTAGTGTTCTCGAGATTGAACGCCCCTGAACACGGTGACTCAAGAGATCACACTCTCATTCTTGAAATGCTTCAATCTCGAAATAGTACAACCGAAATGCCTAACTCGCCTACTATCCGTGTTGAACAAATTTCGTATGAAGAACCGAAAAATCGTAGATCGTGGCCGGACGCTCACACTGCCGATCCGATTATTGGAGATCCCTCAAGCAAGAGTAAAGACAAGATCCGTATTCTCATCAAGGAGAAAGCGCCCCTATATTCCCGCTTCTTGTCTACCGACGAACCTCGACGATTGAGGATGCACTTGAAAGATGCTTGGCCGGATCATAGCTATGCAGGAGGAGCCGAATCGGTTCACGAGAAATGACGTTTGGGAGCTTGTTGATAGACCCCGCATCAACATGTTATTGGAACAAAATGGGTCTTCAAGAACAAGCGGGATGAAAACAACGTCATAGTAAGGAACAAAGCAAGACTCGTAGCAAAAGGCTACTGTCGTGCCGAGGGAATAGATTTCGATGAGACTTTCGCTCCGGTTGCAAGATTGGAGGCAATTAGACTATTTCCGGCCTACGCAACACGTCAAAGATTCGTAGTCTATCAAATGGATGTGAAGTCTCGCGTTCCCGAACGGCGTGCATCGAAAGAAGAAGTCTACGTGGAACAACCGCCCGGCTTTCAGCTAGGACATCGGGTTTATAGACTCGGAAAGGCTTTGTAGGGTTAAAACAAGCACCCGTGGCTTGGTACGGTACCTATCTCGAAGTTTCTTCTTCGTAAAGGTTTTCGGAAAGGCACGAGTAGACCGCACTCTATTCAAAGATTCGACCGGAAGACGATCTACTACTTGTGCAGATCTATGTAGATGACATTATATTTGGATCTAAGAATGTCATCATGTGCCAACAATTTGAAAAGATGATGAAGGACAAATTCGAGATGTCAATGATGGGAGAAATGAACTACTTCCTCGGTTTCCAAGTCAAACAATTTGAAAAAGGGACATTCATTAATCAAGGCAAATACACTCGAGAGCTCATCAAAAGATTCGGTTGCACATCCGGCAAACCTATCAAGATCCCGATGAACACAAACATAAAAATTGATCTTGATAAGGAGGGAGTATCAGTAGACCAAACTGAATTTCGTGCTATAATTGGTTCTTTATTATATTTAACAGCTACTCGTCCTGACATAACTTATGTTGTAGGTGTCTGTGCTCGATTTCAGGCGAATCCAAAGCAGAGTCACATGGACTCAGCAAAGAAGATTCCCCGCTATCTCAGAGGAACACCTGACATGGGTTTATGGTATCCAGCTGATGATAATATAGAACTAACTAGTTATTCTGATGCTGACTATGCTGGATGTAGAATTGACCGAAAGCCAACTTTAGGAACGTGTCAGTTCCTTGGCAGTAAGCTGATCTCATGGTTTTCAAAGAAACAGCACTCAGTAGCCACGTCAACTACTGAAGCTGAATACATGGCTGCCGGAAGTTGCTGCGCCCAAATCCTTTGGCTGAGACAGTACCAGTGCCAGCTGAATACCTACTGAAGCTGCAAGTCAACAACTTTCCAGAAAAGGAGGGAAAGGACACTGTCACTATACTTCAAAAGAGCCGTTAGCTACCAAAAGAGAGAGAGTAAGGGATGATCGTCTCAAACGGATCTTTCCAAGACTCTTCTCTATAAATAGAGGGATCATTCGAAATTTGAAGCACACGAGAAAACACAAGAACACAGAGCATTCAACGAGCAAATCGAAAAGCCTAAGTCTTCCGCAAGAACTCGAAGAATATTTCTCCGGCGAAAGACTACAATCTAGCTCTTAGGGAACCAAGTCAACCGATATACAAGCCTCTAGTATCCAAACGACGTTACACGAACCCAAAGCTAAACTCGGTTGTTCGTCGTTCTAGAAGCTACATTCTCGTTTCCTATCCCTCTAACCCTAAGCTCAACCGAATATATCCATAGCTTAGACGAAGGAGTTCATATTTGAACCTGATCCTTATTGTAAAAGGACTCTTTCATAGTTGGAAAGTTAGTCAAACACTTCGGTTTGATACCTTTGTAAACCGAGACTTGCTCAGCTATAAATTTCAAGACGCGGCTTTGTCCTATGTCTGAGCCGACCGAGACTAACTCGGTATAATAAATAGTCTCCGATCTTTCGGGACGATGGACGTAGAATCCTGTATCCAAACCACTTTAAAAATACGTGTCTCTCGCTTGTTCTCTTATTTATCGTTGCATTGATTTTAACTATTCATACTCGAAAATTATCCTTTAAAATCATTCAACTAAGTTTCGCCGATCTTAACTGTTTATTCTTCCGAACCGAAACTGTTTTGATATAACGTTTTACACTCAACTGTTTTGGGCCTACACATTTCCGTACCATCGAACTCCAACCGAAGATACTAAATTCGACTCGACCGGTTAGCGTGTCTCGAGTAGAGTTAGTATCTCTTTACTAACACGATTCGGAACAGTACTGCGTCTGGCCGAATTCATTCAAGACGACACCATCCCGAATAGGAATGTTCGTGTTTCAAGTTGAGAAATCGGTTTCGTGTATTCAACCCCCCCCCTCTACACCTGAACGTGCTCTCGGGACCAACAATTCATATACTAAGCACATCCATTTTCACATTAATTGCTAGAGACTAATTAGTTGCTACACACTAAACATCAAACCAACCCTATGCGATAACAATCAATAGATCTAACTAATTAAAGAATTACTCGAGCATCACAATTCTGAAATACCCAACCGTAAGCACCTTGATTCATACATAAAAGGAGCAAAACATGATGCAGACGGTGATGACTACGATTATTTAAAATACCAGGCGAAAAACATTTCGACAAACAAAATCACGCTTTCAAACACGCACACAGAAACGATTGCAAATCATAATGTAAGATCTCTATAAATGGATCACCAAATAAATTAGTGAAATAACCGAATAAAAGAAATCTACCGACGAGGCGATTACCTGAGAATTAGCACGTACGCCGCTGCCGGTTGCAGAACTGACTTACTCCAATTTAAAGTCGGTCGGAAAATGACGGAATGGCGACACCGGTGGGGACTCGGAGGCTGCCAGGTCGAGGGGACGGTGCGGTAGATGCTGGTTGGGATTCGAGAAATCTTACCACGCTTCTAATTTGAGGGCGAGTTTATGGTGGGGAACTCCTAGGGAGAGTGATCGATTTTCCGGTGGAGAACTTAGAGGGAGGCTGAGAGAAGCAGCGGTGGGAGTTGCGGCAGTGTGAAGAAAGGGATTGTGCATTTTATTGATTTTGAGCTTGCCTCGGCTCGCCTAATGTCTGTACTGTGTGTTGTGTGTGAGGTGGCGTTGAGAGAGAACTGGAAAGTGAAGTGGCGGCTGGGAAAATGCAAAGAGGTGAAAAGACAAAATTTAAACTTTAATAACAAGAATGCCATTGGTTTTAATTTGTGAAGGAATAGAAAAGAATGTCATAATAGAAAATATTCGGAAAAGTAGGGGCATTCTCGATACATCGGGACAATTTGAGTAGGTGGTGTAGGAACTTTTTAAGTTATAGGTAGATAATAATATCACACTTTTAAAATTATTGTGATTGTAATACGTAGTACAAATTATGCAATATATAAAACCTTTTCAATTGGTTTAAAATATGGATAAATTACAACATAAAAAGGTTTGACTTTTTATTATTATTTTTTTTTTTTGCTATTAGTGTTACATTTCACACTGTAAGATGTGTAATACATTTTGCCCTTCTTAGCATACACTTATTTGGTAGACTCTGATTTGTATTTGTATTCTTTTTTTATTTAGAATCGTTGATGGCACTCAATTCATAACATTTTCTTGCAAGATCCCGAGTCTGGTGCGATATTTCCCATGAGGAGCACTTACTTGGTCAGGTTGTAT
This sequence comes from Lavandula angustifolia, assembly GCA_028984105.1. Classification (NCBI taxonomy): domain Eukaryota; kingdom Viridiplantae; phylum Streptophyta; class Magnoliopsida; order Lamiales; family Lamiaceae; genus Lavandula; species Lavandula angustifolia. The sequence goes on from CM054822.1 coordinate 12,003,640, forward strand.
TTTATGTATACTACTCAACCATCCATTACTTCTGAAGTCAATAGATTTCATCAATTTTGTCCATCAATATGGAAAAATGAAATGTTCCATCTTAAAATTAAATTCTATGAATAATGAGTTAAGTATTCCTATTACATTTAAATCAGTTCTAACAATGGCTCTACATTTAGTGCTTGCCGCCACATTCAAGAAAAGCCAAATGTCTTTTTGGCTTCAAATTACAGAGATGCAGCAGCAAAGATTTGTTATGTCTAAATTCCTACACACATTATAACTCTCTTTCAGTTTCTCTTCTTACATCACCGTTATCCGCAGGCGTGCTTATTCTCATGAACTGCACATTATTGATAGCAGCAGCTGGTTGAGTAATCACTGCAGAATTCTGCCGAGGAACACCAATTTTGGTAACACCGTTGCTCGGTAGCCCTGATTCTGTTCGTGCCAATGAAGAATATTTGGTTTCTGCAAGGGGGGAATGGATGAGTGATCAGTAGTTGTGAGAGATTAACTAGCAAAAACAAGAGACATAAGAAGCATGATGAAGACTTGCCTTTTATTTCTCCTAAAGTGATGAGTCTGTTCAGACAGTCTCTGAACATAGTTAGAATGATTCTTTCTTGCTCCTCGTATGCTTCAGTGGCCCTCTGCTCAAGCGGCAGTTGGGGAGACGCGTTATTTTGAACCTCTAACTTATTACGGGGAGCATCAGCCGGGAACACTGTATCTTGCTCATCGCACATTAGAGCTAAAGTGCTGGGAGACATTGGCCTTCCTTTTGATACATCTAAACAAGATTCCTCCAGTGCAACTTTCTCAGTGTGAGCCTTTTCAGGTTCAGAATGCTTCTGGTTTTGAGACTCCTCTTGAATGGTTGAAGCCAGTGAGTTTTTTCGAGAATCTGCTGCTCCCTTTTCAGCTGCGTTTTGTTCATCTGAAAGCATTACAAGTTAGAAATGACTTGCTTCCCTTATGAGCCAAACTGAGTAATAGGTGTTCAAGCGCAATAGCCATTGACTCTATGTACTTAATTAATGCTTCACAAAACAAAGACACGGTTGTTTCTTATTTATAAATTTTATCTCCAATGTAAATGAACTTAATTTATCTTTAACAAAAAAATAAACTCTCCTAAATGCTTATTGTAGTATATATATAACTCAACATCACGCATGCATTTACTCGCACTGAAAAGGAGGGGCTAAATCCAACTCTTTAACACTACATGAGAGAAAGAATTAGATGCCATAGTCCAATGTACCTGCATGCATCTTTGCAGCTTCTCTTGAGTATACCACGAGCACAGAGCAGAGTTCCTTCAAGTCCTGGGGCTGAATGATGTCAGCTAATAGAGACCTTTAGATGCAGCACACAAGTAAGTTGTCTGAAGATTTATCAACAAGTATTTCTTCAAAGAGTGGCCCAAGTACCTATAAGTAAATTTCAAAGAACCCAAGGTCGATGTACTGACTGGACGAGCAACAGCAACTGAAGATGATGAGGGGGAAGGTGCAGAGATCTTGGTTTGATTAGCCTGCTAATAGAGAAAATAAGGTTTTGAAGTCAGAATCAAACTGAGTGATGTCTTCAGCTATCGAGACACAAGACGAAGAGTAAAATCATTTAGTAATTAGTAAGAATTAACTAACATGATGGCGCCTTACATTTTCATTCCAAATACCTAAACCACCCATCTAATTGCACATGGGGTCTTACTCGGTCCAAGTTAAATTATACCTTTTTTCTCTAACTAGCTAACATCAACGAATATCCGTCAAGACTTTTGAGTGGAGGAACCGTGTGCTATTGTATTTATTGGTCACTAAGATTTTTTTATTATGAGGAATAGGCATATATTAGAGATTTAAATGTTCAAATTCTTATTCCAAAGAAATATTATATTTTCACAGTTACTTCCACAAGCTCTTCAAATGTTTAAATGTATAACCTTTTCTAAAATAAAGTGAAACAGCAACAGCTCATTACAGGCTATCCGTTTTAAAAAGACAAAGCATGTGGTCTCAGCCTTTTGAATACTGAGCAAATTTAACAATGAAATAAGGCTGGATGCTATACATTCTTCAATTATTACAACAAATATTACCTGTTGCAACTGTCCAAGCCTGTGAACTGGATCCTTTATGGCTGGTTCAAAGAAAAGATCCTGAGCTTTTCGTTTTTGGTCAGTGGAGGAGACCCGTAACCAGATGATCCAATAGCGCCGGTGATGGCAGCATTGGCTGCCTGTTGGATAAAGGCGATGTTGCTGGCATGATCGCCGTGAAAGAGAGCTTGCCTCTCTTCGCTTCTTTCATAATTTTTGCAGTCCATGCATTTACAGTTTTCAGAGCAAAGGATATTTGCTTGGAAGCATTCACAGTACTTCTTAAGGCACCCCGATTTCTTGCAGTGACATCCCTTATTATGCTTTCCCGTAATAACTTCACCAGCCTCCTCCTGCACATTGATTATCTAATTGTCATATTATCGTATAACATGAAGACAATTCAGAGGTATCTTTAAATTACAGGCAAATGACGTGCAGCATTGTTGATAAATACACCAAGTGTTACAATGTTTATCAGAATTAAGCGGAGTTGCTGGATTTTGAAGATAACTTACTCAACTGAAAATTCATAACAATGATGTATCATCTTGAGAAGGTTGATACAGAAAAGTTAACTATATATTGATCAAGTATTTGGTAAGTTAACTAAACACGTTTCTGTTCAAGAAACAACTAAGAAACGTCAAGAAAAACACAAACTTATCCAAATTCAAATTTCTTTTTGTGAATAAACTGAAGAAATCATTTTTCATTGTTGTCGTGCTCAAGGATTTACTCCGATTTATTCTATTGGTAAAACAACCACAACAATCTCAAAGAATTTCAGAACTCTTAAGCATTATCAGCAGAGAACACAGAAAGTAGACTCAGCTCCTGACATTATCCATCAGAAGATCTTAAACATAAATTCTAAAGCAACCATGGCATATATCACCGTAGAAGTTAATCATTCACAGCTAAATATATCCCGAGGAAACAGTCTGAGTTAGTACGTTGTACTGAATGCACTTAGATAAGATGGTACTTTGAGCTCTAACAGTACCCTGTTATCCCGAGCTCCATGAGGACTGCTAGCAATTTTTGGTCGGAAAGCATTTGGATTGCGCTCCAATGTAGCTTCAACAGCTTCACGTCTAGCACCTTCATTGTCGACATTGTTTTGACAATTCACGCAGTTGCAACCATCACAATAGACTCCAGAAGCAAAGCATTCACAATACCTGACCACAATTTGTAAGATTAGGAATTATTCCACCCCAGAGAAGTGAAAACCAGTTCATAAATCTTAAATAGAAAACTGTTAAAAGTATCACCTAGATAAAGGGAATAACCAAAATAAGTTTACTTTTTGTGGAAATTAAATCAGGAAAAAACTAAGACAAAATGGCTGTAAGATCAATTTAAGTTCACTTTTGAGAAAATTAAATTGGGAGAACATTGAAATGAAGCATATACTTACAACTTTAAACACCGAGAATGTTTGCAATTACACTGTTTTTGCTTCTTCGGTGTACCATCTTTTGTTTCATTTACATTTTGTCTGGGTCGTGATCTTGGGGATTCAGGTTTCCTGGGACAAAATAATATTATTTATAACAAATAGAAAGAGAACCTTGGCACGCAACATAGTTAAATAATGCATAATATAAGCTCAACCAAAAACCAGCTTCCGCGGAGAGGTTTATACACGTTTCATTCCATCAAAATTACACAATTTTAACTGAAAGCTTCTTACAAGCAAGGATTTGTAAGAAATACATGGAAAGAACTGTACAAGCATACAGCAATAAATGTATTTCTCCAAGTGATGCAAAAACCAAATACTTGACTAAACAGACTTTTTGTAATACTGACTGAGTGCATCCAAAGAACCGAAAATGTCATGTTATGAGAGAATCAACCTAACTTACAGCCAATCTTGCCATACTTAACTTAAAAAGTGGCTCAATATTTGTCACCAAATTAAAGCTACGAGTCATTCATCACACGATATGCCAAGTTGTAAATGGTTGCAGTGGCATTTGTAAATATAACAATCGGAATCTCACACATCTAATAAGTTTTTGAGGTAACAAATAAGTAATAAACTATCCATATGAAGATCCCAGCAGCTCATACGCTACCTTCCCCTTTCTCCAACTGGAATCAATTTTGATCAATTGCTGCAGAATGTTTGAATATAACAAATAAATATGAAAGGTCAAAACATCAAAATGACTTGCCAACCAAAACTGCCAACAATTTGCAAAAGACAGAATTTTTTCCACCATTTTTTTTTTTTTTTTGTTTACAACTAATTCGGTGTTAAAAGGTGACTCACAGAGCAGGGCGAACGGAAGGATGAGGGGGCGGCCCAGGTGGCTGTTGCATAGTCATGAACAGCATCTGCGGTTGCTTCAATAAATGCGGCAGCAATGCCGGAGGGGGCTGCTCCATCTTCACTACCTGGCCCTGCTCCACGCTCGACCCGCCACCAGTAAAATCCAGCTGCCTCACCAGCTTCCTCGTTGGGAAATCAACACCGGCTGTCGTCGCCTCCGGTTGCGACGGCGGCGGCGGATTTCTTGGAGGGAAATCATTTCCCTCTCTTTGCTCCATTGGAAAAGAATCGAATTCAAATCGAAAATCCCACGAAATATTTCACCAAACACCAATTTTACAACAAAAAAATTAATCAAATAAATAAAATTCACTCATTTTCTACTCAAGAATCCCCCCAAATCTCAAGAACTCCAAAATCACGAAAACGAAAAGCAGGCACCAATCCGAAATCAACGACCGTCATAATCTACACAAGCTCACAATTAACACACCGCAAACTTCGAGAAGTAAAAAAATTGAGACCAAGATCGATCCGCAACACGCGTAGATACAAATGGTGAAAGCATACTCCAATTTACAAGGAAGAGGAAGAATTCTTCGAAACGAGTCTCCTGGTTTTGAGTCCCCCCTTCCTCCCTCTCTAGCTCAGCTTTTGAAATTCAATTTTGTGAGGTTGGATGAGCGTCGATATCTCATCCAACGGTCATGATTAGTAATTCTAGATCAACGGACTAAATTCATAGAAGCCACTAAGGTCGTCTCTCATCCGTTAATCTCAAAGGCCTGTCTTTTTCCGATTATTAAGCATATTCGGCATGCATCAGCCAAGTCATCAGGATCAACACGTGGCACGATATGAATGGAGAAGTACATGAATATTAGTATTATGAGTTTCGCAGCAGTGGAGCTCTTTCTTTCTTCCCCAGTTTTGATGAGATTCTGTTTCGAGGTGAAAATTGTAAAATTACAACATTATGGCGCTAAAGAGTATGCAACGTCGTTGACTTGGTAAGGCTATGGGCTTTAGTTTCTTACGAACGGTTTCGGATTAACGGAGAACCTTGTCGGCGGTTGAGATTGTTTTTCTTTTTTTTTTATTATTATTTTTCAGAAACGTGCGGAAATTTCTATATTGTTGCTTTTTCCTCAAATGGTATATATTATTTCAAGAAGTATTTTTCATTATTTTCATGAAAAGGATAATTGCGAAAATTATAGAATAAATACGAGATGATGAAAAGTGGTGCAGATTATTCTTTCTATCATTTTCAGAAAATATGTTGTATAATTTTTTTTTTCGTTCATTTAAAGATTATCTTAAGCTTTTGATTGAAGGTGTGGCTTTGTCGTCTTGTGCACTCGTACATTACTTTTGACCCTCTACCACTAAAATAAATGTGGGTGCATTATTTTGCTTCGTAACCAACCCGTCACTTAATACTTCCCCCGTTAGTCATTAATGGCTCAAAAAAAAATTGGATCTGAAATTAAAAAAAAAGTTAGATTTTGTGTGTAAATTAGGGTAAACAATAGATTATATTTATGAATTATATATATATGTATCGTATTTAGTAGGACGGTTAAAAAGATATACGAATCATTTATAATAGTAGGACAGACAGATGGAGTTACTAATACTCTTTCACGGAACCACTAATAAAAAATAATAATTTTTTGGTGTGGTTGCAGGAAATTCGTAGCTCAAATTCAATGTGTGCAATGTGAATATTGTTTTTGTATGGTAAGTATACCAATATGACAAAATATAAATTACTAAAAATGTAAATCGTATTAAGCTAACCTTGCATGTGAACTCATGCCCTAGAGGTTGTTAAGAAGAAAGGAGAACGAAGAAGGTAAGTGGTGCTCTTCTTTAAATATTCTTATAATTAAGTCTGTAGGGATTTGAGTAAGTGGTCAGAAGGCCATTGTTAGGGGGATATGAAGGATTTGAGTCAGCAGATGTATCTGCATAGTTCTTGTTATAGAGGGAATTGTAGGATATAGAGACTACTGATAAGGGGGAATTGTAATTGAATAAGTGATTCGAGGAAATTATTGGGAGATGATTTAGTACTTCTGCGTGTGATACTGAGTAATTATTATAAGGAATTGAAGATCTCAAAACTCATGTCGTTACCCTTGAGTTTGTGATGAACCGACATGATGTAATAGGCTAGACCTGCGTTGATCTTTCTAGATTATTTTGTCTAAGTCCTGTAAGGGGTAAATTGTTGGACTGAACTTCAGTAGAGAAGTTACGGTTCCTGAACCTCACGTCTGTCATAGGTTCAGTGTTTGTTTTCGAGTCAGCAGCTGGAAGCACTCTCTAGAAGATCACTCTATCAGTCAACATAGAAAGAAGACTCAGTAGGATCAGCATTGATCTACTAAATAGAGCTGCAACTCAGTTGCGAAAGACGATCGAGGAAAATCGACGGCTGACCTTTATCGCGGTGATGTCAGTAGAGGATACTTATGTTCGAGGTTTAAGGGAAGTCAACTCAGCTAGAAGACTGTTGTCTGACAAGTTTCACCTACCGCCATACCTAAACAAATGAGAAGCAAGCGAAGCTTACTTGCTCCGACACAAAAGCTACTCTCACGCACACAAAGCCAACCACTCTGCGGCGACATTCAAAATTATATGGTCGTTTTCCTTGGAGTCTTGTGACACGCGGCATGGTCCTCTCCAATGGATCTATGCATGGGTCACAACTATATAAAGAGATCGTCTTCATTGAAGAAATGTGCTAACCACACCAAAGCTCAATACAGACCAACGGGAACAGATACGCTTTGAAGCTCACGAATACTTTCTCAAGCACTCTAGCAAACTCATCTGTTTCATCCAAGTGAAGAACTAGAAATCCGTTGGGATGAGATTCGAGTATGATAAGATTTGAAGATCCCAAAACCCCTAGTTGAATGATGAACCTTCGATATTGTAATAGCTTAGTTGTGTTCGACTTGTTAGGAACTTAGTAGGCTAGAGCTCAGTAGTTGTGCATTTAGCAGAAGATTTTGCACTTAGCCGGAGAACTCAGTATCGATGAAGTCAGTTGGACAACTATCGACCAACCGAATCCGTAATGGAATTCGAGTCTCGTCATCGAATTTATCAAACGAATGTCAATAGAGGATACATCAATTGATGGTCCGAGGATTCGAGGAAGTCAACTCCTCGTACTTGGAGTTTGAACAAGCCTCACCAACTCTCATAAACTCAATCAAAAAGGAGCCGACATTGTTCTACCCGCTTCTGCCATAAAGTCGCTTCTAGGCGAAAAAGAGGAAATCTCTACGAAGTATCTCTACAACAACGTTCAAATTATTATGGCCATTTCCCTTGTCTTATTTGACACGTGTCTAGACTCCCTCCAACGGATCTATTCACAAATCGAAGACTATAAATAGAGAAGAGTCTTCATGCAAAAAGACACCGGGAACACAAGTTGTCCAGTGAATTGATCGAGTGAGACTTGCTCGGTATAATTTAATCAAGCGCTCTGCTTTGTTCGGGACAGTGGATGTAGGACTCGAGCGTGTCCGAACCACTTTAAAAACGCTTGTGATGATTTTAACTGTTGCATTGATAACTGTTCACTTTGGATAAAACTGAGTGTTGGTCCCGAGATTAAACATTCAGGTGTAGAGGGGGGGGGGGGGGGAATACACTTGAAAACAATTTCTCAACTTTAAACATGAACAGTCCTTTCAGGAGAGTGTCGTACTGAACAAGTTCAGTAGACCAAATAAGCTGTTCTAGATCGTGTGGCAGAGTGGCTGACTTCACTGAGGCCTGCTAGCTGACTTGAGTCAGAATTCAGTACCGTTCAGCTGAAGTTCAGTATAGTGCGGAAATGTGTAGGCCCAAATTCAGTTGAGTTTAGAAAACGCTTTTAATAAAACAATTTCAGTATGTTAGTACGATCGATTAAGCTTTGCTGAAACTCAGTTGAATGATTTTAGAAATACTTTCAGTATGAACAGTGATCAATGCAACAGTAAAGAGAAGACAAAACACATGCAATTTTTAAAGTGGTTCGGATCCAACAATCCTACGTCCACTGTCCCGAAAGATCAGGAAGCTATGTATTATACTAAGATAATCTCAGTCGGTTTGTACGCTGGACAAACACTGGTCTTGAGATTTATACTGAGCAAGTCTCAGTTTACAAAGGATCAAAGCGTTTGACAAACTCTCCAACTATGAAGGAGTCCTTTACAATAAGGATCAGTTCCGATATGAACTCCTTCGTCTAAGCTATGGATAATATTTGCTAAGCTTAGGTTAGAGGGATAGGGAACAAGAAAGTGGCTTCTAGAGCGACGAACAGTTAAGTATGGACTTGGGTTCGTATTCAGTCGCTTGGATACTAGAGGCTTTATACTCGGGTTCAGGTTGGTTCCCTATGAGCAGGTATGTCGTCTTTCGCCAGAGATTACTCTTTGAACTTCTTGCGGAAGACTTAGGTCGTTTCGAGTTGCTCGTGAATGCTCGTGTGTTCTTAGATTTTTCTCTGTGTTCACTCGTTCGGTCGTGAGCTTCGTGAGCTTCAATTTGAATTGTATCCCTCTATTTATAGAGCAGAGACAAGGATAGATCCGTTGGAGACGACGATCCTTGTGTCTCTCTCTTTTAGGTAGTTAACGGCTCTTTGAAAGAAAGTGGCAGAGTACTTTCCCTCCATTTCTGGAAAGTTGTTGCCTTGCGGCTTAAATCGAAAAGTGGACACGGTGGCCGCTCGTCGTTGGTCGAGGCCGAGACAGCAACGTACTTCAAGGTAGATCCGAGCCGACTTCTCTCTTCCTCGTATGACTCGTCGATTTGACTTAGAAAGTCCCTGACGGTTAGAAGATTGTCCACGCCGTTCTTGAGTCGATCTATATTCGATAGCATGCTCCTGCCGAGTCGGCTATCGAAGATCAACTCCGAGTTCAGTGAACTACTCATGCTGAGTTCGGTTTCACTTACTCCTTTCGGATATCTTGTTCTGCTGAGTCCAAGATCACTGAAGTCTTCTTGCGTGCGAGGCCTGGTAATCTCCGAGCACTCGAACCAAATGAAGATTGTCTTATCGAGTCCGAAACCTCGAGAGACAAAACAAGACAGATTACAACGGAATGGTTCATCAGTCAAAGTAGGGTTTTGGGATCTTCAAATCTTCAGCAAATATTCAGAGCACTAGGCTGCTGAGTTATCTCCCAACAAGTTGTGGAAGGACTGAATCATCTCCCAACATTTTCCCCCTATTTGATGATGGCAAAACCTAACACTATGACTATAAAAAACAGAGCTCCTTACAAGTATTACAAGTAGAATCAGTGGAGTTGTTCTTCAAGTTCTAGACTACTGAGGGAATCAGGGAAGAAATATCAGAACCTATACCGAAAACTAACAACAATTTCTCCCTTTCTAACAACATTTTCCCCCATCAATGTAATCTAACAGATCAGAATCTAACAGGTAAAAACTGACAGAATAAATATATTCAGTGAGTGTGTGAGTTAATAATCACTTGGGTGATTCTGAGTGTTAAGCATAAAATAAACAAGGCCATATAGACAATAAGGAATTGTCAGTGGACGAATAACAGTGATGTTTTATATATGAAGAGATTTCAGTACAGATACATCATACTGCTATTCTAAGAAAACATAATAGAAAAATACAAGAAATACAAACGCTATCTATCATCTTTTGAACTGCTGAATCTTGTCTTTGATGTCCTTTGATTTTGCTTCAGGAAGTGGCAGTCCATACATTCTGTAAGTGATCTTACTTAGCTTCGATATCTCCGCAAATCGCCAGTCTCATCTTCATCTAAGTGTCTTGCTTGGGCAAGCATCCTTAATCTCCTTCTCAATCACCCCATAATGAACGGAACCATCAAGCTTCGATGGGGAGGCATGATCATTGGAGCCGGGACCCCGACATCAATCTTATCTACTATGGCATCCCCGAACTCTAGCAAAGATCTCGGGTCGGTCTTCAAAAGCCATTCAGCAAATGCGATGGACTTGTGCATTTCAGGCCAGTATCTCCAGAAGTAGTATCTCTTGATGTAGTCTGCCTTCAGTGACTCCCACCTCTGTGTCCGTTCCCATGGCATCCATTCATCAACTCGGGCCATCTGTGGATCTTGAGGTTGGTAGGCTTCCTGAGTCTTACCGTATTTGTAAGGAATATCTCGCTTTCTCAGGAATCCTTTGGCTTGCTTCCTTCTCAGCCTTTAGCCTCAGAGCTTCTAGATCTGCCAATCTGAGCCTTTCTCTTGCTACTTCTATCTGCCTTGCTTCAGCTCCTCTGTCTAGATACCTTCAATCTGATCCCAAATCTCTTGCATTTCTAGCTCTTGTTTCTTTGAGGGGACATAGGAGGGTACATGCTCTTCTTTTTCTGAGTCAGCAGGTGTAGAAGATTCTTCTTTTGAGGTGCCTCGCGACCGGATGTGCGCTCTTGCTGGCTTCGTTGTTCTCTTTATTTCTCTTTATCAGCCTCATCACTTGGCTTCAGTTTCCTTGGAGGCAGCCTTGTCCCAGGCTTCCTACCTTCTGCTGGAGCCTTAGTCTTGCCTTTGGTCGGATTTTTCTTTGGCTTATTAGCTGCCTCAGCCTCGACAATCTCTCTGGCAAGCTTCTCATCTGTAGCTATCTGAGCTTCTTCCTCAGGAGTGATGTATCTTTTAGTTCCTTTCTTCTTGGGAGGAGTGGGAAGCTTCAGTACTTTCTTACCCTTTCCTTGCACTGGAGGAGGTAGAGGAACCTCTTCCTCTTCTGAGTCCTCTGCATACTCAGCAATTTCCTTGATGATATATATCACTGGGTGTCTGAGTTGCTTGAGTAGCAGAATCCTTGGGTCCTGAGCCACTTGGGCCAGTCTCAGCAGGTACTACATCTCCTGCTGTTGAGACACCCTGGGCCTCGCCTTGTGCAATCTGAGTGGAGGAACCAGTGGGAGCAGATTGCTGAATCTGAGTTCCTCCGGCCACTGTCCTTACTCCTTTTGGTACTCTCAATACCTTCTCCTTCCCTTCCGGTACCTTCAGCTTTCCTTCCCCCTTTTCGGCATCAGCAAATAAGCCAGGGGTGGGAACCTGTACCTTTTTATCCAGACTCTTGTAAGCTGTTGAGAGATCATCCAATGCATATTGCAGCTTTACAAGTCTTTCATGCAGTTCGTTTCTCTCATCAGTTAGTTGTTCCCTGTACTTCTTGTGAGAGGCGTCTATTGTTGTCTGAATGTCCTGCAACTTCTGATCCACCTTATCTTCCATAGCCTTTTAAATTGTTTGGATTCTGAGCTCGGAGGTCTGAGAGATAGAGGAGATGGATGCAGTGTGAGCTGACTGGGCGTCCTTGTATTCTTCCAGAAGTTTAGCCTGACCAGCCTCCATCAACTTCAGTTGCTCTTCGAAGTTGGCTCGTTGAGTGGCAAGTGCTTCAGTCAGTATGGTTGAGAAGTCGGGGGCAGGTGTGTTCTGAATTGTGGTTCTGAGCCCCTTGATCTCCGCACTCTGAGCCTGAATGGTCTGTCTCCATGTCTTGTGGACGGCACGGGCAAGGAGTCTGTTCTGAGTTCCTTGACTCCTCAGGGCCCTGGCCACTGACTTCGATCGTTAGCTTTTAGGGATGGGTGCTACCTCGAACACAGACTCAAGTAGAAGCTGAGCTGGTTCTGCTGACTTCGAAGTTGAATCGGGCCTACACTATTCTGCACGTTACTGAACTCCTACTGAACGGTACTGAATTCTGACATTAGTCTGCTAGCAGGCCTTAGTATAGTCAGTACTATGTCCATGCGATCCCGAACAACTTGCCCGGTCCAACGAATTTATTCAAGCAAGACACTCTCCTGAATTGGACTGTTCGCGTTTTAAGTTGAGAAAGTTTTCAGGTATATTCACCCCCCCTCTACTCCTGAACGTTTATCTCGGGACCAACATAGATGATTCAGTAGTAGATTGTTTAGAAGATTTGGCTGATCCCAAAACCCTAATTTGATAGGTGAACCATTTCGTTGTAATAGTAACATCTTGGTCTCTGAGAGTTTCAGACTCAGTAGACTTTCCTTCGGCATGGTTCAGGCTCAGAGTTCTGTTTGTTGTTCCCTTGCTAGACTATCCGCCTCAGTACCATGGAGTGAAGACTCAGTAGTCTTTGGACTCAAGCAGGAGCAAAGATACCGAGAGGTGTTCGAATTTAGTAGTGCTGGACTCAGCATGAGTAGCATACTGAAAAGAGTCAGTAGAACTGGACTCAGCAGGAGCAGTTTACTGTACTCAGAGTCGACCTTCAGTAGAGTTAGACTCAGCAGGAGTATACTATTGAACCCCAGGTCAAACTCAGCAGCGGCCTGACAGTCTCCTTGATTGTCAAATGATCTTCTATGTTAAATCAGTAGAGTTGTCCGAGGTTGTTCACATCAGAGAAGTCAGCTTCAGTATCTGCTTTGAAGTCTGTGTGTCTCAACAACTTTCTACACCTTGACCAATGAGAAGCAGCCAGCTGCCAAAGTTCTGATAAAAGCTGCAAGTCAACCACTTTCCTGAAATAGAGGAAAAGACTCTGCACGATTTCTAAAAGAGTCGTTGGCTACCCAAAGAGAGTGACACGTGGACAGTTCTTCTCCAACGGATCTATCCATAGCTCACCTCTACAAATAGAGGGAAAATCAAATCGAAGAACATATAGAATATATAGAACAAGCGATTTACGAGCAATGAACGAACAAGTTACAAGCTTTCCACAAGAACTTAAGTGAAATACTCAAAGCGAAAGGCGACTACTTTTCTCTAAGGAACCGAGCTGAATAGAATCAAAGCCTCTAGCATCCAAATGATAGAACACGAACCCAGAGAGATTATTCCTCATTGTTCATCACTCTAGAAGCCTCTTCTTGTTTCCTTTTCCTCTAACCTAAGCTCCATTTGAAATATCCATAGTTTAGAATCGAATGAGTTCATATTTTGAACCGTTCTTATTGTTAAGAACTCCTTCATCGTTGGAGAATTTGTCAAACTTTATAGTTTGATCCTTGTAAACCGGGACTTGCTCAAGATAATCTTCAAGGCCGTGTTTGTCCGACATAGACAAACCAACCGAGACTAACTCAAGATAATAAAATAGCCCCCCGATCTTTTCGGGATAGTGGACGTAGGATTGTTGATATTCGAACCACTTTAAAATCGTCGTGTTCATTTACTTGTTGCATTGATTTACTGTTCATACTGTAAATCGTTTACAAAATCATACAACTGAGTTTCAGAAAAGCTTAACTGAGTACACTAATCTACTGAAACAGTTTTAATAAAAACGTTTTCAATTCAATTGAATTGGGCATACACTATTCCGCACGCTATCGAACTCTTCTCGAACGGCATCGAATTCGACATCGGTCCGCCTAGCGGGCCTCGGTATAGATCGGTCACTGTCCCACGCGATCCAAGATAACTTGCTCTAGTCTCGAATTTATTCAGCAGACAATCTCCTGAATTGGACTGTTCGCGTTTTAAGTTGAGAAAGTTTTCAGGTTTGTTCACCCCCCCCCCTTACACCTGGACGTTTATCTCGGGACCAACACTAAGAAATTGAACTATGAAAGAAGAATATCAAATTGAGTTGCTTGGAATTGAATTTTTCTGTATCTAAGTACTTCCATTTGGAGTTTTTTTGTTAATTTATTTAGTGTTTGTTGTTTGATTTTGCTCTTCTTTTTGTTAGATTGTGCTCTGAATTTTATGTGGATTTATTATTCGATTTCTCGTTGTTGCTCTCTCAACGCATATGCTCTCTCACTAAGTGATATAGGAAGAAGACAAAAAGTTGATGTTATTCTTGAGATTATGAGAAATACTTTTATTTTTATTTTTATTTTTATTGTCGTTCTTGATGTAACATATTCGAAAAAAAGTGATACGTTTCTTAGTTATAATTGACACTTTACTTCATTGTGATTGACACTATGAGATAAATGACACTTTTGTTTGTTGCAATTGACACATTATGAAAATGTGACACTCTCATTCGAGACAATTGATACTTTTGTTTATTACGATAGACTATTTGGGTAACATTTCTGGTTATTATGCTTCATATTTTATTATGTAATTATTGGATTAAATTGACACGTTTCTTAATTCTGATTGGCACTTTACTTCAGTTTGATTTACACTCTGAGATAAATGACACTTTCGTTCTTTGCAATTGACACTTTTTTCATAAACAAATGACACTTTTTTCGAAACAAATCGCATTTTTTTCAAAAATAATATAGTCAATAAATGATACAAATGAGACTTTATTCAAATAGAAATAAAACTTTTGTTTGTTACGATTGACACTTTGAGATAAATAACAAATGACACATTTATTCATTACAAATGACACACCTTCCCTTATCAAAAAAATCAACAAAATAAAAATAAAAAAATTGTTTAAAAGAAACGACACTTTTATTCACAAAGAGTGACACGCTATTCCTTACAATAAGTGAGAAAAAAAAAAAGAAAAAACAAATTTAAAAAAATTTAAAAAATTAAATAATGACATCATGTTGAGATCAGCGGATCAAATACGGATCAAAACGGATCAACGGGTCAAAGCGGGTCAAAATTGGATAATTGGATCGTATTACATATGCAACATGGTGCACACATGTTTTTTCTTTTTTGGATGACGAGGGTAATACGCAGCCGCTACCAAAATACGTACTGAATAAATTCCGCTCATGTACTCTAACCTGCAAACGATATAGCAGAGTTCAACCACCTTAAGCTAATCATATGAGAGTACACACATGTTTTTGCCTTTAGCTTATGAGTTATATATATATATTATTAAATCAAAACGGCAACTAATAATAGTAAATAGTTATATTTAAATAGGCAAATTGGCACAAATGGTCCCCAATGTTTGATAGTTTGGATGAATTGGTCCCTAATCTTTTATTAATAGTTTATTGGTCTCCAATGTTTGCTAGTTTGGATAAATTGATCCATCTGTTAAATTTTAAGTTAGTCAACTGTTAGTCATATGGGTATTTACGGAATAAAAGTTTCAGGGACCAATTCATCCAATTTTTAAATTAAATTTGAATTTTTTAAATATATTTTCTAAATTATAATCTTTTAAAAAAAAAATTAATTTTTTTCGAAAAAGATAAAAAAAATTTAAAATAATTTTTTTGAAATAAAATTTTCTTATTTTTTAAAAATTTTTGGTAACGAAAAAAAACTTATTAAAATACCTAAATGTAAAATAAAAAATTAAGTAATACTAGTTTTAGAGACCAATTCATCTAATTTTTAACTATTTTTTCAAATAATTTTTTGAATTAACTTTTTTTTAAAGAAATTATATTTTAAAAAAATTGGTTTAAATAAAAAATTAACTAAATTTAGATTAATTAATAATTTTGCATCTCACGGCAGAGGAGGGGAGCGGGTCGACAAAGAAGTTGGGGAAGATGTTATGTTCTTTGTGTTCAAAGATGTCGTCGGAGAGGAGTCTCACACCTCCAAGTCGTTCAGGTGCTCCTCTCCGACGACATCTTCGACCTCAAATAATATAACACTTTCTTCAACTTTTGTGTCGACCTGCTCCTCCTCTACCGTGAGATGCAAAATTATTAGTTAATATAGATTTAGTTAATTTTTTATTTAAATAAGAAACTTGAAAAAATTCATTTAAATAATTATCTGAAAGAATAGTTAAAAATTAATTTACAATTGGATGAATTGGTCTCTAAACTTATTATTAATTAAATTTTTTATTTTTAATTTATTTTTTTGGTTACAAAAAAATATTATTTCAAAAAAAATTATTTGAAAAAAATGAATCTTTTCTTAAAAAAAATTATTTGAAAAAAATTAATTTTTTTCGAAAAAATTATAATTTTAAAAATATTTTTTAAGAAAAAGTTCAAATTTAAGTTAAAAATTGAATGAATTGGTTTTGTTCCGTAAATACCCCTATGACTAACTGTTGACTAACTTAAAATTTAACAGAATGACCAATTTATTCAAACTAGTAAATATTGAGAATCAATAAACTAAAAATAAAAGATTTGGGACCAAATCATCCAAATTAGCAAACATTTGGGACCATTTTTGCCAATTTATCATTTAAATAAAATTTTAATTTAATGCTTATTGCTACAGCTCACATCTCATATCTGAATCTTTGGTGCAGAGAGAAAACAGAAAGCAGCGGGTCTTGTACCCAAAACAAAGTTGCTCACGCAGTTTCTAGACAATGTTTCTTGGCCTTTTTTTTTTTTTTTTTGTTGACTCCGCTATTATTTTGGGCGCCTGCAAATCACACGTAAAAAAAATTAAAACCACCCTTAATGTGACAGATGACGTGCCACACATGTAGTTTTCATGGGAATTGAACCTACGACCTATCTCGGGCCCCGGCCATCCACCTTCACCGCTCACACATAGAGTTTTCGGTAAATGAACCTATGACCTATCGATCCCGGACCATCCACCTTCACCGCTATGCCATCCCAAGGAGACGGCCTTTTCTTTATATTTTAATTTGAAGTTTATGACATGCTCGTCGGTTGCTTGTTACATCCATCCCTGTCGTAGCATTGAAGCAAACCCACAAAAACGAACAAGTAAATCCCCTTGTGTGAAAGTTTCAGTTAATAATTTATGGAAGATCAGCGCCTTCGTTGATCAGGCGTGGTAGGTCTTGCAGTTTCGCTACGTTTCTTTGATTGCTTTTAGACCTTTGTGTAAATTCATAACCATTTGCTTTTATGATCCTTCTCTCTCTATCTCTCTCTCCTACTCGATTTGCTCATATTTAACTGCTGCAGATTCTTACGTAGCAAATCCTTGAGTTTTATCTTTGCTAGATAAAAATGTAGGAGTAATTAATTTTCGAAGAAGTAAGAGAGAAATTAAAAAAAAAATGTTATATCTCTGCAACCAAATTGAGCCTGTTCTTATAATGTATGTACGAAATATATATTCAATTACATTGTAGGGTGTGCTTTGGCTTTGACAGTATTCAAGTCTTTTTTGATAGTGTGAAGTTTCTAGAAGTTGTCTTTTGGGGAAAAGGGGAAAGTAAAGATATAAAATGCTGGCAGACTTGAGAAGGTTGCATAAACGAGCTATGGACCCTAGGGATTACGATGAATCCTCTGATCTTGAAGATAATACTGGTAAACTTCAAATCTTATTTTTTACTTTAATTTGTGTACTCCAATTTATATGAGTAAACTCGAGCGTGCAGCTGATTTAAACAAATACATCCTCATTCTGCTTATAGGCTAAGATTATTGTTGATCTCTGATCTGTAAACTGATGGGAGTATATGAAAGAATGCTTACTGAAAGGTTATCCTTTGCTATAGTTTGCATTTGAATTGAATGAGAGAGTTTGATGAAAGGATTTTTAGTGACTTCATATGAAATGAATTTCAAATCTGTCAAATTAACTTTTGTTTAGTGACATAATCATACAAACAAGTTTAGTGGGCTTGAAATCCGTAGTTCCAAATACATCAAAATAGGAACTTGTTGCTTATAAATATGTTGATTGATATTATGGATTTTGCTGTAGACGTACAATGATTCGTTTGTGGTTTGTTTCAGAGCTTTTACAGAGCAGTATTCAGCAAGAAACTGAAAGTCCACCTTGGAAGCTTTCCTTTCCACATGTGCTCGTGGCTACTATAGTTCCCTTCTTATTCGGCTATCATCTTGGGTTTGTTCTTGGACATTCCCTTTGTCGTATCTTTCTCTGGTATCTTCGTTTTCTTTAACTGTCGTCAGATTTCTCCTCAGAGTTGTTAATGAACCTCTTGAAACAATTTCTATTGATCTTGGTTTCCATGGGAAGACCCTGCAAGAAGGTGAGCTTTGAATTTTACGATGGGCATTAATATGTGCATTATAAACTGAACATCTGATGTTAATATTATATTTTTTACAGGCTTGGTGGTTAGTACTTGTCTTGCTGGAGCTTTTGTTGGATCCCTGATCAGTGGTTTGGTTGCGGATGGCATTGGGCGTCGTAAAGCTTTTCAGTTGTGTGCTTTGCCTATGCTTATCGGTGCTCCAATCTGGTACTTAAAAATGTTTTTTCATTTTTTAAGTCCCTGTTATGACCTCAGGATCATCTGATGTGCTTTTATGCATACTTTTGTTTATATTCGCAGCATTGGCTGCAAGGGATTTTTTGTGACTTCTCTCTCACCTTCTCTCTCATTTGGTGAAACCAAGATATTCTGTAAATATTGTTCGTAACTTGCAGTAGAATGTTACTGTTTCTTCTTGCATGCTGGCACTTATCCTACCACCCATACTTGAGTTTCAGTTTTTTCATGTTGGTGTAGCCTCCTTTAATGGATTTTCTGTTTTCAATTGAACAATGAACGAATTATCTTAAATGTAAGAATAGTTTAATGCATAATTTTATTCTAAGCTAATTTAGATATATTAAACAAATGAATCAATTATTTATTTCTCCATCTCCACTCCGATGACTAAACATGGATTTTTATCTACTGGCGCATAACTATAGTGGTGCTATAACAACTTCAAAGATAAAACCTAATTCATGAAACTCCATTTTATGCTGCATTATATCAGTTCGAAGTAGTGAGGCGTCAAGTAATCGTCTTAGGCAGGGGGGTGGGGAGTGAGGGTTTCATAAGGGTACATTCCTTATTTCATGTAGTAAGTCTTGCCTGTTTACGTGTTTTTATGTTTTCATCTTTTGCTTCTTAAATATAAAATAAACTCTCTAAATATAGAGTAATTTGGTTTTATAACCTGGCCGTATCGAGAAGAGGTGATTTCCTGCTGTTCATACTTCATGTTATATCTATTTTGAAAGAGGTGCTACTCCTTGTATTTCCAGTGCCATGGCTAGCAGTTTGACAGGAATGCTTCTAGGAAGGGTTTTAGTGGGTATTGGCTTGGGTGTGGCCCGTGTGGGTCCTCCAGTTGCTTCTCTTTATGTAACAGAGGTAGAGATACTTTCAATTTGCTCTGCATTTATTTGTGCTATGTAAAACAGAGTTTGTCTTATCTACCTGAGGTTTTACAATGTTCGTTTATTTGTTTTGTTTCAAGTAGATATCGCCTGCCCATGTGAGAGGTACTTATGGGAGCTTTATTCAGATAGCAACTTGTCTTGGACTGATGGCCGCTCTAGTGGTTGGAATTCCAGTAAGGAGTATTTTCGGATGGTAAATAAATGTTAACCGAGATTGGTAGTCGAAGTTGATTATCACATCATATTATGGGTTAAGATCATTTTGTCTTATTTTGGGGATCAGAGAAAATGTGATTGATGTCATCTATGTGTTTTACTGACTATGTGTTTGTTTAGGTGGCGCATCTGCTTTTGGATATCTGTATTTCCTGCTTCAATGCTAGCTCTTCTAATGGTGTTTTGTGTGGAATCCCCACCTTGGCTATACAAGGTTCAATTGCTAATTTATTTTATATTTCTCTTCTTGAATGAAATATATTTGGTGTAAAAAAGTGTACTTTCTACAACTATACTTAAACGCGATCTTGTTCCTCCCCCTTCCCTAAAGCGTTTTAGTTGTTTCTTCATTGGATTTCTATACCCTAGTCTCACTTGTCAAGTATCAAGTCTGCTCTTAGTTTGTCCTCGTGAAATCTGGTCTTCATCCTTTTGTGTGAACTAGAATTCTTCTACTATTTTGTGTGAACTAGAATTCTTCTACTATTGCCTGTCCTGTATTTTATTGTTCGTGAAGTTAGTCTAGTTTATGCTTCTGAAAGTGTAGTGAGTTATCATGTGTTGAGTGGCTCATTTATCCGCAAAATTGGAAGGATGTCTAATATTCTTCCACACTTGATCTTCAAGTTTGGCTGCAATCAATTTCCACACTACTAGCATGATGTGCCATGAGGATGATATTTATCATTGTGATATCATTGACAAGATTGGAATGCTAACATACATTTCTATTTAAATCCGTAGCAAGGCAGATATACTGAAGCTGAGAATGAACTTGAGAAGCTTCTTGGAGCATCACATGCCAAAGATGCAATTGTGGAGCTGTCAAAGACTCAGAGAGGAGATGAAGCAAACACCATAAAACTTGCGGAATTACTCTGTGGGTGGAACTCAAGAGGTATACATCTGAAGCTTTGAGTTTTAGTTCTTACCCCAAATGCTTTGTTATTTACTTGATTCTTTTGCAGTTGTTTTTATTGGATCAACCCTATTTGCTTTACAACAGCTCTCTGGAATAAATGCTGTGTTTTATTTCTCTTCAACTGTATTTAGACGTGCTGGAGTTTCCTCGAACTTGGCAAATGTGTGCGTGGGGACTGCAAATTTAATAGGTAAATGCTTTTTGTTTGCTCAGCCATTCATATCATCTTTTTTTAAATTCTCGTGTATGATGAATTCATGTAAATATCTGCAGGTTCCATTATTGCTCTGTTGTTGATGGATAAACTAGGAAGAAAGGCCCTCCTCCTCTGGAGCTTCTTTGGCATGGTTAGATGATACACATTTCTGTTGTTGCTGTGTATGGATACAATATCTAATTTTTTCACATGCATGGTTCATAGAAGTGTCTTCTAGCTTGTCATATTGCATTTATGAACATTCACCCCTCTTTCTTATTCGAACTCAAAATCACTTTCTTCTGCAATTCAACATTTCCCAAACTGTACTTCTGCGCATAACTTGACTATGCATTATTACTGCTTTCCCTATCAGGCTGTTTCAACGGTTCTTCAAGTTCTTGCAGCAGCTTCACCTGCTTCAAATCCTATTGGGTTTTTTCTTTCAGTCGGTGGGATGATGCTGTAATTGCTTCTTTTTGGCTTCCTTTCTTTACCATGAAAAGTAGATTGCATGTTCATGTCCAATCATTTCCCGTTCTTTTTGTGGCATGTGTATGTGCCTTCTGTTGCAAATTCGGTAATGAGTTGAATCGTGCAGATTTGTGTTAATGTTTGCTGTTGGAGCTGGTCCAGTTCCTGGTCTTTTGCTCCCTGAAATATTTCCCAACCGAATCAGAGCAAAAGCTATGGCACTTTGCATGTCTGTGCATTGGGTAATTATAGCTTATACATATTATTATATCTCTGCTAAGTAAAAGATAACTAGGTTTCTGCTCAGATTCAGCATCTCGACATATTACACTTTCAGGTGATAAATTTTCTTGTTGGGTTGCTGTTCCTGCGTCTGTTGGACTGGTTGGGGCCTCAGCTGTTGTACTCGATGTTCGGTTCATTCTGCTTGCTAGCTGTGGTCTTTGTGAAGCAAAATGTGCTGGAAACCAAAGGGAAGTCACTACAAGAAATCGAGATTGCTCTTCTTGTTCAAGATTAGGCTAATTAGAATCGTACGATAAAAGCCCATCAGTGCTGCAATCTGCATTTGATGATGGATTGCAGTAATGACACGGTCGCGGTGTAGGTTGGGTAGATAGCGTATCATAGAACTTGTGAAGCAATATTACGCTTTGAATGATATTACTGGCGGGCTGGATGCGCTTTGAATGATATTACTGGCGGGCTGGATGTTGTAATGAAACGAGTTTGCTATGTGCATTTGATGCATCGTAGATTGCTAATGAAGAAGTTATACAATCTTCTAATAGAACTTTCATGAAAAATATCTAGATATTATAAAAGAACTTTTGGTACAATTAAACTTCGATAAAATAATAACATTGAGACTGAGAAAATATATTTATTCAACTTTGATAAAATAATAACCTTGACACCGAGAAAATACGTTTAATCAACGAGATTATTACATTATCGAATATTATTTTAGTGCATTGACCCATATCGGGACCGGAAGAAATTATTATCTTAGCGAAATTATTAATTTATTGATTATTTATTTATCGAGGTTTAACTGTAGTAATAATCACTGATGTTCAATTATTTCCCAAGTATAAGTTGGATAAAGTTACGACAGAGTATTTGTACTAAAATTAACAGACAATTCTATCTAATAAACTAACAAAATAGTTAAAATTGTATTGTGCAATCATAAAAATAAAACCTTTTGTCTTGTCATGTATATTAATTTTGAGTTATTTATTTATTTATTTATATGATAAAACTATAATATAGTTCTAATGGATCGTATATTATAATATTATATTAGAAATTATGTGGCCAATAAATTTATTAACTTAAAAATAATATTTGTTTAGGATTTCGGAAACCAAATATGACTCATGAAAGGAAAGAGTATTATATATTTGTTTCAAATTATTATGTGAAAGATAAAAATTATGATATATGATTAAAATAGATATTTTATACATAATGTAGTGTTAATGAACCTCATGAAAGGAAAGAGTATTATATATTTGTTCCATTGACATTCATCTGAACAATTCAATGAACCTCGAAGATAATTCATCTGTGAATAGATATTTTATACATAATGTAGTGTGCATAATTGATGTACCTCCATTGACATTCATCTGAACAATTCAGTTCGCAGGCTCTAAATCCTTTTTAGATTCAGTTGATCGATAGCTGTCCAACTGACTTCCTCGATACTGAGTTCTCCGGCTGAGTGCAGAATCTTCTACTGAGTGCACAACTACTGAACTCTAGCTTACTGAGCTGAACTCAACTAAGCTGTTACAATATCGAAGGTTCATCATTCTGCTAGGAGTTTTGGGATCTTCAAATCTTATCATGCTGAATCTCATCCCAACAATTTCCCTCTATTTGATGATGCCAAAACCTTTTACAAACAACTACTGCTACTGACTATGCTAAAAAGAATATTGCAAGGTAATTTAAGCATATAATCAGAGCAAACAGAGCAATGAAGCTCTTACACTAAGTGCTATCTCTATCGCCAAGTGCCGACCGTCTAATCAACACGAATGCTAAAAATATCTCCCTATCACACTTAACAAAAAAATTTCCCCCTATAAGGAATGTCAAAACAATCGAATCACAAAGAGAAACATATAAGCGAGATATGTGAGTGTGTTACCCGATTACTTCGATGTCGGTAGTGTTGAATGATAAAAACACGCCCAAGTGACAATGTGTTGTTGTCGAAGGCTAAAAGAACAAGATTTCATATATGATATGAGAAATTACAAGTATATGACATTCTAATTCTAAAAATTAGAACACTAGAAGACTATCAGCTGGACTTCTTGAATAGTTGCATTCGTGCTTTGAAGTCAGCAAACTTCTTCTCCAGAAGCTTAAAGCCATAAGCAGAGTAAACACGATTCCTCAGGGCCTTGATCTCTTCTTTGTCTTCATCATGATTCTTGTCCAGACCTTTACTATTGATAACTTTGAAGATTTCTTCCTCAATCTCCTTCTTACAAATGTTGTCTTAATGTGTGAGAGGAGGAGGTAAGGTTCTGACTCAGGTGTCTTAAGAGTTTTACCTGACTGTTCAAGTAGAGTTTGAATTTCAGCGTAGAGTGGAGGATCCATTTGTTACAAAATTTCTATGAATAGCTCCTCGGATCGATCAAGCTTTCATCAAACATCTTCCAGATGTAGAATATTTTGATGAAGTCTATCTTCACTTGTTCCCATCGTTGATTGATCTTGTATGGAACCCACTCGTTCGTCCTCTTGTAAATAACTCTTTTCACCTCATTCATATGTACCCTTATCCTAGAGAACTTGGAGGTGGTAGGGACACTCCTGTCTTTCACAAGGACTCTCTCTCGAGCTTCCTTCTCCGTCCTCAGTCTGAGCGCCTCTAGATCAGATAGACAAATTCTCTCTCTGGCTTCTGTGATCTGTTTGGCTTCAGCTGTATAATCCAAACCCCTCTCATAGCTATCCCATAATTCTTTCATCTAAGCTTCTTGTCTCTTCGAGAGCTCTGTTGTAGGGATAATCTACAGATCTGAGTTGCTTGGTTCTGCTGATTTAGACTTAGGAGTTTTAGGCTTCTCAGCTTGTTTGGACTTCGGAGGAGTTTTTGCAGCTGACCTGGACTGCCTAGGCATGACAAACCTTGTTCTGGTAGGACCCGGGGTACGGATCTGTATGCCTTTCTTGGCTTCGGTCTACTTCTTTTGATCTTGTTTCTCAAGTTTGCGCACCAACTGTTCATCATAAGCAATTTGTTCCTCGCACGTTTTGAACTTAAGCTTTTTGGGAGGGCTTGGAGAAGCAGGGGCTTTGCCTTTTCCTTTAACTTCTGACTTTAGTGGCGGCTCATCTTCAGTTAGAGCTTCTAAGAACTTGGTCACATCAATAATTGCCTCATCAGCTGGCTCTCCTGAGCCTTCAGCCTGTTGAGCTTCTTTCCCTTTACTTTCCCCCTTGCTTGCTGCTGCAGCTGAGCTGGGTCCTGCTTCTTCATATTTTAAGAGGGTCAGTAGTTGTGCTTTCCTACTACATTCCCCCTTTTTGGCATCATCGAACATCGTGGCCAGGGCAGTAACTTTGTTGGTCAGCTCTCCGATAGATGTGCTGATAGATTCAAGAGAAGCTGCAACATCTCCAGCTGCATCTGTGTATGAAGTCCATCTCTTGTCATGCTCTAAGTTTACGGCTTTGAGTAGAGCTGACTTTGAGGCTTCAATACGCTTAATGTATGCTTCAACATATTCTACTGCTTCTTTCTTAATCTGTGAGCAGGCAGTATGTTGTTCCGCCAGTGCCTTGGCGACACGTTCAGTGACGAGCTCATGACGCTCTTCAACAACTTTCAGGACACAATCTGCTGCGGTGGCCATATCTTCAGAAAATGTCTTGGCCCGAGTTTGCAATATAATATGAAATTGAGCTGTCAGATCTGTCCTTTGGGCTTCAAGTGCCTTAGTGAGTATTGCTTCAGCATTGATATTAGTGGGAGTGCTGACCCTTTGCACTTTAGCAGATAAGTTGCCCAATGTGTTAGTCTGAGCCTCAGTTAATTGGCTCCACTTTATGTTCACGTCTGCCGCAATGAGACGGTTCTTATGACCTTGACGTTTGATGCACTTATTTATCGACGCTACTTTGGAATCATTAATCTCAGCAGCTTGATAACGCGACTGCTGCTTAGGCTGAGATTTGGATGGCGTAGGGATGATTGCGCCAGATGATGGAGGAGGAGGTGGCGAGTCATCCCTGGGAGATTTTCCCTCAACAGATCTTCTCTGGTCTGCATCCTTGGATTGTGAGTCACGGTGCGAGTCGGATTGGGTTATGAGTCACGGGCTGAGAGGTTGGTTCAGGTTGCCCCTTCTGACTCAGGAGCATCAGCAAGGCGGCTTTAAGATCTTCCATGGAAGCGATGTTAGTAGGCTCGCCATAGCTTATCTCCTCTCTATGTATCTGCTCGTCTTTAGCCAGTTCAGAGACTATGCTGAGGTGGATCATCTGTTCCAACAGATCCCATTTCGAGAACTCCGAGACGAATCCGCACCCTCGCTTTGATCGCTATGTCCACGAGATCTGCATGATCGAGAATCTCAAGAATCTTATCAGCTATTTCCTCAGCAGCTCTGCTCTGAGCTTGCAGTACTGAGGTAGGGACTGATGTGGAGAACTTAATCGGTGTAATGTCAGCTGGGATATCTGACCGAGTCTCCTCAGAGTGAATCCGCTTGACTTTGTGTCTCAGAGTCACGTCCTTCTGACAGGACTCTGAATCCTGAATTGAGACTATCTCAGAGATCACTGTTGATGGTTCTGGTTTCTTCAACACCTTCCTTTTCTTCTGCTGATTCGGGCATGTATCAAAAGAGATAGTCAGTGGACGCTTGTCATGCAGTCCATGCCCGAGTGATTTCTCAGCTGCTGCTGCATTTGAGAACTTCACGCTCTTCTTGTCGATGAGGTATACATCAGTGAAGACCACTCGTCCCTAGCAATAATCTTCAAGAAGAATCGATTCTTTAGTGACATAGAGCAGCTTGGCCTTAGGAACGAGTTGTAGGCCGGAGTTGTCTTCATTTGCAGTGAATTTTTGGAGCTAAGCCTTGAATTCTGATCTGAAGAAGGCATTCCAATTGACATTAATTCCGTCTATTATGGCCATCACTAATTGAATCCTGATTCGGGATAATTGATCATAAGATCCCCGTCGAGCCGGTCGAGACGTGATTCACGATGTAGGCCAGACCCCTGTATTCAGGGAGCAGCTAGTTTTTCTAAAACGTTGCTTTGAACACCACGTCTTTCTGACCACTGAACTTGCATAGATACTAATTAATGGAAGACTCCTTGTAGCCGATCTGAGAAATCCCTTCATCAGACAGATTAAAGCTTCGAAGAATGAAGTCAGCTATATCAATGTCTGCTATCTTCTCTGTCCAGACATTGGGGCAGTCTCTCGCATGTAGTTAATGCAAGTGATGTCAGTGACCTCGTCATCTTGCCGGATGTTCATGAAGAACTCGGCGACTTGCCTCGAAAGGCAGTGAGATGGAGACCTCGAGAGCATAGTCGTTAGACCGGAGGCCTCCATCGCATCAAAGATGCTATCCATACACTCGACGTTGTAGGATATGCAGTAGAGAATAGGCTCGAACCAAACTCTTTTGGCGTCAAGGATCTCCTGCATGTCTAAGGGGATGAGGACTTCATTGTTTGGGGACGTCGCCTTTGTAGATTATAAAACTGAATCTGCAAAAACAATGTTAGCACTCGAAAATAGAGTGAGTCAGTAAGTATCAGATGCAGTTTAGAAAATTTACCGAAGGATATGTGCTCGAATGTAATGGATTTCTAAGCAAGGTATATTTGCAGAGCACAGATCGTTCGTTAATGGCAGAAAGTATTTTAGATGAGAGATACACAAGAATATATATGTAACTGAATATGAACAATTTATTCCTTGTGCGGTTGAGATTAATCAGTTTTAAAAAGGTAGATGTGTTGGGAGATGATTTAGCAAGAGATTGTTTAGAAGATTTGGGGTGATCCCAAAACCCTTATTTGATTGGTGAACCATTCCTTTGTATTTGTAACGCCCTTGTCTCCGAGAGTTTCGGACTCGGTAGACTTGCCTTCGGCATGGTCCGGGCTCGAAGTTATGTCTGCCGAACCTCGGTAGACTATCCGCCTCGCACTATGGAGTGAAGACTCGTAGGCTTTGGACTCAGCAGAGCAAGATATGCGAGAGGTGTTCGATTCGGTAGTTGCCGGACTCGGCGGAGAGCGATATACCGAAAGAGTCGGTAGAACCGGACTCGGCAGAACAGCTTCACTAAACTCGTAGTCGACCTTCGGTAGAGTTGAACTTAGCAGGAGTATACTACCGAACCCTCGGTCGACTCAAGAACGACCGACGCTTTCCTTAATCACAATGGTTTTCAAAGTTAAATCGAGAGAGTTGTCCGAGGTTGTACACATCATAGAAGTCGCCTTCGATTCGCCTTGAAGTTTGAATGTCTCAACAACTTTCTACACCTCGACCAATGACAAACGACCAATGTCAAGTGCGGTAAAAGTCGCAAGTCAACCACTTTCCCGAAAAAGAGGGTGGACTCTGCAATATTTCAAAAGAGCTGTTAGCTACCCAAAGAGAGTGACACGTGGACAGTTTGTCTCCAACGAATCTATCCATGGCTCACCTCTATAAATAGAGGAAAAATTAAATCGTTGAAGAGACACAGAGCAATAAACATACGAGCATTAAACGAACAAGAACACAGCTTCCCGCGAAGAACTTCAGAGAATACACTCAATGCGAAAGGCACTTACACTGCTCTAGGGAACCAAACTTTATAGAATTACAGCCTTTAGCATCCAAGTGATAGAACACGAACCCAGAGAGATTATTCCTCACTGTTCTTCACTCTAGAAGCCCTTTATTGTTCCCTTTCCCTCTAACCTAAGCTCCACTGAAATATCTATAGCTTAGAACCAAAGGAGTTCATATCTTGAACTGTTCTTACTGTAAAGAACTCCTTCACTGTTGGAGAATCCTTCAAACATCTTTGTTTGAATCTTGTAAACGGGACTTGCTCGCATAATCTTCAAGGCCGTGTTTGTCCATTGTACAAACCAACTAAGACTAACTCGAGATAATAAAATAGCCTCTTGATCTTTTCAGGATAGTGGACGTAGGATTTTGAATATCCGAACCACTTTAAAAGTCGCTGTATGTTTTACTGTTGCATTGATTTACTGTTCATTCTGAAAACCGTTTACAAAATCGTACAACAGAGTTTAAGTAAAAAGGCTTAACTGAATGCACTAATCTACTGAAATAGTTCTTCTTTAGTAACGTTTTCAACTCAACTGAATTGTGCCTACACTATTTCGCACGCTACTGAACTCTTACTGAAAGGTATTGAATTCGACATCGGCCGCCTCAGCGTGCCTTAGTATAGTCAGTCACTCTGTCCACGCTATCCAGAACAGCTTGCCTGGTCTACTGAATTTATTCAGCAGATAATCTCCGAAATCGGACTGTTCGCGTTCAAAGTTGAGAAAAAGTTTTCAGGTATATTCACCCCCCCTCTCTACACCTGAACGTTTGTCTCGGGACCAACAATTGGTATCAGAGCAGGAGTTCTTTAAGACTCTTGTTATCTGAAACTGGTCTACACGAACAGATCCTAAAAACGTTTTCACTGCATATCATTCTTCATTCATATCATTTTCTAACATGTCTGATATGTCAGGAATCAGAATGGTACCCATGTTCTCGGTAGAGAATTACGGGATATGGCGAGTCAGGATGGAAGCACATATGACTTCCCTCCATGATAGCATGACAGAGGTCTTGGAAGACGGACCTATCGTACCTATGGTCAATAGTGTTGACTTTCAGGAACCAGCTCAAGGAGGAGGAGCGGTGACCGGGAAGAAGGTACCAAAAGACAAGAGCCTCTTCACTCCAAAAGAGAAGAAGCTTCACAACCTTGACCGGGTAGCCAGAAACGCCATTTTAACTACACTGAGCAACTCGTATCTCGACAGAGTTCAGGACTGCAAGTCAGCAAAGGAACTCTAGGATGCTCTAGCGCTGCTGAGTCGGGGGACTCAGAAGATCAAAGCTAACAAGTTAGCGCTGGAACTTCAGAAGCTGGAGAGAATGTCACTCATGCCCGGCGACACGATTGAAGATCTCAATGTCAGATTTACGGATATGATGAACACAATCAATGGACTGGGAAAGATGTTCTCCAACCGAGAAATGAATCTCAAGTATTGAGAGCACTGCCAGACGGACATTGGACTTAATTCGCTACATTGATTAGACATTCTGATCTTGATATTGTTTCTCCTGATCATATATTTTCAGAATTAAAAGCTGAAGAGTTCGAGTTTGGTCTGCTACAGAGGAAGCAGAGAGCTGAAGCTAACACCCAAATATATCATGCCTTTAAAGCATCAGTCAACACAACAACTCTAACATCTAGCAAAGCTGAGCCTTCAGCAAATGACCTACAAGAAGAAGCCTAGCTAAACTATATGCATTGTTTGCAATCAAGTATCAGAAGGAGAAGGAGCGGTTCATAAAACTGTCTAGAGTCGTCAGAGACTCAAAGAGTAAGTCTGACTACTTACC
The DNA here is from genome assembly GCA_028984105.1 of Lavandula angustifolia. Classification (NCBI taxonomy): domain Eukaryota; kingdom Viridiplantae; phylum Streptophyta; class Magnoliopsida; order Lamiales; family Lamiaceae; genus Lavandula; species Lavandula angustifolia. Next base: position 12,033,514 of record CM054822.1, read on the forward strand.
TAAACGCACTACTGAACCACAAACTTCTGAATGCAGGAAACATGAGGATTCTGCACAGTCGAAAGATAGTGAGAGTAGAGAAGGCAGGGTCTGAAGGAATAATTTAGGTTAGGAACGCTACCTTCCTCCTAGTGTGTTGTCGCGGCATTGATTGTTGCTCCTGTGTTAGACCTTCTGATCTGTATCCCGGCTTTTTTCTTCCTCTGCGTGGTCAGAGAACTGAAGAAAATAAATTTTTGTCTCTCCTTTACTCACGGTATGCGTGTGTAATTATGTGTATGTGTGTGTAATCTGTTTCTGAACAGAATACTGATATATATAGGCTTCAAAAGCCAATATAATATTAATATATTTGTAACCCATTAATTTAATTATATTTCTAATAGGCTTCCACATAACCGGCCCATAATATAATTAATTAATTTACTGGGCTACTAATATTTATCAATTAATTGGCCCAGCCAATTAATTCCAGATAAATAACATTATTAAATAATGTAAAAATACATTAATCCATTAATAATGAATTCTGAGAGACAATAAATAACCAGACAACTAATTGGGCGGATCGGGGATCCAATACAAGAAATAAAGTCAGGGCCTCAAATTAATTAATTATCCATGCTCAGCCCAAAGCAAAATTAATTAATAAACACGGATTCATTCCACTAGAGAATCCGTGCTGACCCCTTTATCCCAATTTGAGAAAGGGCTTGTATTTTAGACTTAATCGATCTCCGTATTTAAGATAGAAATATCCGTTAATTAATTAAGCTCACCGACGCCTTAAATTAATTAACATCTTATATTCCCGAGTAGTACCACTCGACCTTATTAACACACCCGAACTTAATCAACCGGCCGGGTTTAGTGTGCTAATCCTTTCAAGTTCCTCGGGGATATTATCAACCCATTTTACTAGGATACGGATGCAAGATACAGACAACCAGCCTGAGCCACAAATAACTACTAACACCCAAGATACGTAGATCCGGTCGCGATGACGTTCACCATAGTAGGTCAAAGTGATAGATAACCAAATGCACTCAGCGAAGTCTTACCAAGCTTAAGACCAAGCAAAGTCACCGAGATCTTGGTTTTCCACTAAGGTCGGTTAGGAAAACACATCTCACCGTGATCCGTCAATACACCACCTTAAGTGTACCAAGAAAGACAATCGCCTAAGACAAGCCACTTCTTATCTAAACTGCAGCCTTAAACCGACAACTTATCCTTAAGTTATCTCAATGTGATAACTCGTTTATGTCTTGTCGGTTCAACTAATTTGTGTTGTCTTCTCGTGATACCCGACACACCACACAAATCTAACTTTTATACAAGATAAAGGATAACATGTGCAAATATACATATTTATCAGATAGGAGAATAAAACAGTGGTAAGGACAAAAACACATTGTATACAAGCATAAAAAGTGCTTCCAGTATACAAAATCCCAACAATTCTCCCACTTATACTAAAGCAAACTTTTAGTATACAATTTGTAAGTTCTAGGTACAAACTAGTATTTAGCTGCAAATCCTATCTATCACTCCTCTTCTCCCACTTATACAAAAGTTTCTGCAGTCCTAAGTGGGGGGCATCTCTACCAGTCCTAAGCCACGAACATGCTTCTCGTAAGCCGGAATTGGTAAGCTCTTCGTGAATGGATCAGCTATGTTGTCTTCAGTTCCGATCTTTTCTATGAGTACGTCGCCTCGATTTATGAATTCTCGTATAATGTCGTACTTCCTGTCTATGTGTTTAGACGCCTTGTGAGATCTAGGTTCCTTAGAATTTGCCACTACACCCGCATTATCACAATAAATCGTGATTGCCTTAGGCAAATTCTGAACAATATCAAGATCTTGGAAAAAATTCTTGAGCCATACTGCCTCTTTCGAGGCTTCTGAAGCAGCCACATACTCTGCTTCCATGGTTGAGTCCGCAATGCATTTCTGCTTGGCACTCCTCCATGAAATGGCTCCACCTCCCAAGGTAAACACATAACCCGAGGTCGACTTCTTTTCTTCTCTGTCAGCTTGGAAATCCGAGTCCGTATAACCCAAAGGCACTAGACTGTCTGACTGGTAAACAATTCTATAATCTCTAGTCCGTTTAAGGTACTTGAGAATATTTTTCACCGCAGTCTAGTGCTCTGGTCCAGGATTAGACTGATATCTTGAGACCATGCCTACAACATATGAGATATCTGGTCTCGTACAAATAATTGCATACATGAGACTACCGACAGCGGAAGCATATGGTACTAGTCTTATACTTTCTATCTCTTCAGGCGTTTTAGGCCACTGATTCTTGGATAAAAAAATGCCATATCGGAAAGGTACCGAACCTCTCTTGGCATTTTGCATGCTGAAACGAGCAATAACAGTATCAATGTAGGATGCTTGTGACAAGCTTAACATCCTTTTCTTGCGATCTCGTATAACCTTGATCCCAAGGATCAGCTTCACCTAAGTCCTCCATTTGAAACTGCTCGGATAACCATGTCTTTACGTCTGATAACACTTCAACATTGTTGCCAATGAGAAGGATGTCATCTACGTAAAGTGCAAGAAACACCACTGTTCCATTAACACAAATACGGTATACGCACACCTCGTTCGGACAGGATACAAAACCATAGGATTTGACTACCTCATCAAAACGCTGGTGCCATAACCGGGAAGCTTGCTTAAGTCCATAAATAGACTTCTTAAGCTTCCAAACTAGATGCTCTTCGCCCTCCTTCACATAACCATCTGGTTGTATCATATAGATGTCTCTACCTTTTTCAAGGTGCCCATTTAAGAATGCGGTCTTGACATCCATTTGCCAGATCTCTAGGTTCACGTGAGCTGCTATGGCAAGGAGAATTCTAATAGACTTGATCATTGCTACAGGCGAGAAGGTTTCTTCATAATCAATACCTTCTTTTTGAGTAAAACCCTTTGCCACTAGCCTGGCCTTAAATGCCATGATCTCTCCATTCGAACCTCTCTTTCTTTTGTATACCCACTTACTACCAATGACCTTGCAGCCCTCAGGTAGTTCAGTGATCTCGTATACATCCATATCAGTTATGGACTTAAATTCTGAGTCCATGGCGATATTCCAAGAATCTGCATCTACATCTCCCACTGCTTCGTTGTAAGTCCAGGGATCCACGGTGTCTTGTTCATCTGTCGGGAGATGGTCAGAAGTCTCCCCATTGAACATATACCGATCAGGTGTAAATATCACCCTCCCACTACGTCGAACAATGTCAGGAGTTGTGTTAATAGATTGTGTAGTTGCTCGTGGAGCTCTATCTTGCACAATTGGCTCTGTGAGTGGGTCTCGATCACCTTGTAATTCCTCAAGGATGATCTCGACTCGAGACTTATGATTACTAATATAATCATCCTCTAAGAACCGAGTGTTGGTGCTAACCACGATCTGCTGTTCTTTAGGATCATAAAAATAACCACCTTTCATTTCCTTCGGATATGCTATGAACAACATAACCTCTGAACGTGAATCCAACTTGTCGGCCTGTTTATTCAAGACATAAGCAGGACACCCCCAAATCTTTATGTGGTGCATACTGGGCTTGTGCCCGCTCCACAACTCGACTGGAGTCGTGTTAACCGACTTGGATGGCACACGGTTCAACAAGTATGCTTGCAGCTCTCTAGGGCATATCCCCAAAAGGAAACCGGCAAAGTTGCATAACTTCATCATGGACCGAACTATCTCTAGGAGAGTTCGGTTCCTTCTCTCTGACACACCATTCTGCTGAGGCGTGCCCGGTGCTGTCAGTTAGGATGTCATCCCACATTCTGTCAAGTAGTCCTTGAACTCGTTGGACAGGTATTCCCTACCACGATCAGATCGCAGTGTTTTGATTTCTTTACCTAACTTCTTCTCCACTTCTGCCTTGAATTCCTTAAAGGTTTCAAATCAATCCGACTTGTGGTGAAGAAGGTAAACATATCCATACCTCGAGTAATCGTCGCAAATGTGACGAAGTACTCATACCCTCCACGAGCTTGTGTAGACATAGGTCCACACAAGTCGAATGTATCAAACTTAATGCTTCTGTGGCTCTATAACCTTTTGCCTTAAAAGGCCTAGTCACCATCTTACCTTCCAAGCAGGATTCGCAAGTTGGAAATGGTTCAACTTGGAGAGACTCCTATGATCCATATTTCACCAACCTTTGGATCCTATTTAGATTGATGTGACCTAGTCTTAAGTGCCATAGATAAGTTTGATTTACCTTAGAAGATTCTTTCCTCTTCTTAGGATTTAATGATGAGGAAGTAACATTAACAGATGTACATGGATTAGACGTAATAGTATATAGAGATCCATTTAAAGTCCCATTGCATATAAGATCTTTCCCTTTTGAAATCGAAATTTGATCATCAAAAACAGATCTATAACCATCCACAATAAAAGTTTTGAAACGGAAATAATGTTTCGCCTAACCTCAGGCACCAATAAAACATCTCTTAATACTAAAATAGAGTCTAAAGCAGATAAATGTAAATCTCCTATGGCAATAGCTGGAACTCGCGATCCATTGCCCATGGAAACCACTACCTCGCCATCAGCCATAACCCTTTTCTGCAGAAACCCCTGCAAGGTGTAACAAACATGATCAGTTGCTCCGGAATCTACTACCCATTCATGGGTAGATGCGGAAACAAGCACAATTTCGATTACTAAGGCGATGCGTGTACCTTTCGTTTTGCCTTGAAGTTGGGACATTCAGTCTTCCAATGTCCAACCTTACCACACTTGAAACACTTCCCCTTAGGTTTTTGAACCCCTGCAGTGGGTGCTAACTTCGTGCTCCCACTATTCTTCTTGACATTCGTAGCCTTCTTGCTCTTTTTCTGGAATCTACCCTTAGGAGGGTTCCTTGAGCTGCTAGTAGTGTTCAAGATTTGGGTTCCTTTACCTTTAGTCCGACCCATGATTCCTTCAAGTAATTAACTCACTCGAAAGTTCATTCGTAGTGTAGTCTTTCCTTGAGATCACTACATTTAGGCGGAAATTCTCATATGACTTAGGTAGTGAATGTAGAATGACGTCTATCTTGATACCAAGATCCAAGACACCACCAACCTTTGCAAGCCGATCTAGCAGCTCGATCATATGTAAAACATGATCCTTCACGGATGCACCTTCAGCCATTTTGCGGTAGTAACCCGCCTCGAGAAGATGAAATCTCTGAGATCCGTCGCCTCACCGAACTTTTCAGCCATGGAATCCCATATCACTCCCGCATGAGGCGTATTTTCATACTGTGAAGCAAAAGAATCAACCATAGTGGATAGAATGACAAAACGAGTCTTGTCATTATCCTCTATCCACTTTTCAGATTCCCTTATCTCGCTCCTCGCCGCCTCTTCTTCGGGGAGTTCGGAGTTCAGGGTACCGAGAACATACAAGATCTTCTCATTTTGGAACATTAGTGTAAGGTTTCTCCTCCACTCTTTAAAATTGTCAACACCCTTTAAGGGTGGGCTCATAAGACCATTAACAACAGCTTGAACATACATATCTGAAAAATAATTTAAAATAAAGCATGCAAGGAAAAATTATTTGCACATAATTCGTAATTAACGATCATTGTAACCTTTTGAAAAAAACAATGATGTTAAAAACCTCGAACCGCTCTAGGAATCCCACTAGCAAGCCACGCAGGTGGACGTTTACTAGCGTAACCCTAAACCAAGCTATTTACCTAGCTCTTTAATTCCAATCCACGTCTAGGTTCTTAAGACGAATGGAATTAATAGTTCGATATACTTGACCATGTCACTATTAAAACGCAGGAAGGGACTTCGAGAGAAATGAATTGTACCTGTGGTGACATCTAAGCATTGACCATTAATTTGACCAAAGTAGAATCAAATTCTCGAAATTGACATACTTACTCGAACCATGCCGCATTCAATTTGATCTAATTAGCCATCCTATTCAATTATTATCTTATAGAGTACTCGTGTTTACTAGGCACGCAAGCCACGCAGGTGGACGTTTACGGCTTCGCTCCCACTATTCAATAATAATTAAATATTATTTTTGGAAAACTCATCTCACAAAACTTGTAGCTCAAAGATGCAAGCAAGCCACGCAGGTGGACGTTTACTCACATAATCTTACTATTTTTGTGTAGAGTCCAATTAATGGAGGTCCAATTAAGTGTTTAATATCCAAATAGAATCTAATTAAACATTTAATTTAATGTTGCTTAGTCTTTTTAATCAAAAGATTTGTAACGAATCATGCATTCCCACATAATTCTTAAAGCAACAATTTCTAAGCGCACATAATAAAACGTGCTCGCGAAAAATAAAACATGCTTTAAAAACGATATAAATCCTATTTACATGCTTTTCTAAGCGCAATTATTCACATAATCGCATGCTAAAGCATAATTAAAAATAAATACGCAAATAGGAAATTTAAAATCGTTATCAGACTTTAAAACATGTAATCCCTAACTATTACATTGCCCGATCAAAATACAGATCTTTGAAATCTTCAAAATCTTCGAATCTGGAAACTGCATCGAAAACTGCTTCGAAAACTATACTGCCACGTTATCAGGGTCGTCTGCCACGTGGAAGACACGTGGCGCACACGCAGCAAAGACGCGGCCAGGGCCGACGTGACGCGCCACGTCGGCGTCGTCTCCACCCTTCTTCCGCGGCTGTTGTAGGCCGGTTACGTGTCGGCCGCCAGCACCTGGGGTGCGCCGGGACGTCGGCGAACCAGAACCGTCGTCCCGCGTCCGGCCGCTGCCACGTTGGCCGATGCGCAGATCTGCGCTGCGCGTGCGCGGGTTCTGCCGCCGCAGCGCGCGCGCGCCGCGCCTTCCCTGGCCGTTTCCAGGCCTCCTCCGCCCTCTACACACCTCCCCGACATCGCCTAGACGTCGATTCGTGCGAAAATGCCGCCCGGAGTCGCCGCAGCCGAAGATTACTAAGCGATAAATCGCGCCTCCGCCGCCGCCGCCTTCCACGCCTGAATTATTCATTTTCGAGCCGCGATTTGATCAATTGAAAGATGGGAAATGATATTGGAACACTCAGGACCACCGGGTAACGGATTTCGACCGAGATTAGTTCCTCAATTTCCCAAATTTCAAACGATTCGCCGGAACGAATTCATAACGAGCAACCTATTTCAGACGTCAATTCCGATCTTATCTGGGATCAGATGATCCCTTACGACCTATCAACGCGAAGCTCGTAAGATGAGGATGCTAGAGGTTCAATCCGATCATCGATCCGACATCGGACGCACCGGAAATCTCCGCCGCAAGATGCGGCAGAACCCTAGAAAACTAAGGTTTTCGCTGCGAAAATCAGATTTTCATCATCTCCTTTTTTGTGCCTCTCGGACCAATTACAGTACAACAAATAGTACAACCACATAACAAATAGGTCCTATAATCTACTCGTGGATTTTCTCACGAGAAAAACGTTACATCGGGGTCAAAACACTGGCTCGCAGGCCGCCCCAAACACGAAAATAGCCTGATAACGACGAAATAAAACCTAATTATACATCTAACAGCAACAATCAGAGCCTAAACTAGGCTCTGATACCAATTGAAGGAATAATTTAGGTTAGGAACGCTACCTTCCTCCTGGTCTGTTGTCGCGGCTTTGATTGTTGCTCATGTGTTAGACCTTTCGATCCGTATCCCGGCCTTTTTCTTCCCGTGGGGTGGTCGGGAACCGAAGAAAATAAATTTTTATCTCTCCTTTAGTCACGATATGCGTGTGTAATTATGTGTATGTGTGTGTAATCTGTTTCTGAACAGAATACTGATATATATAGGCTTCAAAAGCCAATATAATATTAATATATTTGTAACCCATTAATTTAATTATATTTCTAATGGGCTTCCACATAACCAAACCCATAATATAATTAATTAATTTATCGGGCTACTAATATTTATCAATTAATTGGCCAGCCAATTAATTCCAGATAAATAACATTATTAAATAATGTAAAAATACATTAATCCATTAATAATAATTTCTGAGAGACAATAAATAACCAGTGCAACTAATTGGGCGGATCGGGGATCCAATACAAGAAATAAAGCTGGGCCTCAAATTAATTAATTATCCATGCTCAGCCCAGAGCAAAATTAATTAATAAACACAGATTCATTCCACTAGAGAATCCGTACTGACTTACCCCTTTATCCCAATTTGAGTAAGGGCTTGTATTTTAGACTTAATCGATCTTCGTATTTAAGATAGAAATATCCGTTAATTAATTAAGCTCACTGACAGCTTAAATTAATTAACATCTTATATTCATGAGTAGTACCACTCGACCTTATTAACACACCTGAACTTAATCAACCGGCCGAGTTTAGTGTGCTAATCCTTTCGAGTTCCTCAGGGAATATTATCAACCCATTTTACTAGGATACGGATGCAAGATACAAACAACCAGCCTGAGCCACAAATAACTACTAACACCCAAGATACGTAGATCCGGTCGCGAAGACGTTCACCATAGTAGGTCAAAGTGATAGATAGCCAAATGCACTCAGCTGAAGTCTTACCAAGCTTAATACCAGCAAAGTCACCGAGATCTTGGTTTTCCACTAAGGTCAGTTAGGAAAACACATCTCACTGTGATCCGTCAATACACCACCTTAAGTGTACCAGTAAAGACAAGCAGCTAAGACAAGCCACTTCTTATCTAAACTGCAGCTTAAACCGACAACTTATCCTTAAGTTGTCTCAGCTGTGATAACTGTTTATATCTTGTCAGTTCAACCAATTTGTGTTGTCTTCTGTGATACAGGACACACCACACAAATCTAACTTTTATACAAGATAAAGGATAACATGTGCAAATATACATATTTATCAGATAGGAGAAAAAAATAGTGGTAAGGACAAAAACACATTGTATACAAGCATAAAAAGTGCTTCCAGTGTACAAAATCCCAACAGGGTCACCTCCTGCTACAACTGCAAGAAGCCAGGACACTATCAGTACGACTGTCCTGAGCTCAGTACAGCTGAAAAAGCTGCAAGAAAAGCTCGAAGGGAGAAGTTCATCAAGAAGCGACAAGCTTATATTGCCGGTGAACTCTCAGACTACTCAGAAGAAGTTGATTCCTTCATGGATTCATAAGATGATGAAGCTTCCTTCATGGCGCAAGAGCTTGAAGAAGATACTGAAAAATGTCTGATGGCAGGAGAAGAGGATGAGATAAATTCTCACGAACCATTTAAATCTTCTTACACTGCACACAAGACACTATTAGGTGCACATGAGAATCTGGACGTCGCGATCGCCTACGAAGAACTACTCGATGAGAAGATCCAGATGAGTCTACAGCTCAGCAAGACTCTTCAGGAGTTAGATGCCCTGAAAGTGGAAAATAAAAGACTCTCTCAGGAAAGTCAGGTTGCTACTGAGTCGGAAGGACTTGTTATGAGACTCAAGGAGGATATTAACTCTCTGATGGCCGAGTCTCAGCAACAAGAAGATCTGATCTCAGTACTGACCAAAGACTTAGAAAGATACTAAATTGAGTCTGCTGAAGAAGAAGTTCACAGAACTTCAGACCGAGCACGAAACTCTGAAAAAGAGTGACGATGATTGGAGAAACCTGATGACAGAGCGTTACATGGGAGGTGAGAAAAATCTTGAGAAAATGCTAGCCAACAACAAGCCTAAATACTGCTAGGAAGGACACGGGTTCAGCCACGAAGCCTCCACATCTCCTTCCACACGCCCAGAGAATCGGCTAACTGATAGGTTTGTTCAAGGGGAGACGATCAATGCTGAATCACTAAACCCCTCAGCAAAGAATAAACATAAGATAAAAGCACCTCATCCTATCTATCAGAAGTCTGACCCAAAGTTCAGCTCAAAATTACCCCACCACAGTCAAGGGGAACCAGCAAAGTAAAGTGGGCTGATCAGTATGGACCATCACAGCTGACACATCCAGCTCAGTATGGATCATATTATTATGATCCTATTGTCAGAAGAGGTTCTAAGAGTCAGAAGAAGAAAAAGGCCGTTCGGAAGGCTAAGGTCAGCAGTCCACCAACTCAGAAGATTAGGACTCCTAAACCGACAAAGCCTCAAAAGTCAACTTCACCGAGCCCAGCGGTGAAATATGTTGACAAAAGTGGAAAGAAAATGTTTGAGACCACCAGGGTTGTAAGACAGATTTGAGTTTCCAAAACTAATGCTTAAGGACCCTAAATCAAAAATAAAGGGTACATGAATATAATTCTGTTTTACAAGTGCACAGGGACCCATGGTACATGGACATTGGATGCTCAAGACACATGATGTACCAGAGGAGTCTACTGAAGAATTATATCACAGAAGAAGGACCCCGAATCGAGTTTGGAAACAACGCAAAAGGGTATACCAGAGGCTACGGAACACTCAGCATTGGAACCACCATAGTTCCAAGAGTATCATATGTTGAAGGACTTCAACATAATCTTCTCTCTGTTAGTCAAGTTTGTGATAACTCAAATAGAGTGATTTTTGACACTAGTTTCTGTGATGTCATTGATAAATCCACAGGGAAAACAATGTTCTCAGGTTCGCACAAAAAGAACATATACACTGCTGACTGGAATTTAGTAGAACCTGAAGCATGCTTGCTGGCGAAGAATGACAATAGAACGGGGTGGCTCTGGCATAGAAGACTCAACCATCTCAACTTCAATACGCTCAACAAGCTTGCTAGGAACGCTACAGTGAGAGGACTACCGAATGAAGTGTTCAGCAAGGACACTCAATGCGAGGCATGCCTGAAAGGAAAGCAAACAAAGAAACAAAATCCACCAGTTCCATCACCTTCCACGGATGGAATCCTTCAGCTCCTGCACATGGACTTGTTCGGTCCAGTCTCTCCTGTGACGATCAGAGGCAAAAAGTATGCTTTAGTGGTCATTGATGACTACTCGCGCTACACATGGGTCATATTTATTGCCAATAAGTTTGACGTCAAAATAGAGTTACCTACACTTCTGAAAAGACTCAGTGTTGAGAAGAACACCGAAATCAGAAAGATTCGTTCAGATAGAGGAACAGAGTTCCTGAATGCGATGGTCGAAGAGTTCTGCAAAACTAAAGGAATAGAGCATGAGACGTCTACTACATGCACGCCTCAACAAAATAGGATTGCCGAGAGGAAGAACAGAACACTCAAAGAAGCAGCAAGAACCCTACTCGCAGACTCAGGACTCCCATCAAAATTCTAGGCATAAGGTACTAATACTGCATGTTATACTCAGAAAAAATCACTACTGACAAAGCAACATCAGAAGACACCATATGAACTATGGAATGGCAGGAAGCCTCTCTTGTCTCATTTCTATATTTTTGGGTGCTCGTGCTTCATCCACAATAATGGAAATGATCAGTTAACGACTTTTGATAGCAAGTCAGACCAGGAAGTTTTATTAGGATACTCCCGGGTCAGCAAAGCCTTCAGAGTTTTTAACTACTGGACCCTTTGCATGGAAGAAAGCCCTCATGTTGTCTTTAATGAGTTTGCTACTGAGAATAGAAGCAAAAAAACTCAAATTCAGAATCTGAGGACATCAGTAAGCAACTACAGGATCTAAGCTTAAAAGAAAATGTTGAAAAGATCCAGCTTTGTCGGGATGATGATTCAGAAGAGGATAGTGAAGTCAAGACTACTGAATCAAAGCCAGCAGCGAGCGTAGCTGAACAGATTGATTCTACTGAACAGAATCAATCCCAGGTAACTCAGGTCGATGAAGAAACCCAAGTGGTAATTGAGATCTCTACTGAGAATAACAACTCAGGGGAAGAAATGAAGTTCCTGAGCTTAATGCCCCCGAACCTGGTGACTCAGTAGATCCAACTCTTGTCACTGAATTGCTTCAATCTTAGAATAGTACAACTGAAATGCCTAACTCACCTACTATCTGTGTTGAACAAATTTCAGATGAAGAGATAAGACATCGTCGATCGTGGTTGGATGCTCACTCTTCAGACCTTATGATTGGAGATCCGTCAGCAAGTGTTAAGATAAGATCCAGATTCTGTCAGGGAGAAAGTGCTCTATATTCCTGCTTCTTGTCTACTGAAGAACCTTATTCAATTGAGGACGCGATAAAAGATGCTGACTGGATCACTGCTATGTAAGAGGAGCTGAATCAGTTCATTAGGAATGACGCGTGGGAGCTTGTTGACAGACCCCGTCATCAACATATGATCGAAACTAAATGGGTCTTCAAGAACAAGCGAGATGAAAACAATGTTACAGTAAGGAACAAATCTAGACTCGTGGCAAACGTTTGCTCCAGTTGCAAGATTGGAGGCAATCAGACTATTCCTTACCTACGCAACACATCAACGCTTCAGAGTATATCAAATGGATGTGAAGTCAGCGTTCCTGAATGACGTACTGAAAGAAGAAGTCTATGTAGAACAACCTCCTGACTTTCAGCAGGGACATCAAGTGTATAGACTCGTAAAGGCTCAGACGGGTTAAAACAAGCACCCGGAGCTTGGTACGATACCTCGTCTGAGTTTCTTCTTCAGAAAGGTTTTCAGAAAGGCACAGTGGATCGCACTCTATTCAACATTCATCTAGGCGACGATATCTTACTTGTGCGATCTATGTAAATGACATTATATTCGGTTCAAAGAATGTCATCATATGTCGCCAGTTCGAGAAAATGATGAAGGACAAATTCGAGATGTCAATGATGGAAGAGATGCATTATTTCCTTGGATTTCAAGTCAAACAATCAGAGAAGGGAACGTTCATCAATCAAGGCAAATACACTCGAGACCTCATCAAGAAGTTCGGTTGCACATCCAACAAACCAATCAAGATCCCGATGAACATGAACATGAAAATAGATCTTGAGAAAAAGGGAGTATCGATGAGACCATACCGAATTTCGTGCAATTATTGGTTCTATATTATATCTAACACTCTTCGGACTCGACATAACCTATGTTGTAGGTGTGCTGCGCTCGATTTCAGGCGAATCCTAAGCAGAGAGACATATGGACTCAACAAAGAAGATTCTCCGCTATCTCAGAGGAACACCCGACATGGGTTTATGGTATCCAGCAGGCGATAATATTGAACTAACTGGTGATTCTAATGCTGACTACGTAAGTTGCAGGATTGACCGAAAATCAACTTCAGGAACTTGTCAGTTCCTTGCTAGTAAGCTCATCTCATGGTTATCCAAGAAACAACACTCAGTAGCCACATCAACTACTGAAGCTGAATACATGGCTGGCGGAAGTTGCTGCGCCCAAATCCTTTGGCTGCGACAGCAGCTACGTGACTATGACGTCATTAAGAATGAAGTGCCAATCTTTTGCGACAGCTCCAGTACCATTGCAATCACTCAGAACCCTGTTCTCCATACTAGATGCAAGCACGTGGACATCAGACATCACTTCATTCGTGACCATGTCGAAAAGAAGGATATCAGGGTGGAAAAGATGTATATTGACCATCAAAGGGCCGATATATTGACCAAACCGCTATCTGAAGCCAGATTTAGAGAACTTTTAGTAGAGCTAGGGCTGCTGGACCCTACTGACTCAAGTCAGTAAGTGGATTCAGGAGAGAAGCATTCAGCAAAGGGGAATGCCTACTCTCAGTACTGGACTTGTTCAGTACATAGAGATTCAGAAACCAACTACACAAGGTATCAGTTGACTACAATGTTTACCTGACAGGTTTGTGTATCTCTTTCAGTAGTCAACCCAGTAATTAATGTTGTTATGATATCTATTGAGCATCGTATTCAATGCCTTAGAGAATGTCATTTATTATAAACGGTTTCATTAAATGCACGACATTCTATGCTATGTTTGCTGAACTCTGCTTTGCTGACTTAAGCGGCTTACTTACTCATTGCTTTATATAATATTAAATCTTGACCGTCTACCAATTAAAGCGGGATTAAAATTGAACTGTTGATCTACTAACTCTCCATCTTCAAATCATACATATCGACATATCTATCGCTAAACCGCCATTTTCGCTCTGCTTAAAAACTTAAACTCTCTAAAAAACCCCTAGTTTTCAGCTTTTTCCTTCAGCATTTGCAAACTTTCAGAGATTTATACGGTAACTTTTACGTTCATTAGTACTCATATTTGATTTATGTTACTTTCTAGTACTAATACGTGACTCTGCAGATTCAGTCATGACAACCACCAGCGGTGTTAGTGTGATCGTGCCAGTGAATATGATTGAGATCCTTGAGAAGGATCGAGTTTGGTGCGAGCTAATCATGGAGTTCGACTCTAGCGGTTTAGATATGCTGGACGATGTTTTTGATGCACTCAGAGTATCGGGGATGCAGAAACTCTTGTCGAGGAAGCCAACTTATTTCCTTCCGAGGTAAATATCTAAGTTCTACCTCAATTTGGAGGAGGTAGACGGGGACATTCTTGGAGCTTTTACAGTTCGTCTTATTTCTGACCCCTCGAGAGCCGATGTTGAAGTCAGACAAATGTCTGTGAGGCAAGCCCTTCAGAGAAGTTTTCAGCAACCCAATAGTGGCATGAGCGTAGCCATATATAAGGATGGTTTTCTTGACGAATACCTTGAGATATTCTGCGGGGAACCGACCACCTCCGAGCTACATTTTCGAAAAATTGCATGATCCCACAGTACAGGGCGTTGGCGTATATAGTTATGCAGATTCTGACGAGCCAAGCTGGCTCATTTGATCAGGTGTCCAGGCCCAAGCTTCAGATGATGATGGCCATCTACGATCGGGCCAAGATCAACTGGACGAAATTCTTCTTGAAGGAGTTTCAGATGCAGTCCTCCAAATTTGATAAACCTTATGGGCGTCTGAGTGTCAAGGGCAAACTCCTCTACGGGATGAAGTTGTCGGTGATGATAGAGGATTTCTGTGGAGATGACAACGTAGCCTATGCAGACAAGGGCTACTTCAACCCGAAGAAGATTAGGTTCCATAGCCGTGCTAGTGCACTGCAGCAGATAGGCGTTGGTGCAGCTGAGGAAGGGACGGGGAAGAGGAAGGCCCCTAATCCCAGTAAGATGGGTGCTACCCCCTCAAAAGAAGCAGAAGAAGGCTTCTGAGATGGCCGTGGCAGTAGCTCGTTCAGACTGAGGGATGATTCAGACTCTAATGAGAAAACAATCTCAATAGGAAAGGTTGCGTCTGAAGAGAAGGCAACCTCCGCTGACAAAGCGGCTTCAGCAGAACAGGGGACTGTCCCTACGATTGCAACTCCTACATCCAGGTGCCCACTGGATGTACCACCAATCATCAGTCTTCCCTCTGCTGAGAAGCCACAGTCTCCCATAGATGTAGATGATATGGAGACAAGTACTGAGGTAGAGACTCTAGGGTATGAAGTTAACACGCTTTAGGACAGAGTAACCCGAGACATCTCTGAGGCCATTCCCTAAATCACAAGTCACTCTGACTTGGTGAATATTGCTTTCAAGGCCAGACTTCAGATGTATTCAGGTTCCAGGATTGGATCACCCTTGATCGACTTATTAGATTCAAGTCCTGCGAACTCCTGAATTCCAAAGAGCTTGAAATCCATCAGCAAATAGGCTACTCCGAGCCTACTGACATATGCTCCCTCGAGGACTTAAGGCGACAATGCTGGCTTTGCTTGAGGATAGGAATCCCTCAGCAACCGTCCCTTTAGAGGGCTCTGATCCGGATGATCAGGACCCACCCAGTGATGCAGGCCCTGAGAAGCCTGCTGAGGGTACTCAACAGGAGGAAGGAGCTCATCCTTCAGCTGATCTACCTATCAGCTCCTTCCCTCCTGGTTCGGCGGCAAAACGAACCTAAAATGATACTGACCTACACAGCTGTTGCTGCAGTCTTCTTATGAGGTTTCCCCCATTGCCAAACGCCGAAGATCAAAATCAGTAGCCAAAGCACTCAAAAGTCAAGGGACACAGAATTGCCTCATGGCGAAGAATGTCAATAAGATTTGGAAGAAGGCTACGACAGCTCAGTGCGAGGAAATCAGGGCACTGAAGACTTCAGTTCAGAACACGCATGTCCCTGATTTCTTTGCCATTCTTAAGGAAGCTTTAACCGCACAAAGAGCTGAGTTCGGAGTTCAGCAAGCATCAATGATTGCTGCTCAGACCTCACTTCTGGAATCCTTTAAGGCACCTCAGTCATATTACATGTTAAGACTCTCCGCACTCACTTAGGCTCATGAGCTCAGAATTTCTTCTATTCAGAAGGAGTGTGAGGAGAAGTTCGATGCCAAGCTGTAGATTATTCAGGACCTTGTTGATTCCTCTCATCGCAAATATGGTGAAGACCTCATAACTGAGAGGAACGACTTACATGAGAGATTTCATGGTCTATAGAAAACCTTGGGTAGGCTTTCCAATGCTTATTCAACACTGAATTCAAAGGTCGTCTCAGTTCCTAACCCTAGCGTATTAGATGATGCCAAAAATGGGGAAAGAATAGCCAAAGGGAAGAAGTCAGTACTGGGGACTCAAGTCAGATCTGCTCCCACTGACCCAACTCCTGCTAAAGGGGAATAAATTGAGACTAAGGGTAACACCCAGGTTGTCTCCAGCGTAGGTGATGTAGGCGCTGAGACTGGCCCAAGTGGCTCAGGACCCAAGGAGACAGGAACAAGAACTTCGGCTGATTCTCAAAAACATATTAAGGAAGTTGCTGAATTCCTGGAGGAGGACTCAAAAGATGAGGAAGAGCCTCCTCGGCCTCCACCAGTATCGGGAAAGGGAAAGAAGCGACTGAAGGTTCCTACTCCGCTGAACAAATCCCTTAAACGATACATAAGTTGAGCCGAACAAGCTCAGATAGAAGCTGATGAAAAACTGGCAAGAGAGTTAGCTGAGGCTAAGGCAGCAAACAAGCCGAAGAAGGCTCCGACAAGGGGTCGTACTAAGGTTCCGGCTAGGAAACCAGCAAAAAGTCTTCCTGCAAGGAAACTCATCCTGAGGGATGAAGCTGACAAAGAAAAGGAAAAAGAGCAGGAAACTGAGAAGACAACTACTGACTCACAACAACAGCAAGGAAAGAAGAGAGATGAGCCAACGATCGACAAGATGATAAACATCAGCATTATCTCTCTGGATAAGAGAGCAGAATACTATCAGCTGGAGGAATTTAGACGGCAAGAGGCTCTAGCCAAAGAGAATGCTGCTGAAGAAGCTAGAGAAGCAGAAAGACTGAAACCAAGACCTCCTCCGCCGAAGGACAGGGAAATTCCATACAAGTATAGAAGAGGCTGCAGACCTAACGATCAGAAGATGCAGAGGTGGCCTCGGGTCGACAAATGGATGCCCTGGGAGAAGACTCAGCACTGGGAGACGCTTAAAGCTGAATTCATCAAGCGCTACTATGACTAGCAGTATTGGCCAGAAACTCACAAGGATGATGCCTTTACTAAATGGCTTTTCATGTGTGATCCAGATATCTACAACATGGTCGATAAAGCCATTGAAGATAAAGAAGATGTTCAGACTCCGGCTTATAGACTACTCCGGCGTGATTGAAGGAGAAGTCAGAAGAGCTGTCTTAGCTTTGGATCTTCATCCTAATGATTCTGTCGACAATCAGAGGATCAAGAAGCTCAGGAGAGATACCTTCAAGATGTAAGGACTCCCTCTGCCTGAAGATAAATCAATATACTTTAAGGCAAGGATTCAGCGCTTCAGGAGATAGTCTTGCTAGGTCCTCTCTATTTTTGTTTTGATAGAAAAGCAAGTGATGTATCTGTACTAAACTCTTTATATATATACATACATCTTTGCTACTTGGCATGACAACATCTTATTGTCTCCATGGCCTATTTTGTTTAATTTAACACTCAGAATCACCTAAGTGATTACTGACTCACACACTCATTGCTTATTTGTGTTTGTCTGTTGTTGCTATGTTTGATTATTGTCTTGGAGGAATTGTGTTGGGAGAATTTGTTATAATGAGATATTCTATTAACTCCTAACGATCCTCAGTAGATTAGAACTAGACGTTCAACTCCACCGATTCTTCTTGTAATATTTATAAGGAGTTTGTACTTGATAGTTTGTAGTGTTAGGTTTTGGCATCATCAAATAGGGGGAAATTGTTGGGAGATGATTCAGCAGTAGATTGTTTAGAAGATTTGGCTGATCCCACTACCTTAATTTGATTGGTGAACCATTCCTTTGTATTTGTAACGCTCGGGTCTCTGAGAGTTTCAGACTCAGTAGACTTGCCTTCAGCATGGTCCGGGCTCAGAAGTTATGTCTGCTGAACCTTAGTAGACTATCCGTCTCAGTACCATGGAGTGAAGACTCAGTAGTCTTTGGACTCGGCGGAGCAAAGACATGCGAGAGGTGTTCGATTCGGAGTCTTGGACTCAGCAGGAGCAGCATACTGAAAGAGTCAGCAGAACTGGACTCAGCAGGAACAGTTCACTGAACTCAGAGTCGACCTTCAGTAGAGTTGAACTCAGCAGGAGGATACTACTGAACCCCCGGTCAGACTCAGCAACGACCTGACAGTTTCCTTGACTATCAATGGTTTTCAAAGTTAAATCAGTAGAGTTGTCCGAGGTTGTACACATCATAGAAGTCAACTTCAGTATCTGCCTTGAAGTTCGTATGTCTCAACAACTTTCTACACCTCGACCAGTGACAAGCAGCCAGTTGTCAAAATACTGGTAAAAAGCTGCAAGTCAACCACTTTCGTGAAAAAGAGGGTGGACTCTGTACGATTTCAAAAGACCCGTTAGCTACCCAAAGAGAGTGACTCGTGGACAGTTTGTCTCCAACGGATATACCCATAGCTAACCTCTATAAATACAGAGAAAATCAAATCGTTGAAGAGACATAGAGCAATCAACATACGAGCATTAAACGAACAAGAACACATCTTTCCGCGAAGAACTTCAGAGAATACACTCAACGCGAAAGGCACTTACACTGCTCCAGGGAACCAAACTTCATAGAATTAAAGCCTCTAGCATCCAAGTGATAGAACACGAAACCAGAGAGATTATTCCTTACTGTTCTTCCCTCTAGAAGCCCTTTATTGTTCCCTTTCCCTCTAACCTAAGCCCCACTGAAATATCTATAGCTTAGAACCGAAAGAGTTCATATCTTGAACTCTTCTTACTGTAAAGAATTCCTTCATTGTTGGAGAATCCTTCAAACATCTTTGTTTGAATCTTGTAAACTGGGACTTGCTCAGTATAATCTTCAAGACCGTGTTTGTCCAGTGTACAAACCAACTGAGAATAACTCAGTATAATAAAATAGTCTCCTGATCTTTTCAGGACAGTGGACGTAGGATTTTTGATATCCGAACCACTTTAAAAGTCTCTGTGTCTTTTACTGTTGCATTGATTTACTGTTCATTCTGAAAAACCGTTTACAAAATCATACAACAGAGTTTCAGTAAAAAGGCTTAATTGAATGCACTAATCTACTGAAACAGTTCTTCTTTAATAACGTTTTCAACTCAACGGAATTGGGCCTACACTATTCCGCACGCTACTGAACTCTTACTGAACGGTACTGAATTCTAACATCAGTCAGCTAGCAGGCCTCAGTATAGTCAGTCACTCTGTCCACGCGATCCAGAACAGCTTGCCTGATCTACTGAATTTATTCAGCAGACAATCTCCAAAATCGGACTGTTCGCGTTCAAAGTTGAGAAAAAGTTTTTAGGTGTATTCACCCCTCCCCCCCCCCTTCTACACTTGAACGTTTGTCTCAGGACCAATAGGATGACTCAAATTAAATGTTATAAGAGATTATGATTACTGGCCGCATATAATCTCGACCTACTTATATCTATCACCTAATAGGTAAGGTGAAATGATAAGCATTTAATGTGCCGCAGTTAGCATATGAAATGTCGTCCGTCTAATAATAATGATATGCTTAATGAAGTACGGTGAACATTAATAGCGGGAAATAAATGTTATATCATGTTGATCACTAAATGCTGAATAAATACTCATAACCTGTCAGCTGAGCATAGTAATCAGCTGATACCACTGTGAAGACATTGAGTATTTCAGCAGTACTGAGAGTTTGTTCCCCCTCAATCAGTACCCTCTGGATCGTCTTACTGAATTTAGGCAGTAGGATCCAGTACACCTAGTTCTACTGAGAGATCGTTGAATCTGGTGTCAGCTAGAGGCTTGGTCAGAATATTAGCTCTTTGCTTATCGGTATGGATTTTCTCCATCCTGATATCAATCTTCTCAACATGATCTCTGATGAAGTGATGCCTTATGTCCACGTGCTTGTATCGAGTATGTAGAATAGGATTCTATGTGATTGCATTGCACTGGTACTATCGTAGTAGATTGACACTTCATCTTGATGTATGTCGTAGTCTCTCAACTATTGTCGAAGCCACAGTATCTGGGTGCAACAACTTCCGGCAGCCATGTATTCAGCTTCAATAGTGGACGTAACTACTGAGTGCGGTTTCTTAGAGAACCAAGATATGAGCTTACTGCCGGGGAACTGAGAAGTTCCTGAGGTTGCCTTTCAGTCGATTCGACATCCTACATAATCAGCGTCAGAATAACCAGTTAGTTCAAGATTATCACCAGCAGGATACCATAACCCAACATCAGATGTTCCCTTTATGTAACGAAGAATTTTCTTCTCTGAGTCTAAATGGCTCTGTTTGGGATTCGCTTGAAATATCGTGCATACACCTACAACATAAGTTATATCAGGTCTACTGGCTGTTAGGTATAGTAATGAACCAATAATAGCACGATAATCAGTTGTGTTTACATATACTCCCTTTTTATCAAGATCAATCTTGAGATTGGTATTCATGGGTATCTTCACTGATTTGCTGGATTTAAAGTTTAACTTTTTGATGAGATCTCTTGTGTATTTAGCTTGATTAATGAATATTCCCTTCTTGGATTGTTCGACTTGAAGTCCAATGAAATAAGTCATTTCTTCCATCACTGACATTTCAAATTTTTCCTTCATCATCTGATCAAATTTATAACACATGGTCAGATTCCTAGATCAAAAGATGATGTCATCCACATAGATCTGCACCAGTAGGATGTCATCTTCTGACTTGATATTGAATAGGGTGCAATCTATTGTTCTTTTCTGAAAACTTTCTGAAGCAGAAAGTCTGATAGGGTATCGTACCAAGCCCTGGGTGCTTGTTTTAACTCATACAACACTTTCTTAAGTTTGTAAACTTGATGTCTCTGCTGAAAGCCGGGCGGTTGTTCAACATAGACTTCTTCCTTCAATACGCCGTTTAGGAAAGCTGACTTCACATCCATCTGATAGACTGTGAACTGCTGATGTGTTGCATATGCTAGGAATAGACGAATGGCTTCCAGTCTTGCAACTGTAGCGAACGTTTCATCGAAGTCTATCCCTTCTGCTTGACATTATCCTTTGGCAACAAGTCTAGCTTTATTCTTGACGATGACGTTGTTTACTTAGTTCCTATCACTTGCTGATGTCTAGGTCTGTGTACAAGCGTCCATATGTCATTTCTAGTAAACTGGTTAAGCTATTCTTGCATAGCAGTGATCCAGTCAGCATCATTCAGTGCATCCTTAATCGTCTGAGGTTCTTCAGTAGACAAGCAGCAGGAGTATAAAGCACTCTCTCCTTGACAGAATCTAGATCTTGTCTTTACACTAGGTGAAGGATCTCCGATTATAAGATCTGAACTATGAGCTTCTAACCATGAACGACGGCGTCTTGTTACTTCATCTGGAATTGATTCTACACAGATAGTAGGAGTATTAGGAATTTCAGTTGTACTATTCTATAATTAAAAGAATTCAATAACAAAATCATGTTCTACTGAGGTTCAGGGGTATTCAGATTAAGAACATTAATAGTTCACCCTGAGTTGTTATTCTCAGTAGAGGTCTTAGTTACCATTGGGGTTTCTTCATCGACATGAATTACCTGGAATTGATTCTGTTTAGTAGAATCAATATGTTCAGCTACACTACTTGTTGGTTGATTTTGAATTTCATAGTCTGAATCATCATCCCAACAATACTGGATCTTTTCGATGTTATCTTTTAAGCTTAGATCCTGTAGCCTGCTCCATACCTCTTCAGTTTCTTGTTGAGAGTTTGACTTCCCGTCCTCAGAAGTAAATTCATCAAATGCAGCTTGAGGGCTTTCGTCCACGTAAAGGGTCTGGTAGTTAAAGAACCTGAAAGCTTTGCTGACCCTGGAGTATCCTTAGAAAACTCCTTGGTCTGACTTGCTATAAAAAATCTTTAACTGGTCCTTTCTGTTATTGTAGATAAAACACGAACAACTAAAAACATGAAATAGAAGGAGTTCTCCCTTTCCATAATTCATATGGTGTCTTCATGTGCATCTAAGTCAGTAGAAATCAGTTCTGAGTGTAACATGCAGTGTCAGTAGCTTCTGCCCAGAACTTCAATGGTGGACCTGAGTCTGTGAGTAATGTTCTTGATGCTTCTTTAAGTGTTCTGTTTTTCCTTTAAGCAAGACCATTCTGCTGAGGCGTACGTGCCGCTGAGGTCTCGTGTTGAATTCCTTCAGCTTCGTAGTAGTCCTTCATCATTGAATTCAGAAACTATGTTCCATGGTCTGAGTATATCCTTTGAATTTTGATATCCTTATCGATGCTTAGCCGTTTTAGCAGTTTCGGCAGTTCAGATTTGACGTCAGATTTATTGGCGATGAAAATCACCCATGTATATCTTGAATAGTCAACAATGACTACAAGAGCATATTTCTTTCCTCTGATCGTCACTGGATTGACTAGCCCAAATAAATCCGTGTGAAGCAGCTGAAGGATTCCATCAGTGGAGGGTGACGGAATAGGTGAATTACTTGACTTTGTTTGCTTCCCTTTTAAGCATGCCTCACAATTCTTGTATCTTTTGAAAACTTTTTTGGAGAGTCCTTTGACTTTAGCATCCCTTGCTAGCTTGTTCATAGTCTTGAAGTTCAGATGGCTCAGTCGTCTGTGCTACAACCATTCTGTTCTGTCATCTGACTTCGTGTGTGCTAGCAGGCAAGCTTCAGGTTCAACGGTATTCCATTCAGCATAATAGATATTTCTTCGTCGCGACCCTGTTAACACAGTTTTTCCTGTAAATTTATCAAGACCATTATGAAAACCTGTGTCAAAAGTCACTTTATTGGAGTTATCACAGAATTGACTGACAGAAAGGAGATTACGGTGAAGTCCTTCAACATATGATACTCTATGAACTGTTGCAGTCCCTATTTTTAGTGTTCCGTATCCCCTTGTGTAGCCTTTGGAGTTGTCACCAAACTCAATTATGGCTCCTTCTTGCTGAATATAGTCGGTCAACAGATTCTTCTGATGCGTTATGTGTCTTGAGCATCCGCTGTCCACAATCTAAGGGTCCTTTAGCACCTACAAAACAGAAATAGATTCAGGTACCCTTTGGGTTCAACTTTGGGTCCTTAGATGTTAGCGGACTTATGAATCCAAACTTGTCTGACAACCCTGATGGTTTAAGACTGTTTCTTGCCCTTCTTGTCAGCTGGCTCCTCCACTGGACTCGGAGATGCTAACTTTCTATTATTCTGAGGTTCAGCCTTCTTCTTTCTCTGAACCTTTGGGCCTTTGACTCTTGGCTCATAGTAGTACGATCCATGTTGAGTTGGGTGAGTCTATTGCGGTTGGCCATACTGTTCGGCCCACCTGACCTTCTTGCTTCCCCCTGAGTTGGATCTGGGTGTCTTGGGGCTTGAACCATGGGTCAACTTCTTTACTACTAGGCTGAGGTGCAATCTGTTTCTGTTTGTTCTTTGCCTGAGGGGTGATAGGTTCAGCAGCTTGAGTCTTCCCTCGGACAAACCGATCAACCAACTTTTCTGAGGCTTTTGATGTAGTGGTAGATGCTTCATATGTGTAGCCAAGTCCTTCGTTAACGGAAACTAGCCTCTGAGCTATAAGCATACCATCTAACTTCTCATTGGCTCCTAGATACTGCTCTGTCATCAGACCTCGCCGTACTTCATCACTCTTCCTGAGTGACTCATGATCCTTCTGTACTTCTGCAAGTTTTTGTCTGAGCCTAGCTATCTCAGTATCTTTCTCAAAGATGTCTTTGGTCAAGACTGAGATCGGCGCTTCTTGATGTTGAGACTTAGTCATCAGAGAGTTAATCTCTTCCTTCAGACTTAGTAGAGTCCTGACTTCTCATTGAAAGTCTCTGATTCTCAGCTTTCAGATGCTCCATCTCCTGAATTGTCTTACTGTACTGTTGGCTCTTCTGGATTTGTTCCTCGAGCAGATCCTCATATGCAAGAACCACTTCTAGCGGTTCCCCTTCTATTGAGCTCGTGTCGTGTGTGCATGGTGAAGAAGCGCAGTTCAGTGTCCTCTGCTTCAATCACGACGAACACAGCATCATCATCAGATAATTCCATGAAAAGTTTTGTGTCGCTTAAGCAGTCGGATAACTCTCCAGCTATGTATGCTTGCCTCTTTTGGACAAATTTATCACGTCTGGCTTGCCGTTTAGCTCTTTCTGCTACAGAGAGTTTTGGACATTCATACTGGTAGTGTCTTAGCTTCTTGCAGTTATAACATACTGAGCTCGTGCCTTCCCGTTTGGGTGTCTCGTTATGTCTAGTGGGGGCAGCTTTAGTATTCCTGCATTCAGGTAAAGATTTAGATTCCCTTTTCGAGTGATCATTCTCTCTCTTACCTTGATAGCTCTTTTCATCTTCATTCTTCGGAACTTGTCCTTCATCCTTCTCCTTTTGGTATTTCACCGCAAGGAGAGCGTACTTCTCAGCCAAGTTGTCAGCAGATGGTATTGTCACTGAGCTTCCGGCTGACTGACTTATGCTTGAGGGACTCGCTCCAGTTGTGCTGACTGATGCCTTGCAAGCGTGACCCATTGACACTTCATTCTAAGCACTGGGGGTGTGTGGGAGATTAAACTCAAACTCCTCTGCCTTTAATTTTGAAAATATATAATCAGGAGTAACAGAGTTCAAGTTAGTTCTCCTTAAACATGTATTAAAAGAGTACCAATTGGGCCTACTAAGAGCCCTTAGAATCTTTGTGTTTGTCTCCTTATTACTGAATGTTCTACCCAGTCCGTTGATGATGTTGATTTGATTAGTGAATCTTACGCTGAAATCATCAATAGACTCCCCAGCAAATGCTTCGAGTTTCTGCAGCTCTAATTCCAGTTTGTTTTCTTTTATCTGTGGAGTTCCTTGGCTTAGCCCAACTAGTGCATCCCATAGCTCCTTTGATGTCTTGCATTCGTTCACCCTTCCTAGATATAACTCACTGAGAGTTGTCAGTATCGCATTTCGTACGACTCGGTCGAGGTTGTGCATCATTCTCTCTTCAGGTGTTAAGAGGCTCTTGTCTTTTAGAATCTTTGGGCCGGTTCTAGCACCTGTTGCTCCTTCTACTACGATCTCAACGCTGTCAATTATAGGAAAACTAAGACCTTTCTCTAGAACGTCAGCTAAGCTCTCATGCAGCGATGCTAAATGAGCCTCCATCCTCACCCGCCATACCGCATAGTTTTCTGCCGAAAACATGGGTACGATCCTAATACCTGAAAAATCAGAAATGTTGGAAAATATGGTATAGGATGCTATGAAGAGATGCAAGTGCAGAGAAAATGGTTTTCAGGATCAGTTCGAGTTAGACCAGTAAACAGAAAACGATGATCAAGAAGAACACCGCTCTGATACCAATTGTTGCTCTTCTTGCATAGCAGTGATGCAATCAACATCATTCAGTGCATCCTCAATCGACTGAGGTTCTTCAGTAGACAAGAATTAGGAGTATAGAGCGTTTTCTCCTTGACAGAATCTAGATCTTGTCTTAACATTTGCTAACGGATCTCCGCCAATAAGATTTGGCGTGTGCGCATCTAACCAAGAATAACGACGTCTTGTTACTTATTCTAAAACTAATTCTTCACAAATAGTCAGATTATGAGGAATTTCAATAGTACTATTTTGTGATTGAAGCAATTCAGTAACAAGATCAGGATCTACTGAGTCACCAGGTTCAGGGGCATTCCGCTTAAGAACATTAGTAGTTCCCCCTAAGTTGTTATTCTCAGTAGAGCTCTCAGTTACCACAGGGGTTTCTTCATCGACCTGGGTTACCTGGGATTGATTATGTTCAGAAGAATCAATCGGTTCAACTACATTGCTTGTTGGTTAGTTCTAAATTTCATCATATGTATCATCATCCCAACAATGTTAGATCTTTTCTATGTTATCGTTCAAGCTAGGATCCTGTAGCTTGCTTCTAACCTTTTCAGCATCTTGTTGAGAGTTTGACTTTCTGTTCTTAGAAGTAAATTCGTCAAATACAACATGAGGGCTTTCCGCCACGCAAAGGGTCCGGTAGTTAAAGACCCTGAAAGCTTTGCTGACTCTATATTATCCTAAGAATACCCCTTGGTCTGACTTGCTATCAAATACCTTTAACTGATCATTTCCATTATTGTGGATAAAGCACGAACAACCAAAGATATGGAAATGCGAAATAGTAGGCGTTCTCCCTTTCCATAACTCATATGGTGTCTTCATGTGCCTCTGAATCAATGAAGACCGATTCTGAGTATAGCAAGTTGTGGCAGTAGCTTCTGGCCAAAACTTTGATGGTAGACCTGAATCTGCGAGTAACGTTCTTGTTGCTTCTTAGAGTGTTTTGTTCTTTCTTTTAGCAACACCGTTCTGTTGAGGTGTACGTGCCGCTGAGGTTTCATGTTGAATTCCTTCAGCTTCGCAGTAGTCTTTCATCATCGAGTTTAAAAACTCTGTTCCTCGATCTAAGCGTATTCGTTGAATCTTGATATCCTTCTCGGCACTTAGTCATTTCAGTAATTTCAGTAGTTCAGTTTTGACGTCAGACTTGTTGGAGATGAAAATCACCCAAGTATATCTTGAATAGTCATCAATGACTACAAGAGCATATTTCTTGCCTATGATCGTCACTGGAGAGACTGGCCCGAATAAGTCCATGTGGAGCAGCTGAAGGATCCCATCAGTAGAAGGTGATAGAATTGACAGATTGCTTGATCTGGTTTGCTTTCCCTTCAGGCATGCTTCACAATTATAGTGTCTCTTGAATACTTCATTGGGCAGTCCTCAGACTTTACCATCTCATGCTAGCTTGTTCATTGTTTTGAAGTTCAGATGACTTAAACTTCTATACCACAACCATATTGTTCTGTCATCTGACTTTGTGTGTGCTAGGAAGAAGGCTTCGGGTTCAGCGGTATTTCAATCAGCATAGTAGATATTTCTTCTCCACGAGCCTAATAACATAGATTTTCCTGTATATTTATCAAGAACATCACAAAAACTGCGTCAAAAGTCACTTTATTGGAGTTATCACATAATTAACTGACTGAAAGGGGATTATGTTGAAGTCCTTCAACATATGATACTCTGGGAACTATGGCAGTTCCTATCTTTAGTGTTCCGTTTCCCCTTGTGTATCCTTTGGAGTTGTCATGAAATTTAATTCTAGCTCCTTCTTGCTGAATGTAGTTGGTCATCAGATTCTTTTGATGTGTTATATGTCTTGAGCATCGACTGTCCAGGATCTAAGGGTCCTTTAACACAATGAAAATATAAACAAATTCAGGTACCCTTTGGGATCAGGTTGGGTCCTTAGAAGTTAGTGGATTTTGGGATCTAAATTTGTCTAAGAATCCTGGTGGTTAAAGAATTCTTCTTGCCCTTGTTGTCAGCTGATCTCTCTGCTGAACTAGGAGATGCTGACTTCTTTATCTTTTGAGGTTCATGTGTCTTCTTCTTCTGCTGAACCTTAGGGCTTTCGTTTTTGGTCTCTTAGTAGTATGATCCATACTGAGCTGTATGAGTGCATTGCGGATGGCTATACTGTTCTGCCCATCTGACTTCTTTGGTTCCCCCTGAATTGGATCAAGGTGTTCTGGGGCTTGAACCATGAGTCATCTTCTGGTAGCTGGGCAGAGGTGCTTTCATCTTTTGTTTGTCCTCTTTCTGAGGGGTTGAGGATTCAACATATTAAGTCCCCCCTTCGGCAAATCTATCATTAAACTGATCTGAGTTTTTCTGTCCAGAAGCAGTTGCTTCATATGTATAACCAAGTCCTTCCTTCGTAGAACATGATCTATGTGATCTCAGCAACTTCTCAAGCTTTTCTTTAGCTCCTAAGTGTTGCTCAGTCATTAAGGTTCTCCAAACTTCATCACTTTTCCTTAGAGCTTCATACTCAACTCTGGACTGTTTAAGCTTCTCCTTTAGACTGGCAATTTCAGTTTCTTTCTCTGAGTTGTCCTTGGTCAGAACTGATATCTGACATTCTTGTTGTTGAGACTTAGTCATCAGAGAATTTATCTCTTCCATCTGTCTCCAAACAAGTCCTTTAGACTCAGTAGAGTCCTGACTCCTCATCGAAAGTCTGTGATTCTCAGCTTTTAGGAGTTCCAGCTCCTGAAGTGTTCTGTTGAACTGATTGCTCATCTGAATTTGTTCCTCCAATAGTTCTTTATATGCAAAAACCACATCCAAATGTTCACTTGCAATAGAGCTTGTGTCGTCTGTTCATGGTGAAGAGAGGCATATATTAGAATTAGAATTTTCCTCAGCCTCTTCTCCAGCTATAAGACATAGTTCAGTATCTTCTTCAGCTTCGATTTTCATGAATACTGCTTCATCATCGGATGATTCCATGAACAGCTCTTCATACCTCGAGCAATCAGATAGCTCTCCGGCTATGTAGGCTTGCCTCTTTCTGATGAACTTGTCTCACCTGACTTGCTTTTTGGCTCTTTCAGCTGCCGTGAGCTCTGGACATTGATATTGATAATGCCCAATCTTGTTGCAGTTGTAACACGTTGAGCTTCTGCCGACTTTTCTTGGTATCTCATTCAGTCCAGTGGCGGCAGTTTCCGTGTTCCTGCGTTCAGGTAGATATTTAGATTCACCTTTCGGAAGAGCATTTCTCTCTTACCTTGATTGCTTTTGGAAGATTTATTCAACATCATTTTTCTGAACTTCTCCTTCTCCTTTTGGTATTTAACTGCAAGGAGAGCGTATTTCTCAGCTAAGTTATCAGCAGTTGGGATCGTCATTGAGCTTTCAGCTGATTAACTTATTACTGAGGGACATGCTCGTGGTGTGCCCTTGCTGGACTGAGCCAAGGAACCCCGCAGTTCAAAGAGAACAAGCTCGAGTTGAAGCTTCAAATTTTGAGATATTCGCCATGCAGCCCAATAAATCCATTGACGACCTTAGCATTAGATTGGCAAATCAAATCAATGTGATCAACGGGTTTGGGAAGACATTCACCAACAAAGAGATGAACACTAAGATCTTGAGAGCGCTACCCCGACTGAAGTGGCTTCCATTTGCTACTTATTTACGTCGCTCTGATCTAGATGCTTTAACTCCTTATGTTTACTTTTCATAACTAAAGACAGAGGAGTTCGAGCACAGTCTACCCCAATGAAGCGTAAGCGCTCTAGCTGACACCCCAATCGACCATGCTTTTAAAGCAACAGTCAGCACGTCTTGAGCAAGCCAAGCAAGTCAGTTGCAACCACAGTACCAAAATCCACTACTGAGGATCTTTTTGAAAGATGTGCGCTTCTGGCTCTAAAGTACCCAAGGGAGAAGGACAGAGTCAGAAAGATAAAGAAATATCATAATGATTTTTTTTCTGGTAAGAATGAACATCATAAAAGAAAGAAGAATCCAAACCTTCTCCTGAATGCAGGGACATGGAGACTACTGCCAATCCATCCAACGACACATCTGAAAAGGGTGGCAGGACTTATGTGTGCTACACCTACAAAAAGAACGGACAGTATCAGTACGACTATCCGGAGCTCTTAGCTGCACAACGAGCTGAACGGCAGGCCAGAAGGGACAAATTTGCCCGGAAGAGGCAGGTCTATATTGCCAGAGAGCTATCCGACGACTCAATTAAAGAAGATACATTCATGTACTCCTCTGAAGATGAAGCCACATTCGTAGCTGTTGAGGTCGGAGAATAAATTCCTGAAACGTCAACTAAACACTGCCTAATGGCCGGAGAAGAGGCTGAGGTAAACTCTAAACTGAATCTAACCTCTTCTTCACAGAGCACACACGACACTTGCTCAGCTGTAGGAGAACCTCTAGATGTGGTCCAAGCATATGAAGATTTACTAGAGGAGCAAATTCAGATGAGCAGGGAGTTCAGTAGAACTGTTCAGGAGTTGGAACAGGTGAAAGCTGAGAATCAGAGACTTTCTTCTGATTGTCAGGTCGTTACTGATCAGAAGTTCTGGTGGTGAGACAAAATGAAGAAATTAAATCTCTCAAGACAAAGTCTCAGAATCAAGAAACTCAATTATCAATCTTGACCAAGGAAAATTCTGAGAAAAATATTGAAATAGCTAGGCTCAGTCAGAAACTCGCAGAGGTTCAGAAGGACTATGAGTTACTCAGGAGAAGTGATGAAGTATGGTGAGGACTGATGACAGAGCAGTACCTGGGAGCCAAAGAGAAGCTAGAGGGATTGCTCAGGGCTTAGAGGCCAGCCTCCATCAAGGAAGGACTTGGCTACACAAACAAAGCATCTACCTCAACTTCAAAAGGCTTAGATAAGTTGGCAGACCGATTTATCCAAAGGGGAATTCAAGATGCTGAACCAATCACCCCTCAGACGAAGAATAAGCAGTTGATCCATGTACCTCAGCCGAGCTATAAGAAGCAACTGACCAGAGGTTCTAACCCCAGAACAACATGATCAAACTCAGGGGGAACCAAGAAGGTCAGGTGGGCTGAGCACTATGGTGAACCAGAATGGGGGCATCCTGTACAGTACGGTTCTTACTATTGTGAGCCACGGGTCAGGAGGAGCATGCAGAATCAGAAGAAGAAAGCTCCTAAACCCAAAGCTGCCAAAAAGTCAGTACCTCTAAGTTAAGTGGAGAGAAGCACTAACAACAAGAATAAAAAGAACGAGTCTGAGACCCCCAAGGTCGTCAGACGGATTTGGGTTGCTAAACCAAAACCGACTAACACATAAGGACCCAGACTGAGCCAAATGGGTACCTAAAATTGTTTATGTTTTGCAGGTGCATAAGGACCCTTGGATCGTGGACAGCGGCTGCTCAAGACATATGACTTATCAGAAGAGCCTGCTGACCAACTATGTACAAGAGAAAGGACCCAGAATTGAGTTCGGTGACAACTCAAAAGGCTATATAAGGGGATATGGAACGCTAAACATTGGGACTGCTTCAGTTCCAAGAGTAACTTATGTTGAAGGACTTCAACATAATCTCCTTTCTGTCAGTCAATTATGTGATAACCTTAACAGATTTACCTTTGACGCTGGTTTCTATGATGTTCTTGATAAATCTACAGGGAAAACAATGTTATCAGGTTCGCGGATGAAGAATATCTATGTTGTAAACTGGAACACCGCCGAACCGGAAGCCTGCTTACTTTCCAAGACGAAGTCAAGTGACAAGACAGGATGGTTGTTGCATAAGAGGCTCAGTCATCTTAATTTCAATGCAATGAACAAGCTGGCAAGGGACTCAAAAGTCAGAGGATTGCCCGATGAAGTATTCAATCGAGACAGGAATTGTGAGGCATACATGAAGGGAAAGCAGACAAAGTTAAGCAATCCACCTATTCCGTCACCTTCCACTGATGGAATCCTTCAGCTGCAGCACATGGACTTCTATAGGCCAGTCACTCTAGTGACTATAAGAGGCAAGAAGTATGACCTCGTCATTTTTGACGATTATTCAATATATACGTGGGTCATCTTCATAGCCAACAAATCTGATGTCAAGATTAAGCTACCTACACTGCTAAAAAATCTCAATGTGGAAAAGGATGTCAAGATTCAGAGGATACGCTCAGATCGAGGCACTGAATTTCTCAACTCAATCATCAAGGAGTATTACGCTACTGACGGAATTTAGCACGAGACTTCAGTAGCTCGCACACCTCAGCAGAACAGTCTTTCTAAACGGAAGAACAGGACATTAAAAGAAGCAGCAAGAATACTCCTAGCAGACTCTGGATTGCCCTCGAAGTTCTGGGCCGATGCTACAGACACCGCATGTTATACTCAGAACCGCTCACTACTCACAAAGCAATACATGAAGACACCATAGGAACTATGGAAAGGGACAATTCCTTCTATTTCTCATTTCTAGATCTTTGGTTGTCCTTGCTTTATCCACAATAATGGAAAGGATCAGTTAAAGGTCTTTGATAGCAAGTCTGATCAAGGAGTGTTCTTAGGATACTCCAGGGTCACAAAGCCTTCAGGGTCTTTAACTACCAGACCCTTTGCGTGGAGGAAAGCCCTCATGTTGTATTTAATGAGTTTGTTACCGAGGACAGGAAATTGATTAGAGAGTCAAATACTGAAGATGTCAGCAACTAGATACAAGATCTCAAGCTGAAGAGGAAACTCAGACCCATCCCACAGACAATGTAGCTGACCTGATTGATTCTACTGAACAGAATCAACCTCAGGTAACTCCCGGTCGATGAGGAAGCCCCTGTGGTAACTGAGACCTCTATTGAGAGTAACAATTCAGGGGGAACGAATGATGTTCCTGAGCAAAATGCCCCTGAACCTAGGAACTCAGTAGATCCTAACCTTCTTATTGAATTGCCTCAGTCGCAGAATAGTACCACTGAAATGCCTAACACTCCTACTGACTGTACAGAAGTAATTTCAGAAGAAGAGACAAGCGAAGACGATCATGGCTAGATGCTCACTCTTCTGATCTCATCATTAGAGATCCTTCAGGAAGTGTAAAGATAAGATCCAAACTCTGTCAAGGAGAAAGCGCTTTATACTCGTATTTCTTGTCTACTGAAGAACCTCAGTCGAAAAAGGACGCACTAATTGATGCTGACTGGATCATTGCAATACAAGAGGAGCTGAACCAGTTCGTCAGAAAAGAGGTCTGGGAGCTTGTTGATAGACCAAGACATTAGCACGTCATAGCCACAAAATGGGTCTTCAAGAATAGGCGCAATGAAAACAACGTCATAGTCAGAAATAAAGCTCGACTAGTTGACAAGGGATATTGTCAAGCAAAAGGAATAGACATTGATGAAACGTTCACTCTAGTCGCATTGGAAGCCATTCGTCTATTTCTAGCCTACACAATGCATCAAGGATTTAAAGTATAACAGATGGATGTAAAGTCAGCTTTTCTGAATGGCGTACTGAAGGAAGATGTCTACGTGGAACAACCGCCCAGATTTCAGCATGGACATCAGGTTTACAGACTCAGGAAAGCTCTGTACGGGTTAAAACAAGCACCATGAGCTTGGTACGATACCCTATCAAACATTCTACTTCAGAAAGCTTTTCAGAAGGGGACATCAGATCGCACTCTGTTCAGCATCAAGTCAGAAGATGACATTCTACTAGTGCAGATCTATGTGGATGACATCATCTTCGGTTCCAAAAATGTGACCATGTGTCCACTATTTGAAAAGATAATGAAGGAGAAGTTCGAGATGTCAATGATGGGGGTGATAAACTACTTCCTTGGTCTTCAAGTAAAGCAATCTGAAAAAAAGAGAACTTTCATCAACCAAGCTAAATACACTCAAGACCTCCTGAAAAGATTTGGCTGTGAATCGAGCACGCCAGTCAAGACCCCGATGAATACAAATTTCAAAATCAATCTAGACAAAGAGGGAGCTTCTATTAACTCAACTGATTATAGAGTTATTATTGGTTCTTTACTATATTTAACTGCAAGCAGACCTGATATAACTTATGCTGTAGGTGTATGTGCGAGATTTCAGCCGAATCCCAAGCGGAGTCATCTAGACTCAGCAAAGAAGATTATGCAATACCTGAAGGGAACACCTGACGCAGGGTTATGGTATCCTACTGATGATAATCTTATTTTAACTGGATATTCTAACGCTGATTATGCAGGATGAATGATAGATCGAAAGTTAACTTCTGGAACTTGTCAGTTCCTATGCAGCAAACTTATATCATGGTTATCCAAGAAACAACATTCAGTAGCAACGTCCACTACTGAAGCTGAGAATATGGTTGCCGGAAGTTGTTGTGCACAGATCCTTTGGCTTCGACAACAACTTCGTGATTATGATATTTATCAAGATGAAATGTCCATCTATTGCGACTCCACCAGTGCGATTGCAATTACTCAAAATCCAGTTCTTCACATGAGATGCAAGCACGTGGACATCCGACCCCACTTCATCTGAGGCCATGTCGAGAAAAAGGATATCAGGATGGAGAAAATCCATACTGATAAGCAAAGGGCAGACATACTGACCAAGCCGCTAGTTGAGAACAGATTCAGAGAACTCTCAGTTGAGTTGGGTCTGTTGAATCCTACTGACCCGAGTCAGTAAAAGGATCAGTACGACAAGTCAGTTAGTCAGACTCAGTACTATAGTTCAGTAGGGTGATCCATACAGTACTCAGCAAGGGGGAACGTGAGATAAACACTGAATCTTCAGTATCACCTGGTATCAACAATTGGTATCACCAAGTGGTATCAGTTGACTACTATGTTCAGCTAACAGGTTTGAGTGTTAAATTCAGTATTTACATTCAGTAGCATGCATCGCATTTATTTCCCTCCATTAATTCCTAAAGGATGCATTCAGTAAAACTGTTTTCATTAAAAGCGCGACATCCTAAGAACTGACTGTGGCGTATTATATCCATGTCTTCTCACCTTACTCCAATTTGCAAATCTTACGTAGGTCGAGATTATAGGTGGCTAAGTAATCATTTAATTTATAACATTAAATCCTAACCGTCTATAATAAAGCGAGATTAAATTATAACCGTCAGATCTGAAAACTGATTGGTATTCAAATCTACTTAATCTTCTCGCTTAGTCTTCTCACCTTATTTTTGCCATTTTCAAATTTTAAGATCTCTGCATCATATCTGGATCTAATACTTCTACTACCATTTAAGCTCTTAATCTACAGTAAACTTCTCATATCATGTCTGCAATTCTAACTTACTCTATTTTCAAGTGCTAACACTTGTTTTGCAGATTTTAGATCAAATGACATCTCAATCCAACATCGTTCAGACTCCTGCTAACATAGACAAGATCATCCAGGGCAGAGTCTGCTTCGAGCCCATGATGGTGTTCCACAAATCGAAACTTCCATACATGGGGGATATTTACACCGTTCTTCAGACGTATGGTCTGAAGATGCTTTTGATGAAGCAACCCAGACTTGGCTTCCGCGACAAGTAGTTGAATTCTACTTCAACATGCGTCACGTGGAGGATACCGATGCTGAGGTCACTCCCGTGAGATACATGAAGGAAACATCTCAGCAGAAGTGGGAGGAGATCTTCGCCCACATCAACATTCTTGAAGCGCTGACGACTGTTTTCAGCCATCTTGACTCTGGCGTGTCTCCAGTTGGATACAAAGAAGCCGAGATCAATGACTATATGAGGTGTTTTTGTGGGAGGGATAACATATCCTTCAAAGCTTCTTTCCCTAAAAGTCAGCTCCTGCCAGAATACAAAGGCCTGGCTTACATTGTAATCCGCATTCTCACTAGCGTAGCTGGATCATTCGATCAGCTGTCCAAGCCTAGACTCCAGATTATGATGGCTATTGTGGATGGAGTCTGAGTAAATTGGGCTCAGTTCTTCCTTACAGAACTGAAAAACTCAATCGCAGATCTTTGTCCTTGGCGATGATAATGAGAGAAGATTATCGTCGATACGCAAACTGCTATATGGGACTAAGGTTTCAGCACTGATAGAAGCTTCAATGTCCTCAAAAGCTTAGTTCGAAGATACAAAATACTTCGACAAGAAGCAAGTGAAATGCACAACGAGGACCACTGCTGAAAAGTCCATCGGTCGTGGAACTACACTGAACAGGCCATCTACTGACTTGCCTCCACGAACCGAACAGTCTAAGAAAAAGAAATTATCGAAGAAGGAAGTTTCTAAGGCTGATTCTCCACCCGCTCCACAGGTGGAAACTATATTGGACTAGGACACTGGCATGGAAGGTGCCACGTTAAAAGACAAAGTCCATAGAGTTAGTACTGAAGAGACTCAGTTGGAGCATGATGCTGATCCAACTACTGAGGTTCCTTCAATGCTACCAACCACCATTCAGCTGACCAAGCTTAGAGCTGAATCAGAAGTCACTGAACAAATTTCTGAGATAACCAACTATCAGGATTTGGTAGATGTAGTCGTCAGGGCAAGGACTCAGATACTGTTGATGCTCCTTAACTGGGACATTCTTGAAAAAACTATCCAGCAATACTCTGTACCTACGCTCTTGGCAGAGGAGCAGAAATTGCAGTCTGAGATAGGGTTTGGGGAACCCTCAGGCATTGCCTCCCTTGAGAACCTGAAGTCTACTATGCTTTATTTGCTTGAGCAGAAGACTGCCTCCTCTCCATCTGAGAACCCTTCGCCCAATGACGACCAACTGACGATGACTCAGCATCCAAGGATGCAACGCGAAGAGACTCTACTGAGGGAAAAACTCCCAGCGAGAAGGGCGACTCACCACCTCCACCTCCTGAATTTGGTGACGCCCCAGTTACGTCTTCTTCTAGACCGCAACAGCTCGCAGCCTCTGAGCAAAGGATCAGTAGCTCATCTTATCAGATTAAACCTATAGCAAATGTATCTAAGAGGAGCATCAATAGATCAATTCAGAAGTAAGGAGACAAAAATAGTCTACTGGCTAAGGATGTGCTCCTGAAATGGGCACAGTACACTAAGGCTCAAACTGAGCGAATTGATGCCCTCGCTGGAGAAGCCAAGGTCTCTGAAGCTCCAACGCCAAATAATCAGGAGATCATCGAGACAGCTCTAGCTGCTCAAAAGCAGGACTTAGCCACTCAGTGTCAGCAGCTGCTTGAACCTCAAGCTAAACATTTCTCAGAGCAGCTGGATGCGACAATGGCTGAAGTCCAGAAGATGATTGATGAGAGGAACAAAGATGCATCATCCAGTGTGGCTCAACCTCTTACTCAACATGCCACAGCTCTCGACCTCATCCAGTCGGACTTCGTGAGGGTACTCGACGCATCCCTACTGCAGCACAAAGCCCATACTAATACCCTGCTCAAGGAGATTCGCCTTGATCACGATAGGGATTGGGAAAAATATTGTGATGCCATCGAGGACCTCAACTTCTCCTTCACCTAGATCAAAATTCTCTATACAACCTACGAGATGATGTAGTTGCTGTCAAGACCCTACTGACCTCAACTGATGATGCCAAAAAGGGGGATGTAAATAGGGTTGGGGAAGTAAAGGATGGTGGGGAAGTAAAGGGGGATGGGGTAGAGAAAAAGGGGGAAGAGATCGAAGAGATTGAGGAGTTCATTATATCCAAAACAGATCTCCCCCTCTCCAAAGGAAAAGGAAAGAAGAAAGCTACTA
The DNA here is from genome assembly GCA_028984105.1 of Lavandula angustifolia. Taxonomy (NCBI): domain Eukaryota; kingdom Viridiplantae; phylum Streptophyta; class Magnoliopsida; order Lamiales; family Lamiaceae; genus Lavandula; species Lavandula angustifolia. The sequence goes on from CM054822.1 coordinate 12,070,990, forward strand.
AAGGCCAGGCAGAGCCTTAGGCGCAGATTGAGCAGCTGACAGTGCAAGCTGGAGGATCAGGTGAAGGATCCTCAGCTCAGGCACTTATCGATGAAATAGCCGAATTCACCGAGGGGATAGAGCTAATTGCGCCGAAGAGGACTGGAAAAGAGATAGCTACTGAGAGCTCTCCCCCTCCATCGCCTAAGTTCAAGTCTAAGAAAGAATAGGAGGCGTATGATGAATTAATGGATCAACAGCTGCAGGCTAGGCTGGTTCATGAAATCAGACAAGAAGAAGAGGCTAAATTGAAAAGGAAGCCGAAAGTCCCTATGGGAAGGCAGACAAGGACTCATGCTCAGTTGAAGAAAGCTCAGCAGAAGCAAACCTCTCCGAAAAAAACTCAGCAGAAGCAAAATAAAAAATCTGCTTCTGAGTTTATTGAAGAGTCTGATCCTGACATGCTGCCACTGTCTGAAAGCCTGAAGAAGAAAGCTCCTAAGCTTAAAACTAAATAGATTGTTGAGGAGAAAGCCTTGTGGGACGCATTTAATATAGGCCTCGACTTCACAACTAGGGAAAGGCTCACATCTGAAGCTAGAGAACGGTTGAGAAAAGGTGAACTGGCAGAGCAAATTGCCAAATCTGAAAAACCAGCCAGGGAAGTCATTACAGTCAAGAGCAGAGAGATCCCGACTACTTCAAAATTCTACAGACGCGGTGGACAGAAGCCACATCTCAAGAAAACCTCATTATGCCGCACTGATAAGTGGATCCCTTGGAACCTGAATGAGTAGTGGGAGAGTCTGAAGGAATACTTCATCAAGAGCTACTATATATGGCAATGCTATCTAGGCCACGTTCCAATAGATAAATTGTTCGATCAATTCTTAAATCAGCATGATCCCACCTTTCGTACTCAGATTATCATGATTCTACACAAGGAAAGAATGTCACTGAAAGCGCCTACATTCAGACGTCTGAGTCCCCCCATGACTTTTGAGGGTAACTCTTGAGGGTAACATCTGCACTAAAGAGATAGAGAAAGAGGTGAAGATGTCCATGGAGCGCAACGAGCTGTCCTCCCAGATGAAAGGAGATCTTCCACAGATCAAACATCTCAAGGAAGCCATCTACAAATCCTATGGGCTAGAACTTCCAGAGACCAAGTCTGCTGACTTCAAATCGAGGATTTAGAAGTTCAGATAGCAATAGCAGCAGACTCAGCCGTCTTTCAGTCTTTGCCTTTCTCTCTTTTTCTTCTTTTGATAGTGTAGTAATGATGTAAATGTAATCATTATATCAATGAAATCAGTATTTCACTTGGTCAGACAACCACTCATTGTCTTATGGCTATCTCGTTCATTATCATGACTGATCACTGAAGTGATCAACAACACTCAATAAACTTAATTTCTTCTGATGTGCCCTTGTGTAACTGTTAATATGTGTTGTAATTCTTTCAGTTGTTACTGAGCAATTGAGTTTAGAGATTTATGGTTTTGGCATCATCAATTAGGGGGAAATTGTAGGGATATGATTCAGGAGATGATTCTCATAGTTCATATCATAGGGGGAAATTGTAGGATATGTCAGGATATGAATCAGTGTTACGGGGGAAATTATTGGGAGATGATTCAGTACCTCTGATACTGAATATTGTTGCATAAATGTTTAAAGAGGAATTGAAGTCCCAAAACCCCTGAGTGTGTGATGAACCTACATGATGTAATAGGGTAGACCTGCTTTGATCTTTCAAGATTATTTTTTCTAAGTCCTTTAAGAGGTAATTGTTGGACTGAACTTCAGTAGAGAATTTAAGGTTCCAGAACCCCATGTCATCGGTTCAGTAGAGCACTGTCAGTATAAGAGCTCAGTAGTTTTGTCTTCGAGTCAGTAGCTGGAAGCACTCAGTAGAAGATCACTCTTCAGCCGACTCAGAAAGAAGACTCAATATGATCATCCTTGATCTACTGAATGAGCTGCGACTCAGTTGCAGACCGTACAAGGAAAATCGACAGCTTGACCTTATCAGTCGGATATCAGCAGAGGAACACTTAGTGTCCGAGGTTCAGAGGAAGTCAACTCAGCTAGAAGATTGATGTCTGACAAGTTTCACCTACTGCCATACCTCGACCAATGAGAAGAAAGCAACGCTTACTTGCTCTAATACAAAGCTGCTCTCATGTACTGAATGCTAACCACTCTCTGCAGCGACATTCAAATTATATGGCTGTTTTCCCTGGAGTCTTGTGACACGTGGCATGGTCCTCTCCAACGGATCTATGCATGGGTCACAACTATATAAAGAGATCATCTTCAAGATTTGAAGAAAACAACAACAACGTGAACAAAGACGCAAGAAATTCAAGAACACATACTCAAGCACTCTAGCGAGCTTAACTGCTACATCTAGCAAAGAACTAGAAATCCTAGAGATATCCTAGTAGTTCTTCACTCTAGAGTTGTTCACAATCTCTTTTCTAAGCTAACCTTGTTAGATTTTAAGCTTAGACACTTGAAGGAGTTCACTTTTAGTGATACGTTCTTATTATAAGAACTCCTTCTTTGTTGGAGACAAAACCTTCAAACTTCGGTTTGATCTTGTAAAGTCGCTAAGGTCTATAACTTAGAAGGTTATGTTCAGTGCACAGAATCTTGCTAAGGCTTGCTCAGATTACTCTATAAGACCTCTTGTTCAGCAGGACCGTGGATGTACGATCTTGCGTATCCGAACCACGTTAAATATTGCTTGTGTCATTTACTGTCTTATTGCATATGATTGTCAACTATTTCCAGTAAAACAAATTTAAAAGTGCACTGGCCAACTGATTTGGTTTGCATAAAAAAGTTTTTCAAAGAGACGAACTTAAATCGGGCCTACACAATTCTGCACTTATTCATCGACTGAATTACACAGTACTGACATCAGTCAGTAGAAAGGATTCAGTCGTTGAATCACTCTGCCCCGCGATATGAAGACTTAACTAGCAATTGAACTCTTTCAATAGCAGACTCAATAAAATACTGACCTTCGCGTTTGAGCAAAAACTTGGACTCAGGTGTATTCACACCCCCCTTCCCCCCACCTTATACTCGTCTCTAGACCAATTACAACCTGAACAACCTAGTTTGAGAAAAACTATCAGCCTGACTATACAATTACAAGCTGAAATCCTAACAAAGTACATCAGACTGGTTCATCAATCAATAGGGGTTTGAGATTATTCAAAACTTATATTATTTCCCAACCTCACATTGTTGAGTAATGCTTGATGAGAAGGACTGACAATTCCGAAGTTGCGGCAATTGATTTTTTTTTTTATATTGTAATTGAAGAAATAATCGAAAATTTCTAAAATGTTAAGAATCATAAATTTCTGAGTTCGAAGCAGAACGAAATCGTGTGAGAGATAGAATCTTGGAGAGATAGTTTAAGAGTGTTAGAGGAGAGTAAGGAGGACCCCACTTTATTTTTGGATTAAGTATTTAATTTTTTATAGTTTAAAAAACATGATCAAAATTACGGGACAAACCTATTAGAAAAATAAGAAAATAATGGAGAGGGAGTATTTCATAAAAGTGACTGTTTTTGCTACCCCAAATATGTAAAAACACGTATGAGTCTAAACCATGTTGATGTTGTTTAATTTAAAAAATATTAAATTAGATGAAAAAAGTGGTAAAAAGATATCCTTGTAAAAGGGGGAGTACAAGGAAGCTGCTTCTCCTAATTTAATAATAATAAATTATGATTATAGTCACAACAACATTAGGTACCATGAATCAATCCAACCCGAAACCTTGAGACTACTTGTGTGATGACGTGTCTCCTTGGCGTAATCAACCCTACCCTCACTAGTCACTATACATCAATTCTCACCATTTACCAAATAATTTGAATTTGAATTCATATCTTTTTTACACATGAAGATTCATGTGGAGGTACCATATTTTTTTATGTAAGTATAAAAAATGGTTTTCGAATGTATGAGTGTTAGTGCGATCAATATTAACGACTTATTTAAGGTACTTTTATGAATTGATTTATCATTTTTGTTCGAACAGTTCTTATTATCTTAAGTTTAAATCAATTAAATTCAAGGCTTGGAATTTGGACTTATTATTATCTTTAGTTTTATATTTTATTGTAGTCTATTCAGGTAAATTTTGACCCACGTATTTCAATTTTAAAAAAAAAAACTCGATAAGGGGACGATCGATGTGTACATTTGATAAACTTAATCTTAAACATTGATTAGAAAAACTTGAAGGGCTAAGATTAGATTAAAAAAGATGATAATAATTTATAATTATCATCAACTTTAATCAGCACCAGCATAAAATCAAATTGTGGATAGCATCATTATGTTGCATAATTATGAATTAACGTAATTGTGGTTTTCAGTGGTTCAGACTTTAGACCGGTACTCTTAGAGATCTCCAACCGAGATGTCTATTTTTAACACAATTTTACAGTTTTTATCATATTAAACAGTAATCTCACTTCAACACGCAAACTCAAATTCACCATCAAAAAGAATATTCCTCATATATTTCATGTCATGCTATTTTTATAACAATACCTATACCTATACCTACGATTCAAAAAGGTGAGATTAATTCCTAATTAATTAAAAATATTAATATTTTTTTCATGGATTTATATATATATATATGGATAAAAATTAAGAACCATAACCACAAATCTTGATCCGATCTATAGTGTATAATTAATCTTTTTTTTAATTAGTTCACAAAATGTAAAATGGTAAACAATAATATTAATAATTAAATTTGGAATATACAAAAAAAGGAAAAAAACCCTAATAACCTACCACCTCCCGCCGCCACTACTGCGCCGCTTCCGCCGCCAACCACCTCCGACCATCGACGCCACTAACTAGAGAGAAAAGATATGTGTTATATATTATAAGTATGATGAATTGTATTTGTAAAATCACAATATGCATAAACGCATGCAATGGTATGCATAAAAATGCACGAAATTATGCATAAACTAGTACTGAAATATGTCAGTCTATGCATAAAATTATCCGGCCTTATGCATAAATAAATACTGTAATATGAACATATTTTTATTTATTGTATAACATAATATCCATATAATATACAATTTTTTTTGCATAATTGTTTTCATAATTATGTATAAACCAACATCGTAGTATGCATAAAAAAATAGCATTTTCTAACAGATTTTCCGACGGATCGCCTCCACCGCCGCTGGTGGAGGCGATGTCGTTCCCACCGACCACCATTGCCGCCGGCGCCGCATGAGGTATATGGAGGTGTTTGGTATAGTTTCAAAACATAAAGTGTAAAAAGACATAGTGACCCTTAATGAAATTTATTTTCTCATTTTTTGAATTAAAAATAAAAGAAAAATAGGTATCCATAGATCAAAACAATGAAAGGTTATGATTGGTTCTTTGTTTTAATCTAAGATGATGGTTCATAACATATCCATACCCATGCATAATCATTATATGTTTTATGCAAGATTTTTATGTTTTTAAGCAAAAAAACTTGTAATTTTACATTATACATAACCTTTATATATTTTATGCAGAATGTAAAATTATAAAATTACAGGGTTTTTTTGCATAAAATATATAATTATTATGCATAAAACATATAAGGATTATGCACGGTTCGTAGTTCTCACGTTAAATGTAGTTTTCACGGGATCTACACAATATATATATATATATATATATATATATATATATATATATATATATATATATATATATATATATTTAATTTGCGTCGTGTGTGGCTAGGTAAGGTTCATGACGAAACTAAATACGACGAATGAACTAGGAACCAATCTTGTAATTTAATTATGATTTATCTGGTTCTATTTGGTGGCCTCGTGGGTAACAACTTGTAAACATCAACAACTATAAAAGCATTTTTTATGAAAGCTTATATAACATCATTGTGATCGAACCATGAAACTATATATTGTTATGAATCATATATAACATGCTATCTATCTTTATGAGAATACTATTTATGGTACTGAATGGTTCACAATGACAACAAAATGGTTGATTCCAATGTCTTCGATCAAATTATGGATCTATTCTTGTCATTATTATCCCATGCGCACTTACTCATATAAATAAAATAATATTCCCTCCGTCCTGTCCGACTTGTCTTGTTTCTTATCGATACGAAGATTAAGATTAGTGGATGGTTGTGTGTAGATGAGTGAGTGATTGTGTGTAGAAAGGTAGGCCCCTCAAAGAAAAAGTGGGAGTTTGTGTAGTAATTATTTTCTTTTTAGGAAATAAGACAAATCGGGTGGGGCGGTCCGAAAAGGAATACAAGATAAATCGGGCGGGACGGAGGGAGTACAAAATAATTAAATAGGGACTGATATGATTCTAATTATTAATAAAAACCCCCCTCCAATTAATGAAGCTAATTCTGACTCTCCTAGTGTGCATATGTATAATAAATTTACAACAATTAAGCAAGCCAAAGGAATGGAAGCTGCGGACTACTGTACATGAAAAAGTTCAAACAATTTATACGTACTTACCTTCTCAATCAATAATCATACATTCAGAAATTTCTTCAACGGCCGGTCTCCATTAACTCCTACAACTCTCTCTCTCTCTCTCTCTCTCTCTCTCTCTCTCCACACACACACACACACACAAACACAAACACACGTGGTAGGTGCATATATATTTAATACGCCCATATATATCTATATATATATATATATATGAAGTTCAAAAAACAAGTTAATACTGCAATAGAAGATGATAGTATGCCGAACTAGCATGTGAAGAAGAAGACGTTTAATTGATGCTTTGGCTTTTGAGCTTAAGAGGGATAGTTTGGATGGTTCTGCTAACGGTAACCCTCTTGTTTCTTCCGCTCCTTCTGCCGCCGCTGCCTCCGCCACCGTTGATACTCTTCCTTGTCCCCGTCGCCATCTTGGCGATGCTTATTATGTTGGCCTTCAACCCGCCCTTGCCCGTCTGTATACTAACAACTTGACCTTCATGCTTAACTCTTAATTTCTTTAGGTAAGGAAATTCGTAAATATATCGTGTTCATAAATCTTTGTGTGTGTGTTAAAATTAGACAATGTTTAAAGAGATCTAATTTGCGTATTGCGAACAAAGGCCCGCATATTCCAAACAACAGTTTTCTGAATTTTACATTTTTTTTTGTAGAAGCAATGCATATATATTAAGAGAGAGAATCTTAGTTTGCCCAAGGTTTATTCGTAGTATGTAAAATATTTATATGTCTAATGATTAAAAATAATATGTACACGTCGTCAGATCTCTATTTATAGTGTTATTAAATGCTTTTTCGCCATTGTTAGGTGATAATATATATTTTAATTATAGCCTTTTTTGAGCAGGTTCATTGTATGTGACTTTTATATATGCTCGCAACTAGAAATCTCATTAATGGCATTATTATATCTGATGCTATTTTAATTAGTGTCGATATCTAATTTGTCAGTGGTGAAAATATCCCTGTGTACACGATTTCGTATACGTTAAAATGTACTCCCTCCGTCCCGTTTGAAACGATCCCGTTTCAAACGGGCACGGGAATTAAAGAATGTTGTGTGTAGTTGTTAATCTAGCTTGCCCACCTTCTTTGACTTTTCAACTGAAACTTAAATTTATTTGAATGGGTCCCACCTTATTCTTTTTTTTATTTACATATGCTTTAAATTATTTAATAAAATAGCTTCTGTTTTGTCCTGCCTATTATTCCGAAAAAAAGTGGCGCCAATGTCAGCCAAATGTTACCACCAATTTCTGCCGCCCAATTCAAAAAATCTTGATATTAAAGGAAGCGATTGCATTACATAATTCTTACACATTCCTAAATCAGTCCTAAATCAGCAAGAAAAGTTTACAGAAAGGCCAGCCAATAATCAGCAACAAAAGATTACACATTCCAAGCAATGACGGGTAAAAATCTTTCCACAACCGATCGTAATCTTGTCGTACAGTTTTTGCTCCAAGACTCAAAGGATGGAAAGCCAAATCCGGGGAAAGTACTCGAAGCAATGAGCAAATGGAAGTGTTCCCGTAGCACATTCAATCGACTTTGGAGGACTGCAAAAAAGCAACAAAATCAAGGTGAAGTTATTTTTCTACAAAGTGCGAAGATAGGTCAATCTAGAAACAAAAGAGTCATTATAGACTTAGAACTTATCCAAGGTCTTGAGCTGCAAAAGAGATCTACAATTAGGAAGTTAGGAACATGCATTAGTGTTAGCAAGAGTACAGACGGGAGGTGGGCCACTACGGGTTTGATCAAAGCCCACACTAGTGCAATTAAGCCTGATCTAACCGCAACAAATAAATTACTTAGGCTAAGATTCTCTATGGAGGCTCTAGAATTTGATAGGGTCTTGAACACTTTGAAATTTAAGAGCATGCAGAACACTGTGCATATAGACGAGAAGTGGTTTTATTTAACTAGGGCTTCCCACAGATTTTATCTTACCCCGGGAGAGGCCGATCCACACAGAAGTTGTAAGAACGAAAATTTCATAACGAAGGTGATGTTTATGTGTGCAGTCTGTCGTCCTATAATTTCTGAGGACGGCAGTGTGATCTTTGATGGAAAATAGGGATATTTCCCTTTACAGAACAAGTTGCAGCACAAAGGAGCAGCAAAAACAGAGCAGCTGGAACATTAGCGACAAAGCCAATACAATCAATCACAAGGGAAGTAACTAAGGCCTGCCTTATAAATAAGGTATGGAAAAGCAGTGAAATATGCACGAATTGTAACAATAACATGTATGCTTTAGATGTAACATCAAACTGAATCCATTTGTAACATTGCAGCTTGTTTCATTAGAAGAATAGGTTGTTTTCTGTAATTCAATTCAATGTATGCTAAACTGTCTGACTTACTGACAGTATTCTATAATTCAATTTCTAGTAACATTGCAAAAGATCTAATTCAGTTTTTAGTTGTTCAAGCTATAGAAATTTATAAAATTAACTGACTGTCATACAGATTAATCATTCGAGCAAAATGGCCAGCCAATAATAGCAAACTTATCTTCATTCAACAAGATAATGCGAAACCTCATATCAAGGATAGTGATCCTCAATTTAGAGAGGCTGCTACAGTGGAAGGATTTGACATAAGATTGACACATCAACCACCTAACTCTCCAGATACTAATGTTTTGGATCTTAGATTTTTTAGAGCTATCCAAAGCATTCAGATTGAAACAGCGTGTTTCAATGTAGATCAGTTAGTTAAAGCAGTATGTCTTGCCTATGAACAACTGTCTCCTATGACCTTAAATAAGGTTTTCTTATCACTGCAAGGATGCATGATTGAGATCATGAAGCAGAAAGGGCATAACTGTTACAGGATTCCACATCTAAAAAAAGATAGCTTGATAAGGCAAGAAAGTCTTCCCCTGAACCTGGAAGTTCCCCAAAGTTTGGTACAGGAATGCATAGAATATATGATGTAAAATGGGATGCTGACAGATGTAGTAGAGCTAAGAAACAGACTGGGTTTGATAGTGGATGACTGGACAGAGGAAGCTTGAAGACAAACTTGTAAATGTATCTTTTGTAAATGTATTAATTTTTTGGAAATATTAGTATCTACTGTATAAAAAATGTAAGTATCTACTGCATAAAAAATGTAAGTATCTTTTGGAAATGTAAGTATCTTTTGTAAATGTAAGTATCTTTTGGAAATGAAATGCAGTTATCTTGTTTTATCCTAAACAGGTTACCTAAGATGCATATCTCATAAGGAGCAGCCTCTATAGGCTGTATTCAAATGAATGAATACAAACTACTACAGCAAATCTCCTTGTGCTGGAGCATCAATCCTGATTAACCTGTACTAAAGTCTCTATTCTAATAAGAACAAGCATGCAACCGACCATGAACAAGCAGATTACAGGAGTCACAGCCTCAAATAAAAACAGATTACAGGAGTCACAGCCCCAAATAAAAACAAGCAATTAACCAAGCAGATAACCAGATTACAGGAGTCACAACCCCAAATAAGAACAAGCATGCATCGAAGCAGACAAGCAGATGGAAAGCCAACAACCACAAATAAAGGAGTCACAGCCCCAAATCTAAGAACAAGCAAAGTACCCAAAGAGAAATCCTAAATCAGTAGGTTGTAATCATCATTTTATTGCAATACAACCAAGTGTGAGCATAATTTTATCATCTCAATACCCGGAACCCAAATCTCCCAAAGTACTCTTACTAATTAATCCTCAATAACATCATAGTAAAATAAATTCGAAAAGATCTCACCGGATGCGAGTAGTAAGGCAGATAACGACGAATCATTTTGTGGACTTCTTCTTCGGTGGCCGTCCCGTTCTTCGCCTTAAGCTTCATCTCCTTCGGTATTAAGAAGAGGAAAGCCTCAACTCGCGCCTTCGCTTTTGCTACTTCGCCATCCACTTCTCCGCTCAGTATTTTAGCATTACCCACTGTCTGGATTCCCGTCGGAGAGGGAAGATCTGTCTCTTCTAGTTTTGAATCTCCTTCAAAACCCGAGCGATTCTTCAACACCGTCTCCGACGCCTCACAGTTGTTTGTAGATTTAGAGAAATCAACGATCTCAGACCCGGGGGAAGGTAAATCTGCGGGATCTATCTCTGTTTCGGGAACAACGATTTCTAAGTTCGTCTTGGACCCGCCGATTTCGCCCAAATCACTCTCAAAAGAGGGAAGGTCGGAGAACAGATGGACTGATTTCAAGGAAGGATCGTCGGAGGGAACGCGATTCATCATCGCGGAGGGGTTGCGAAGGAACGAAGGAAGGAAGTAAGAACAAAGGGTTCGAAGATGGGAGGGAGGCGGCGCCTCAAGATTGTTGAATGATTTGTAGTATTAGGGTTTTAGTTTGGTTGAATAATAAATGAGGGTTAAACATTAAAGTAATGGAATAGATTGTAATTGCTTTAATGGTGTAGATTAGTATTCAATTAGTTACTAAGTAATTTTCTTTTTTGGCAATAGGTCGTTTCAAATGGGACGACCCGAAATGGAAAACGGGTCGTTTCAAACGGGACGGAGGGAGTATATTACTACGAAAATACAAAATTTAAATAATAATTAAGTTAATCATATGACATGTGTGTATGTATAATTGTATCATCCCAATTAAGTCGGGACCCAAATAAATAGGATCATAAAGACCATTTTTAGGTTAGCATCTTTGACGAGGTAGAGGTTGTCATAATGGTGTGATAAAGTGTTAATTTAAAATATATCACACGTGTGAACTAACATTTGAAATAATTAGGTATGTACAACTAAACCTTTTTAAATTAATATTATCCGGCTCGTGATATTTTAATATTTAGAAAGATAATAATTTATATAAATAATAATTTATAGAGTATTTTCAAACTTCAACGAAATCAATTTTTGATTAGATAAATATAAGAAGTTATAAATTTATATATATATATCATATTTAATATAATTTTACTATTTAAAAACAATGAATTATACTATTATTTTTTTAATAAATAATCAATTTATTCATTTAAAACACAAGTACAATGGTACAGTTAATATTCATTGACAATCAACACTAAAAAGCACTAAAGATAATACAATCTCAACCAGTTACGCGTAATGAAAAACTTATTGCTTCTAGGATTCTTCACAATTTTATGGTGCAGTTTGTTGGTCCGGAGACGATAGTCAGGTGTAGAGGGGGGGAGGGGGGGGGGTGAATACACCTGATCACTGTTTCTTTTCTCAAACGCGAAGGACAGCTAAGCTGTAGGTTGCAACTGATGAACAGTGCCAAATAGTAACCTTCGATCGCGGGTCAGAAGTGTGCCAACTACTGAGCTCTCCTACTGACTTTTGTCAGTACTTTGAAACACAGTCGCAGACGTTGTGCGGATAAGAGTGTGGGGCCCGGAGATTCGTCTCAGTTTGAAAATGTGTTTTCGCAAGATAAAGTATTTTGGCTAGTGCGCTTTGAAATACGTTTTATGCAACGTTATGATTTTGTAATCAGTTTGTATGCAATGCAATAAAACAGTAAATAACACAAGCAATTTTTAACGTGGTTCGGATACGCAAGATCCTACGTCCACGGTCTTGCTGAACAGGAGGTCTTGTTGATTTATCTGAGCAAGCCTCAACAAGGAATCTGTGCGCTGGATAGACCCTTCTAAGTTATAGTCCTTAGCGACTTTACAATTCAAACGTAAGTTTGAAGAGGAGGGGATAATCTCCAACTAGGAAGGAGTTCTTACAGTAAGAACAATCACTAAAAGTGAACTCCTTCGAATTTCTAAGCTATAGATTTGGCAATGAGCTTAGCTAGAGAAGAGGGATCTAAAGAACTCTAGAGAGAAGAACTAATGATTTTCTATTGGGCAAGTTCTTTGCTGGATTGATCTTGAATGCGCTAGAGTCATTTGAAAGCTTGAGCATTTTTCCCTTGATATCCCATGCGTGAAGCTCGGATTTCTTCTCTATTTATAGTTGTGACCTAGGCATATGTCCGTTGGAGACGACGATGCCACGTGTCACAAGCTTCCAAAGAAAACGACCATAAATTCGAATTGTTGCAGCAGAGTTGTTGGACACTGTACATGAGAGCAGCTTTAGTTGGTCAGAGCAGATATGCTTTGGCGGCTTCTCATTGGTCGAGGTTTGTGGTAGGTGAGATGTGTCAGACATCGGAGTTGACTCTCCCTAATCCTCGTATGATCTTCTGCTGACTTTCGAAAAGACTTGAACAATTGGGTCATTTCCTGTAGGATATAGTAGACTTCAAGCAGTCTCTGTCTTCTTCGTCTGAGTCGGCTGACAAGAGATATTCTCTTGAGTATGGTCAGCTGATGTCTGCGAAGGTATTGAGCTTGCATAGAGTTCTTCTGCTGATCTCTGTCAGCTGATGAGATGTCTTCTACTGAGGCGAAGATCAGCTGATGACTTAAGAACGTAAGCAATTACACTGATGACGTGGGGTTCTGGAAAGTAACTTCGACAGAAGATCAATCCAACATTTTACCCCGTACAGGACATAGACAGAAGGATAAGCAAAATACAAACAGTCTAGCCTATACATTATCTAGTCCTATCAACACTACACTACTGATATCAGTTGGGTTTTGGGATCTTCAATTCCATAGTACTACTACGATTTCCCCCAATATTATTTTAACCCATTAACTGCTGAGTATCTCCTACTGACTCATAACCCAATAATCTCCCCCTAATTGATGATGCCAAAACCTCTAGATGATACAACACAATTCCCCCTAAGACTTCAGTAAAACTGAATCAGTTAACTCATGAGGTTAGCAGTGAGAGATAGGCAAAATCAGAGAAATGGTTATGTGTGAGTGTGTGTCAGATCACTTCAGTGATCACTTGTGATAACACAAACAAATACAAGGGCCGTAAGACAATGAGTAATTGTCTGGCTAGAAATAGGAACTGATATATATAAGCAAGTACATTACAAGGTTCCTATCTCTATACAAAAGAAGGAAAGGATCAGAAGACTATTGCTGACGTCTGAACTTCTTGGTTCTGCTCCTGAAATGTGCAGACCTATCAGCTGGAGGGTCCAAACCATAGTATTTATAGATCCTTGCGCGTAGAGTTTGGATTTCCTCGAGATCAGCAGGTAGATCAGAACTAAGGTCATGGTGATAAGCTGCTGCTTTGATCTCGTCTTCTATCTCCTTCGTGCATAATACGCCACGAGTCATCCTTGGAGGAGGGATGCGTCTGAATGCAGGGGCTCTGAGAGGTAGCTTCTCCTTCTCTAGGATCAGCAGAATTTGAGCTCTGAGCCGGGCATTATACTTATGAATAAATTCGTCGAACAGTTGATTAGCCGGGATCCCAGAAGGATAGAAACCCCATACATAGTATCCCTTGATGAATTCCTCCTTCAGTTCCTCCCATTGCTCGTTTAGCTCCAAAGGTACCCATTTGTCTACATGAGGAGAAGGGGTTTTCTTCAGATAAATTCCTTTGGGAGCGCCTCTCCTGTAGAACTTGGATGACCTTGGAATTTGTCTCTTACAATCTACGACTGGTTCACTGGCCATCTTGTCAGTCATCTATATGATCTTGGCCAGATCTTCCAATCTCTTCTTTTCTCTGAGGGCTGCTGATTTAGTGTCTCCTCTCCGGAGATTCAGTCCTTTCAGCGTAGCCTCCCAAGTGGCTCTGTCCTCTGCCTCTTGCTCTGGAGTGAGTGTAGGAATATCAGTACTCTGAGCCAAGTAGGACTTTAGTGGCAGAAGCTTTAGCCAGCTCTTCCTGAGCTTTTCTCTTCTCTTCATCCAGGAGCTTCCTGGCTTTGCTTTTGGCGATTCTGCCAAGAGGCTTCTTAGGCTTCTTTGCTTCTTCTTCGATCTGTTGCTCATGATCGAGTTCATCTTGAAGTTTTTGAGCAACACGTTGATCGAATGCCTCCTGCTCCGCCTTTGATTTGAATTTAGGCGTCAGGGAAGATGGAGGAGTAGCTTCAGTGGTAATCTCCTTCCCCGGCCTTTGCGGTGGCAGTGGCTCGTCCTCTTGGTCGACGAACTGTACGACCTCCTCGATATGTTGAGCTGAGGATTCAACAGTTGGCTCAACCACAGTCGTTTGGACAGATGGGATTTAGACGATTTGGGAAGAGGGTACTGAGCTGGTTCCGACTTGAACAGTTGAACCTTCCCCCTTAGTTATTGCTAGGACCTCTGGTCCTCTTTCCACCTGAGCCTGATCCGCCTCAGCTTTCTCTTCTTCCTCTACTCCTTCCCCCTTTTTGGCATCATCAGCCAGGGAGAGGCGAGTGCGGATGGCAATTACCTCCTTCTCCAGATTGTAGCATATATTCTTAATAGAGGTGGCGGTTGATTCGAAGTCTTTGACAGCGTCGCAGTAGTGCTCCCAGTCTTTCTCCTGGTCAGCACGTATGTGTTTGATTTGTGCTGCGGACTCCTGTCTCAGTTGTAAGAGAGACTGATCATGAGATTCTGCCATCTCCTTCTGAATAAGCTTGAGGGCCTCCGCCTGTTGTTTTATAGTTGTTTGAAGGCAGGAGAAGGCCATTTTGTTGCGCTCGTCCATTGTGGCTTGGACTGCAGCAAGACTCTGAGTCAGCTGTTCAGAGAATAATTTCTGCTGAGAGAGTAGGAGCTGCTGACTCTGAGCGGCTAAGTCCGCCTTTTGAGCTGCGAGGGCGGTCTCGACTATCTCCTGAATATTAAGAGAAGGAGTAGGAGCTTCTGAGACCTTCTTCACCTCTGCTGCAAGTCGGTCAACTTTCTCGTTCTGGGCCTTGGTGTACTGAGCCCATTTGAGATGTACGTCCTTGGCAAGGAGACGATTCTTATCTCCCTGTCGCCTGATGGCGTTCTTGACTGACTTGGAGGTCACGGAACCAATAGGTTTTATCTGATAGCTTATGGTCCCGAGCCTCTGCTCAGATGTCACGAGTTGTTGTGCTCGACTCGGCTTCGAGGCAATCGGGGCATCACCTGATCTAGAAGATAGTGGTGATTTACCCTGCTCGTGGGGAGTGTTACCCTCTGCAGATCCTCCCAAATCTGCTTCCTTGGGTGGTGCCTGATCCATGTCATCATCATCATCGTCATTGTCGTCGTTGTCGTGATGAGATGGAGGCGAAGGGCTGTTGATAGGTTCTGAGGATCTTAAGCTCAGTAGATAGAGCATAGCAGCGCGAAGATCCTCGAATGACGCTAGATCAGCGGGTTCCCTAAACCCAATGGCTGATTGCAAGCTCTGTTCTTCTATCAGTAGGGACAAAGCTGACTCCGTCCTAATCAGCTCCTCAAGGACGTCCCAGCTGAGGAATCTCAGTAGCATCTGAGTCCTCGCCCTTATAGCAATTTCGACCAGATCCCTGTGGTCGGCAATCTCGAGGATCTGAGCAGTGACCTCTCCAGTGGCCTCGGAGGCAGGTCGACTGCATGGTCGTCCATTCAGAGGAAGTTTTCTCAGTCGGTCCGGCAGTGTCCGACTGGGTCTCTTCAGAACTGATGCGCTGGACCTTGTCCTTCAAGGTGGCACCTTCTATGCCAGTGTCCGCATCAAGTATTGGTTCCTCCTGAGTGGGTGGAGGAGAGGCAGGTTTTGCTGGAACCTCAGAAGGTCCAGTCTTGCTGAGCCTCTTCCTCTTGGGTGGGTCGGCACGAGGGGGCAAGTCAGATGTGACACGTTTCGGTTCAGGTGGCCCTCGTCCGATAGACTTTTCGACAGCCGGCTCTAGTCTTGAATTTGATGAGCTTGCTGTCAAAGTATCTCGAATCAGCAAAGGCTGAGTGATTCGATACAGATTCTTCGATTATTACGAACATCTTCGTCCCGTACAGCAGCTTTCCCACACTAATTAGTCTCCTCTCTCCTATGGGTGTGGCTGCGAACTTCTGAACCTGAGCTTTAAGCTCATTCACATAAAAATCAATCCAGTTGACTCGGAATCCATCATCTATGATCATCATCAGTTGGAGTCGAGGCTTGGATAGCTGATCAAATGAACCAGCGGAGCTCGTAAGAATATGAGTTACGATGTAGGCGAGCCCGCGGTATTCTGGTAGCAACTAATTCTTCGGCAGCGCTGACTTGAAGATAATGTCGTCTCTCCACAGAACCTCTGAACATAGGAGTTAATCTCCTTCTCTTTATATCCAACAGGTGAAACTCCTCGAGTCGGAAGATCAAAAGTCAATTCTACGGCGGCTCGGAGATCGATAACATGATGACTGGCTTCCCAAGTCTGAGGGATCACTTCCTTCATGATGAAAAACATGACATCTCCGCGCCTGTATCCTCATCGGATCTCCAATTATAGTATACCTCCGCAACTTGTCGAGGCAAATAAGCTTTGGGGTACTTGGCGACAAGAAGCTCAAGGCCGGAAGTCTCGAGAGCCGTGAAGACGGGCTCAAGAAATGGAAGTTCCGCTTGGTGCAGAACCATCGTCGGCTCGAACTGAATACGAGACAAGATGATCTCGTCGATGTTTGGTGGGGTCATCACGATCGCCATGAATATCTGCGAAAAACTCGTTAGCACTGGAAAATAGAGTAAGTTAGTGGAGTTTAAAGCAAGATTTAAGAAAATTACCAAATAACAGAGAGCTTGGAAATAATGCAGAGCAGTTTAAGAATATAGGAGTTTGAAAGAAAACTGAATGCAAAAGCTCTTGAAATGGGACAATAGCGAACAGATGCAGTTAGAGATGTAAGCGCGAGATTTTATAAGATTTGCATATCATGCGGTTTTGATCGAACGGCTGAAACTTAATCTCATTTTTAAAATGACGGCTGAGATTTGATGTTATAAAAGGAATGATTACACAAGCCGCCTCTAACCTAGACCCACGTAGGCAAATGTGCAGTAAGGTAAGTTGAGAAGACATGCATTAAATGCGCTGCAGGCAGCATTAAAGTCTAAGCCTTTTAAATGAAAACGGTTTCCTACTGACTTAAACCTTAAAGGATTAATGGCGGAAAATAAATGCTCATTAACTACTGAGTGCAAGCGACTGATATAACAAATGCAAGCATGCTTCTGATAATGTTAAGGACATAAAACTACGCAAACCTCTTCAGCTGATTTTCGATCAGCTGGTTACCGTTTTGACTCAGGAGGACAAAGGATGTGCTGATAGACACGTTCCCCCTTACTGTGTACTGTCTGATTTACCCGACTGAATCAAGTACTGAGTCTTCTGACCTGTCGTAGTGATTTCTGCACTTGACACCAATTGTTATCATCAGTAGTTGGCTTCTACTGATATCAATTGTTGTGCTTCTACTGATAAGGTTCAGTAGGATCCAGTAGACCTAGCTCAACTGATAATTCTCTGAATCTGTTCTCAGCTAGTGGTTTGGTCAGTATGTCTGCCCTTTGCTTATCAGTATGGATTTTCTCCATTCTGATGTCCTTCTTCTCGACATGGTCTCTGATGAAGTGGTGTTGAATATCCACGTGCTTGCATCTCGTATGGAGAACTGGATTCTGAGTTATAGCAATAGCACTGGTGAAGTCACAGTAGATGGGCACTTCATCCTGAGATTACCATAGTCTCGCAGTTGTTGTCGAAGCCAAAGGATCCGGGCACAAAGAACTTCCAAAGCAGCCATGTACTCGGCCTTGGTAGTGGGCGTTGCCACTGAATGCTGGTTTCTTTGAAAACCAAGATATCAGCTTGCTGCCTAGGAACTGACACGTTCCAGAAGTTGACTTTCGATCTATCCTGCATCCTGCATAATCAGCATCAGAATAACCTGTTAGTATAAGATTATCATCAGCAAGATACCATAACCCTGCGTCAGGTGTTCCTTTCAGATATCGCAGAATCTTCTTTGCTGAGTCTAGATGACTTCGCTTGGGATTCGCCTGAAATATTGCACATACACCTACAGCATAAGTTATGTCAGGTCTGCTTGCTGTTAAATATAATAAGGAGCCAATAATAGCTCTATAATCAGTTGAGCTAACAGAAGCACCCTCTTTGTCTATATCGATTTTGAAATTAGTATTCATGGGGATCTTGACTGGCTTGCTCGAGTCGCAGCCAAATCTTTTCAAGAGATCTCGAGTGTACTTGGCTTGATTGATGAATATTCCTTCAGGTGATTGCTTCACTTGAAATCCAAGGAAATAGTTCATCTCTCCCATCATGGACATCTCGAACTTCTCCTTCATCATTTTCTCGAATTGTTGACATATAGTCACGTTTCTGCATCCGAAAATGATGTCGTCCACATAGATTTGCACCAGTAAAATGTCATCTCCTGACTTTATGCTGAATAGGGTGCGATCTACTGTCCCCTTCTGAAAACCTTTCTGAAGTAGAAAGTCTGATACGGTATAGTACAAAGCCCTGGGTGCTTGTTTTAACCCGTATAGAGCTTTCCCAAGTCTGTACGCCTGATGTGCCTGCTGAAAGCCGGGCAATTGTTCCACGTAGAATTCTTCCTTCAGTACGCCATTCAGAAAAGATGACTTTACATCCATCTGATATACTTTGAATCTTTGATGCGTTGCATAAGCTAGGAACAGACGAATGGCTTCCAATCTGGCGACTGGAGCGAACGTTTCATCAAAGTCGATTCCTTATGCTTGACAGTATCCCTTGGCAACTAGTCGAGCTTTATTTCTGACAATGACGTTGTTTTCATCATGCTTCTTCGTGAAGACCCACTTACCAATCACGTGCTGATGTCTAGGTCTGTCAACAAGCTCCCTGTTGGGTGATGATTCAATCCTCAGCATGATCATACTTGTGGGAAATGATTCTATCTTCTATACTGAATCACGCTCAGTAGCCTCGTGCTCTGACTGTTGAGAAGATTTGAAGATCCCAAAACCCTATCTGATTGGTGAACCATTCCTTTGTATTCGTATTTGTCTCTGAGGTTTCAGACTCAATAGACACTCTGCTCTGGTCAAGGCGCTCAGTAGCTCATCAGCCTCAGCACCAGTGTAGAAGACTCAGTGAATACTTGGACTCGGCAGAGCAAGATATCGAGAGAGTCGGTTGAACCGAACTCGCCAGGAGTAGTTCACTGGACTCGTAGCTGATTTTCGGTAGACCCTTCTCAGTGCCTATCCACCGAATACAAAATCGACTCGAGATCGGGCCGACAGTCTTCCGAACTGCCGAATCTTTTGATAAGCTATCAGTGTTGTCAAGTACGAGGAAGAGAGAAGTCAACTTCAGTTGCCTCGAAGTTTGTTCTGTCTCAACCACCACATCCACCTCGAGAAATGACAAGCATACACGTCTCGTCTCACCTACTAAAGCTACAGTCAACATATTTCCATAAAAGGAGGGAAAGGACACTGTACCTACTACACAAAAGGGCCGTTTGCTACCAAAAAGAGAAGAGAGAAGAAGATTGTCTCCAACGGATCTATTTCAATCTCTGCTCTATAAATAGAGGGATCATTCAAGATTTGAAACACGCGACGCCTAGAACACGAGAGAGCACGAAAAAGAGCGAATTCCAAAGAACAAAGTCTTAGCAAGAACTTGAAGAACAATCTCCGGCGAAAGACTACATTCTAGCTCATAGGGAATCAAGCTATACCGACATATAAAGCCTCTAGTATCCAAATCGACGTTACACGAACTCAAAGCTTACCTTCAGCTGTTCGTCGATCTAGAAGCTACTCTCATATTCCCTATCCCTCTAACCCTAAGCTCAACCGTTCTTATCTATAGCTTAGACGAAGGAGTTCACATTTGAACCCAATCCTTATTGTATAAGGACTCCTTCACTGTTGGAGAAGTTTGTCAAACACTTTAAGTTTGATAGTGTTGTAAACTGAGACTTGGATCAGTATAAAAACAAAGACGCGGCTTTGCCCAGTGTGCAAGCTGACTGAGACTAACTCAGGATAATAAATAGCCTCCTGATCATTCGGGACAGTGGACGTAGGATTTGAGCGATATCCGAACCACTTTAAAAATCCTGTGTCTCTTACTACTTTCTTAACTGTTGCATTGATTTTACTATTCATACTGAACATCATATTTAAAATCAATCAACTGTCTCAGCATACTGAACTTTTAATCTACTGAACTGAGACTTGCATAAAACGTTTTCCTCATTAAAACTGATTTGGGCCTACACAATTCCGCACACTGAACTCTCACTGATCGATACTGAATTCTGACCTAGTCAGTTAGCAGATCTCAGCTGAGTCAGTACTCTTTTAGCCTTTAACACGATTCGAAAGCGGTTGTGCGGTCCGCCGAACTATTTCATGCACGGCACCTTCCCGAATAGGGACTGTTCGTGTTCGAAAGTTGAGAAATTTGGATTCAGGTGTATTCACCCCCCCCTCTACACCCGAACTCACTCACGGGACCAACAATTGGTATCGGAGCAGGGAGTTCTTTGACTCTTGTTATCTTTGAGACCGGGTCTATTCGAACGGATCCGAGGGAAAGCGTTTTCACCGCATATCACTCTACATTCATATCATTATTCTTCATGGCTAATATGTCGGTATAAGGATGGTACCTATGTTCTCGGTGGAGAACTACGGAGTGTGGCGAGTCGAGATGGAAGCTCATCCGACATCCCTCCATGACAAGATGACTCCAAAGTGCTTGAAGATGGACCTATCGCTTCCTATGATTGATAGTGTCGTGACTCGGGACCAAGCTCAAGGAGGAGGAATGGTGGCTCGGAAGAAGATCCCCCAAAGACGAAGTCTCTTCACTCCCGAAGAGAAGAAGCTTCACAATCTAGACCGAGTCGCCGGGAATGCTATACTAACCACCCTTAGTGATTCTTATCTTGGCGGGGTTCGGGAATGCAAGACTGCTAAAGAACTGCGGGATGCTCTTGCGCTTACCGAGTCGAGGGACTCGAAGATTAAAGCCAACAAATTAGCGCTGGAACTCCAAAAGCCGGAAAGCTTGTCTCTCATGCCCGGGATAAAATCAAAGATCTAAACGTCGATTTACCAATCGATGAATTCTATCAATGGGTCGGGAAAGACATTCGAAGAATCGAGAGATGAATCCGAAGATTCCGAGGGCACCGCCTGGACGGACACCGGACACCTTTTGCCACTTTATTGCGACATTCCGATTTAGATGCTTGTGTCTCCCGACCATATCTTTTCGTAATTACGGGCAAGGAGTATGAGTTCGACGGACCTCAAAGAAAGCCGAGAGCCGAAGCCGACACAAAAATCGACCATGCTTTCAAAGCATCGGTCAGACAAAGATCTCCAAAGAACGAGCAAAACAACGAGTAAGACCGAACCTTCACTCACCGACCTACAAGAAGGAAGTCTAGCTCGGAAGTACGCGCTGCTCGCAAGTGAAGTATCGAAGGAGAAAGAAAGGCGTAGAAAACCGACCAAAGCATACCGAGATACAAAAGGTAAGTCGAATATACACCTAAACGCGCTCCCGATACTCAATCTTCCGAATGCGAAAGAAAGATGACTCAAAGACCCCTCAAGGGATAGTGCAACCAAAGAAGAAAAAGTCATCACTTGCTACAACCGCAAGAAGCCGGGACATTATCGCATGATTGTCCCGAGCTCGCAGTAATCTTGAACGCGCAAGCACGCAAGGCAAGGAGAGAGAAATTCGCCCGTAAAAGACAATCCTACATAGCCGGCGAAATCTCGGACAACTCGAAGAGATCGACTCCTTTATGGATTCATCTCGACGATGAAGCGGCTTTCATGGCCTTAGAGCATGAAGCGTGATGAATCAACCGAAATGTGCATGATGGCGAGCGAAGAGGACGAGGTAAATTCTCATGAACCGCTTAACTCCTCTTCACATTGCACACACGACACTATTTCAGGTGCAGATGGGAATTTGGACATCTCGACCGCATATGAAGATCTACTAGATGAACAAATTCAGATGAGTCTGCAGCTCAGTAAGACTCTTCAGGAGTTGGATACCCTGAAAGTGGAGAATCAGAGACTTTCTCAGGAGAGTCAGGTTGTTACTGAGGCCGAAGGACTTGTGTTGAGACTCAGGGAGGAGATAAACTCTCTGATGGCTAAGTCTCAGCATCAAGAAGATCGGATTTCAGTCTTGACCAATGACTTGACTTAGAAAGTTACTGAACTGAGTCTACTGAAGCAAGAACTGTCAGGACTTCAGACCGAGCACGACGCACGGAAGAAAAGTGACGATGTCTGGAGGAACCTGATGATTGAGAGGTATATGGGCGCAGAGAAGAAATTGGAGGCTATGCTAGCAAGCAATAAGCCAAAGCACTGCAAGGAAGGACAAGAAGATCAATGCCAAGAAACCCCAGTTCAGTCAAGGGGGAACCAGCAAATCAAACTTGGCAGATCAGTATGGACCTCCGAAGCTGACGCATCCTGCTCAGTATGGATCATATTATTATGAACCTATAGTCCGAAGAGGCTCCAAAGTTCAGAAGAAGAAAAAGGTCGCACGTAAGGCAAAGGTCGGCGGTCCCACCAACTCGGAAGATCGGACTCCCGAACCTCGAAGCCTCGAAGTCGGGTGTGACCGATCCGAGTGGTCGATATGTTGACTCCAGTGGAAAGAAAATGTCTGAAACCACCAGGGTTGTTAGACAGATTTGGGTTACTAAAACTAACATCTAAGGACCCAAAATCAAAAATAAAGGGTACCTGAATATAATTATGTTTTGCAGGTGCGTAAAGACCCATGGTATGTGGACAGCGGATGCTCAAGACACATGACATACCAAAGGAGTCTACTGAAGAATTATATCACTGAAGAAGGACCCAAAATTGAGTTCGGAGACAATGCAAAAGGCTATACCAGAGGATATGGAACACTCAGCATTGGAACTGCCAACGTTCCAAGAGTATCATATGTTGAAGGACTTCAACATAATCTTCTCTCTGGTTAGTCAATTTTGTGATAACTCAAATAGAGTGATATTTGACGCGGGTTTCGTGATGTTATTGATAAATCCACAGGGAAAACAGTGTTATCAGGGTTCGCGCAGAAAGAACATATATGTGGTGGATCGGAACTCAGCGAACCTCGAAGCTTGCTTATTGGGCGAAGAATGACAACCGCACGGGGTGGCTATGGCACATAAGACTCAGCCATCTCAACTTTAAGACGCTCAACAAGCTTGCAAGAGACACTCTAGCAAGGGGACTGCCGAATGAAGTATTCAAAGAAAGACACTCGGTGTGAAGCATGTCCGAAGGGAAAGCAAACAAGGAATCAAAATCCTCCGGTTCCATCGCCTTCCACGAGATGGAATCCTTCACCGCTACATATGGATTTGTTCGGACTAGTCTCCCCGGTGACGATCGGAGGCGTAAAATATGCATTAGTGGTCATAGATGACTACTCGCGCTACACATGGGTCATATTCATTGCCAACAAGTCCGACGTCAAACAGAGTTACCAACGCTTCGAAAAAGCTCAGTGTCGAGAAGAACACCAAGATCAGAAAAATACGTTCCAGATAGAGGAACTGAATTCCTTAATTCCATGGTAAAGGAGTTCTCGCAAGCGTAAGGAATAGAGCATGAGACTTCACCGCACGCACACCTCGGCGGAATGGAGTTGCCGAACGAAAGAACGAGAACTCTAAAAGAGGCAACTAGGACTCTACTCGCAGACTCGGGACTCCCAACCAAATTCCAGGGCGTAAGCAACGGATACCGCATGTTATACTCGAATAGATCTCTACCGACAAAGCAAGCATAAGCGGACACCATATGAACTATGGAACGGCAGGAAGCCTTCTCTATCTTATTTCCATATTTTTGGTTGTTCATGCTTTATTCACAATAATGGGAAAGATCAGTGAAGACTTTTGATAGCAAGTCGATCGTGGAGTATTCTTAGGATACTCTCGGGTCAAGCAAAGCTTTCGTAGTATTCAACTATCGGACTCTTTGCGTGGAGGAAAGCCCTCATGTTGTTTTTAACGAGTTTGCTATCGAAGACAGGAGCAATAACTCAAATTTTAAATCCGAGGACATCGTAAGCGGCTATAGGATCTAAGCTTAAAAGACAAATCCGAAAAGATCCAGCTATGTTGGGATGATGATTCGGACGAAGAAACCGAAGACAAATCTATCGAATCTCAACCCGCCGAGCAAGTAGTCGAACGCATTGATTCTCCCGAACGGAATCAATCCCGTGTAACTCAGGTCGATGAAGAAACCGTTGAGGTAACCGAGACCAACACTACCGAGAGCAACACCTCGGGGGGGAACGTCTAGTAATGTTCCCGAGCCGAATGCCCCCGAACCCGGTGACTCGATGGACCATACTCTTGTTCTTGAATTACTTCAATCTCGAATAGTACAACCGAAATGCCTAACTCACCTACTATCTCGTGTTGAACAAGTTTCGTATGAAGAGTTGAAACATCGTAGATCGTGGCTCGATGCTCACACTGCGTTGATTTAATCATTGGAGATCCTTCAAGAAATGTCAAGACAAGATCCGGATTCTCGTCAAGGAGAAAGCGCATTATTTTCCCGCTTCTTGTCTACCAAGAGCCTCGGACCATTGAGGATGCACTGAAAGATGCTGACTGGATCAATGCTATGCAGGAGGAGCTGAATCAGTTCACGAGAAACGAAGTATGGGAGCTTGTAGACAAGACCCGGCATCAACATGTTATTGGAACTAAATGGGTCTTCAAAAACAAGCGAGATGAAAACAACGTTATAGTTAGGAACAAAGCAAGACTCGTGGCTAAAAGCTACTGTCAAGCCGAAGGGATAGATTTCGATGAGACGTTCGCTCCAGTTGCAAGATTGGAGGCAATCAGACTATTCTTGGCCTACGCAACACATCAACGATTCAGAGTTTATCAAATGGATGTGAAGTCTCGCGTTCTCGAATGGCGTGCTGAAAGAAGAAGTCTATGTGGAACAACGGCCCGGCTTTCAAGCGGGGACATCAAGTATATAGACTCGAAAAGGCTCTATACGGGTTAAAACAAGCACCCGTGGCTTGGTACGATACCCTGTCTCGAGTTTCTTCTTCGTAAAGGTTTTCGAAAAGGCACAATGAGACCGCACTCTATTCGAGCATTCGACCGGAAGAAGACTTATTACTTGTGCAGGATCTACGTGGATGACATTATATTCGGATCAAAGAATGTCATCATGTGTCGGCAATTTGAAAAGATGATGAAGGATAAGTTCGAGATGTCGATGATGGGTGAAATGAACTACTTCCTTGGTTTTCAAGTCAAGCAATCCGAAAAGGGAACGTTCATCAACCAAGGCAAATACACTCGAGACCTCATCAAAAGATTCGGCCGCACATCCGGCAAATTAATCAAGATCCCGATGAACACGAATATGAAGATAGATCTTGATAAAGAGGGAGTATCGGTAGACCAAACCGAATACCGTGCTATAATTGGTTCTTTATTATATCTAACGGCTACTCGTCCTAACATAACTTATCTTTGTAGGTGTACGTGCTCGATTTCGGGCGAATCCCAAGCGAGTCATATGGACTCGGCAAAGAAGATTCTCCGCTATCTACGAGGAACACCGACATGGGTTTGTGGTATCCAGCTGATGATAATATTGAACTAACTGGTTATTCTGATGCTGATTATGCAGGATGTAGAATAGACCGAAAATCAACTTCGGGAACATGTCGGTTCCTTGGCGGCAAGCCGATCTCATGGTTTTCAAAGAAACAAGCACTCGGTGGCCACGTCGACTACCGAAGCCGAATACATGGCTCGCCGGAAGTTGTTGCGCCTGCATCCTTTGGGCCGAGACAAAGAATGAGAGACTATGACGTCATTCGGAATGAAGTGCCGATTTTCTCGCGACAAGCACAGGTGCTATTGCAATCACTCGAACCCCGTACTTCACACGAGATGCAAGCACGTGGACATCGACATCACTTCATTCCCGACCATGTCGAGAAAAAGGATATCGGGATGGAGAAGATCCATACCGACAAGCAACGGGCTGATATACTCGACCAAGCCTCTAGCCGAATCCGTATTCGAGAGAACTTTCGGTAGAGCTAGGTCTGTTGGACCCTACCGACCCCGGTCGGTAAGAGGTTTCGGGAGAGAGACATTTCGTAAGGAGGGGGAATATTCACTCTCGATGCGATACATTCGGTACGTAGAGACGAAACCATCTACACGAGGTATCGGTGACTACTATGTTCAGCGACAGGTTTGCGTATCTCTACTCGGTAGTAATTTAATACGACAAGATTCTTTGCATTTATGACAAAGATTCAGCATGACATTAATATCTTTTGGTTTGTCTTTATTATTAACGGCTCACATTTAATGCACGACATTCCATACATAAGTTTGCTTTGAACTCGCACGCATTTAATGCATGTCTTTTCACAAGCTTACTACTTAGGCTATTTTACAACTGGCTTTGACTTAGGCGACTTTTGTGATCATTGCCTATTTTATAACTTCTAATCTTAACCGTCCATATCATAAAGCAAGTTTAAATTCAGCCTTCGATCGAAAACCGTTCATCTTCATATTTGATATATATATTCGATCATATCTTTGAAACCGCCATTAGCATACTTCATAACTTTCAAATTCCGAAAAATCCGAGATCTGCATACGCAATCCTTACTTGCAACTTCATTCTCAATCTTATCTCGAATTTTATCTATTGGTATGCTTATATCTGTTAATGTATTTATTATATTTTTCAGTATGGCATTGTAAAGCACTGATCTATCCAAGAAACTAGATCGATTCATTTCTTGTAACAGGTACTATAGCTGGTCTATCTGTCAGTTCTCCCGACAAGATAGAGGAAATCCTCAGCAAGGGCCGTATCTGGTGCGAACCAGTCATGGAGTTCGACGCGTGCGAGCTCGAGTACATGGACGATATCTTCACATATCTGAGGAAATCCGGACTTGAGGAGTTTCTATCGAGGAAGCCGACCTTCTTCCTTCCTCGACAAGTGGCGGAACTATATCTGAACTCCGACTCAGTTGGAGGAGATATTCTGGCGAGGTTCGCTGTTAACACCATTGACGACGCATCGAGGATACTGAAGCAGATGTCTATTAAACAAGCGCTGAAGAAGAGCTTCAACCTCCCGTCTGAAGGTGTCAGCACCTTGGGGTACAATGATGACGCTGTCGACACATACCTCTCCGTTTTCTGTGGCAACCCCACAACCTTCAGAGCAGCATTTCCGAAGAATGCCATGCTACTGCAGTTCAGAGCACTAGCGTACATCGTCACTCAGCTGTTGACGAGCCAGGCTGGCTCTTTCGATCAGGTCTCCCGACCCAAGATCCATATGATGATGGCGATTTATGACTGCGTGAAAGTCAATTGGACCGACTTCTTTGTTCGCGAATATATAGCTCAGGCAGCCAAGTTCGACAAAGCTACGCGAACACTGACCGCAAAAGGAAAGCTTCTCTACGGACTTAAATTGTCAGTCATGATCGAGGATTTCTGCGAGGCTGAGCAGATCACATATGACGGCAAGGAATATTTTAATGTGAAGAAAATCCGCTTTCACAACAAGTCCGCGGCCCCGCAAGCATTGGTTCAGGGCCGGCCGCAGGCTTCGGCCATCTAAGCCTCGAGCGGCGACTCCTAAGAAAAGGACACCTCCGGCAAAATCACCTAAGGCACCAGCCAAGAGGCTGAGGAAGGCCATACCGGATACACCTGCTGAACCAGAGACTACTACTGAAGTGGCTATTGAACCAACTCCTATTCAGCCACTACATTTGGTAGATGAGTCTTCCTCATCTGAGAAGACCAAGTCCGTGGAGAAAGCCGTCTCCACTGAGGAACAAGTTCAAGAGGAACAGGGAGAGGCTACTGAAGCCCAAAGTGAAGAAGTCCAACGTCTGGATAGCCCTCTCTCTGTGCCTCCGCTCAGCAGTCTACCACCTGCTGACCCTGAGACTAACTTCGTTGACATCGAGTCAGATTCTGCGTCTACAGAAGAGTCTCAGCAGTTATTGTCTCTAGAGCTTCCCGAGAGATCATCCAGTTCATTCCAGAGCTTGCTGACCATTCAGATTTGCTCGTCCTAGCCAAGTCAGCAAGGCTCCATATGATCCTACGCTTTCAGGAGTGGCCTCGGCTTCAACGCCTTGTTCTACACTACTCCCGTCGCCAGCCTACACTTGGAAGAACCGAGATTGCGTGAGGAGATAGGCTATTCGAGCACGAGAACCTTAATACGATGGAGAATCTAAGGGCGGCCATGCTTGTAATCATTGCTGATCGACGCCGCAGCGGTAGCTCTCGCCGCCTCGAGATGGGTCCGACCACGACGGTCGAGGACCCACCCGAGTGATTCAGCCCACGGAAAGCCCGATGAGGGACATCCACAGGACAAGGATACCCATATGCGAAGAAGCAAGCACCACTCGGTATCCTTGGGCTTGAGAAGCCTTCGGCCGGGTGTCTCGTCCTCGGCGAGCCTCGCTCAGTCCTCGCTCAAGTCGACATACGAGGCGGCCCCCGGCCCATCTCGCCAAGAGATCCCGTTCGGTTGCCAAAGCTCTAAGCGCACAAGGAGATAAAAATCGGGAATTGGCGAAGGCGATCCACAAGGTGTGGAAGAAGTCCGCATTGGCCACCAACTCGAGCTTCGGGGCCGAAATCCAAGATCTCTACATAAGCCCCCCCGATGTCTCCGCTCTCATATCTCGAAGCATTGCCCAAGAAGAATAAAGCAGCTTTCGGACTCGCCTAAGGACAATTCAGGAGGGACATGCCAAGCTCCTTGAACAATTTCAGAACGCCTTGTCCGCTCATACTGAGTCATTCACCGAGCAAGCCCAGGCCACGGAGAACAGACTAGACCTCATTCAACTGGTCGTGGAGGACAAGATCGGTGAGAAACTAGCTGAACTGAAGTCAGAAGCCGTTCTCTCTCATACAGCATACAAGGACGAACTCATATCTGAGAGGAACGAGCTGCATCTAGCATTGAAGAAAGTACATAACAGACTGGACGACTTGTCCACTGTTTATCAGAAGTTAGAGAAGAAGGTACTCATCCCAACCCCGGCTGTACTTGATGATGCCAAAAAGGGGGAAGGAAAGAAGAAGGCAACTGAGAAAGAAAGTGAAGGAAGCGAAGGAAAGAAAAAGAGTACTGAGAAGCTGACTCCCACTAAACCTTCTAGACTACTGAAGGGGACAGCTACTGAAGGAAAGAAGGGGACTGAGAAGAAGAAATCTATTGCTGACATTAGCAAAACTCGGTCCTCGTAAAACTCGGACTCGAGACTCCGGGTAAGGCCTAGGGTGTTTCGGCCGCGAGCACAAACCAAAAACCGGCCCAAGTGGCTCAGGACCCCAGGGACTACTCGGGCAACCCGGACTCCCAAAGACATTATTAAGGAGGTTGCTTGAGTACGCCGAACAAAGCGGTGGAGGACTCGAAAGAAGAAGAGGCTCCTCTTCCACCACCGCTCAAGAAGGCAAGGGCAAACAAAAGCTTAAAATTCCAACCCCTCCAAAGAAAGCGATTAAGGTACATATCTGCTGAGGAGGAAGCCCAAATAGGCTGCGGATGAGAGGCCGGCCGAGAAATTGCAGAGGCCGAAGGCGCCTAACAAGCTAAAGTCTAAGCCTCGCTAAAGGAAAGACTAAAGCCCCATCCAGAGGAGGAAAGAAAACGCTAGACTCGCCTCCGAGAAAGCTCATCATAATAGATGAAGAGGACAGAGAAAAAGGAAAAGGAGCAAGAGCGTAAGAGTACCGAAAGGCGTGGTACGTCCGAATCTAGATCTAGTACCCCTCTTCTAAATCGAAGAAGCCCCTCGGCAAGCCACCGATACACAAGGAGATGAAATCGAAGCCATATTTGATCTCGATGAACGATATCTATACGAGGCGAGGAGGCAAGACAGATTCAGGCCGCAGAGACAGAATTTGGAAGGCGGACCTTGAAGCTCGATGAAAAGGATCGAAGAGGAGGCCAGCCGAGAGTGCCTTCTAAAGCCGATATTCCATACGATACAGGAAATTCGGGAAGCCACCGACTCGAAATTTCAAAGATGGCCAAGAACAGATGAATGGATATCGGCTCACTCAATCAAAGATGGGAAAATGCGAAAATTGAGTTCATCAAGAGGAACTATTTCGGAGGTTCCCGGTCCAACAGGACAAGGATTGAAGCTTACATGGAATGGATGTTCGCTACCGAACCCGAACTCTACCCATACCTCGACAAAGCCATATCGAAAGGTATAGAAGTCGGTGTTCCGGACCCGAATCATACCTCCACCGAGAAGACAGGGATGACTCGAGTACACTTTGGTACGATTGAAGGTGAAGTGAAGCATGCCACAAATGAAGAAAGAACTTGCCGAAGATGAGCCTGCGATTTTGCGAATTTCTGAAGCTAAGGAAGATCACATACAGGATGTATGGAGTGCCACTCCCTGAAGATCAGACTCAAGAGTTCATGGACAGAATCAAGAAGTTCAGTGGCCCTCCTCCTTAGATCTTTAGCTCATTCTCTTAGCTTAGCAAGATTTGTAATGTACTGAAATGTTTATCACATATATACAAATCTTCTTTTGGCTCTGACAACTACTTGTTGTCTAAATAGCCGTGTTTGCTTTATGCTTTAACACTCAGAATCACTGAAGTGATTACTGACACACACACACTTTGTTTATTTACTTGTCAGTTTTTGCTCGGTTAGATCTCTGATAGACTAGACTTTCAGTTACTATTTCTCTTTGGGGGAAATTGTTGCATGGGGGAAATTATTGTAAAGGGGGAAATTGTTCTGCTCTGTCTCCCTCAGTAGTCTAGCACTTACCAGACAACTCCACTGATCCTACGTGTAATATTTGTAAGGAGCTCTGTTTCTGAGTAAGTTAGTGTTTAGCATAGTTGATAGGACATAGATGATAGGTTTTGGCATCATCAAATAGGGGGAAATTGTTGGGTGATGATTCAATCCTCAGCATGATCATACTTGTGGGAAATGATTCTATCTTCTATACTGGAATCACGCTCGGTAGCCTCGTGCTCGACTGTTGAGAAGATTTGAAGATCCAAAAACCCTATCTGATTGGTGAACCATTCCTTTGTATTCGTATTTGTCTCTGAGGTTTCAGACTCAATAGACACTCTGCTCTGGTCAAGGCGCTCGGAGCTCCTCGGCCTCGGCACCGGTGTAGAAGACTCAGTGAATACTGGACTCAGCAGGAGCAGTATACTCGAGAGAGTCGGTTGAACTGAACTCGGCGGGAGTAGTTCACTGGACTCGGAGCTGATTTTCAATAGACCCTTCTCACTGTCTATCCACTGAATACAAAATCAGACTCGAGATCGGGCCGACGGTCTTACGAACTGTCTGAATCTTTTGATAAGCTATCAGTGTTGTCAAGTACGAGGAAGAGAGAAGTCAACTTCAGTTGCCTCGAAGTTTGTTCTGTCTCAACCACCACATCCACCTCGACAAATGACAAGCATACACGTGTCGTCTCACCTACTAAAGCTACAGTCAACATATTTCCGTAAAAGGAGGGAAAGGACACTGTACCTACTACACAAAAGAGCCGTTTGCTACCAAAAAGAGAGAGAGAGAAGAAGATTGTCTCCAATGGATCTATTTCAATCTCTGCTCTATAAATAGAGGGATCATTCAAGATTTGAAACACGCGACGCCTAGAACACGAGAGAGCGCGAAAAAGAGCGAATTCCAAAGAACAAAGTCTTAGCAAGAACTTGAAGAACGATCTCCGGCGAAAGACTACATTCTAGCTCATAGGGAATCAAGCTATACCGACATATAAAGCCTCTAGTATCCAAATCGACGTTACACGAACTCAAAGCTTACCTTCAGCTGTTCGTCGATCTAGAAGCTACTCTCATATTCCCTATCCCTCTAACCCTAAGCTCAACCGTTCTTATCTATAGCTTAGACGAAGGAGTTCACATTTGAACCCAATCCTTATTGTATAAGGACTCCTTCACTGTTGGAGAAGTTTGTCAAACACTTTAAGTTTGATAGTGTTGTAAGCGAGACTTGGATCGATATAAAAACCAAGACGCGGCTTTGCCCGGTGTGCAAGCCGACCGAGACTAACTCGGGATAATAAATAGCCTCCCGATCATTCGGGACAGGTGGACGTAGGATTTGAGCGATATCCGAACCACTTTAAAAATCCCGTGTCTCTTCTTTGCTTTCTTAAGCTGTTGCATTGATTTTACTATTCATACTGAACATCATATTTAAAATCAATCAACTGTCTCAGCATACTGAACTTTTAATCTACTGAACTGAGACTTGCATAAAACGTTTTCCTCATTAAAACTGATTTGGGCCTACACAATTCCGCACACTGAACTCTCACTGATCGATACTGAATTCTGACCTAGTCAGTTAGCGGATCTCAGCGAGTCGGTACTCTTTTAGCCTTTAACACGATTCGAAACGGTTATGCAGTTTGCTTTGAACTATTTCGATGCGACACCTTCCCCGAATAGGACTGTTCGTGTTCGAAAGTTGAGAAATTTGGATTCAGGTGTATTCACCCCCCCCCCCTCTACACCTGAACTCACTCACGGGACCAACACTCCCAAACTTCGTTTCTAACGAACTGGTTCAGCTCTTCTTGCATGGCAATGATCCAGTCAGCATCGTTGAGTGCGTCCTCTATTGACTGAGGTTCTTCTGTTGACCAGAAACAAGAATAAAGTGAGCTTTCTCCTTGACTTAGTCTAGATCTTGTCCTGATAGTTGCTGATGGATCTCCAATAATAAGATCTGAAGAATGAGCGTCGAGCTATGAACGTCTGAGTCTGGCTTCTTCTTCTGCACAGTCAGTTGGTGTGATAGGCATTTCAATTGTACTGTTCTGTGATTGCATTAGTTCAGTAAGAAGGTTAGGATCTACTAGGTTCAGGGGCATTTCGCTCAGGAACATCAGTCGTTCCCCCTGAGTTTATATTCTCAGTAGAGGTCTCAGTTACCACTGGGGCTTCCTCATCGACCGTTGTTATCAGCTGTTGATTCTGCTTATTAGAATCAACAAGGTCAGCTACATCGCCTGTTCACTACAAGAATTCTGCGTTATACCGACGGAATTTCCGACGGACATGAGGCGGGTCGGCCGTTTTTGACGGATTTCCGAGGGATTCTAAGTTAACTGCATACCGACGGATTTCCGACGGATAAATCCGTCGTTAATTATATCGACGGAATTTTTTCCGTCGTTATTTATTTATTTTTATTTTTTAATTTTTTTTAATCATTTTCGACGGATATTGTCCGTCGATATTTATTAAATAAAATTTTAAATATTTAAATATTTAAAACCGAGGGACATATCCGTCGATATTCCCTCGGTAGTGCCGTAATTCTAAAAGAATACACAGTCGGATTTACGAATTCATTTCTCTTTCAAAACACAGCAAGACAGCGCCGGTTTCTTCTTCACCATCGGCCAATTGCTCCTCCGGTGAATTCGCCCTCTCCCTCGGCCAGCGAGTTCATCCTATTCCGCTGCTGCCGCTGCCTCCCAGTCGGTGCAAAGACACGCAATCGACGGTATGTATAGCTCCAACCCTGCGTTTATGGCTGTTTCTGATACAGAAGTTTCCAGCCTATTCTCTTCTTTCTCTTTCTTTTGGTCTATTTTTGGCTTTAATTTATTTATTTATATATACAGATAAAACCAAACAAACAGAGAAGAAAACAGACGCACAGATCTGATATTTCAAACTTGGTCTGGTTAGTATTTATGTATCTCGACTCTAATTCTTCGATTCTTGCATTTTGCTTTTAAGTTATTTGCTCATTCCAAGTGTTAGTTGCTCAGTTTACAGTCGGTGCTTCCTTATCCTGCTATATAATGTGAAATTCAAAATGGACTTAATTATGGTTTTTGAAACCTTATATTGGGTTTCCTATGCTATTGTTTCCTTTTATTCTGACCAGAGCAGTGTATGTCATTGTCAACCAGGACAGAAGTGCATCCAATCATTGTCAACGAATCCTGAGTTCCTCAAAAACAAAGTGAGTGTAGTTCCCTCGATGAGTCTTCTTTTATACTTCGCCAGTATTTAGTACTTTGTAATATCTATAGATGTCTAGAAGTTAAATGTTGGCACAGAAATGCCTGTAGTGGGCCTGTGCATACCCACGCCCTAAGATGTGTGTTTGTGTTTAGCTTGTATCGTAAGAGGTAAAGTCCTTGAAAAATGCAATTCCCACATGTTAAATCTGCTTCCATCAAAATATGAAACTGCTGCATCAGTGAACTTTGGCAGTTGAAATATCCATATGCATGTAACTTTCCGTTATACCATAAATCTTGAATTCTGTTGAGTAAATCTGTATCCTGTTAGAGCATTTATTACGTAATTCCCATGCAAACATTTTTCTAGATTCGCTATGCAATATGGAAGTGTAGAGTACTAATCTTATGGGTTTTCTGCTAATTAAGAATATAGGTGTTAATCCTAATCTAATTGGACTGATTGAATGCAAAGCGTGCTAGTGCTGGATGAGACTAAGGATGGAAGTTATGGGAATAGGACATATCTTTCAGAAGGTTCTTTAGGTGTCCTTTTGCAACTATATTATGTAATAATGCTGCAATTTTCTGGTTTGAGACTTTGAGGTATCACATAATTGGCAAGTGTTTCCGGAGTTTCTATCCAAATATGGAGTTTAGTTGCAAAGGAATCTTAGCAGGAATCTCGACATTTTATTGAACTCATGCATTGTGACACCATTTATTATATTCTGCCACATTATATTGTTTTAATATTGTTTTATACATGTGTGATGCAAATTAACAGTTAGGCATTCACTTCTTCAGTGTTAATTAATTAACTTGTTTCATATATATTATAAATTTACTATTCGGTAATAACTTTAATGATTGTATTAATTGTGAATAGGCGCTCGAGAAAGGCATTCCGCTTCATAAGGCACACTATGACACCTTCATGGGAATTCACTTTAAAAATGGAAAATCCTCTAACATGAAGGCTTTGAAGATTCATGTAAGTTTCCGAAAATATAAAATCTATTGCAATTGCTAATTATATTTCCCTTTAATTAAGATTATGTTTTTTTGTGGTTTGAACTTTAGGAAGAAGTTAAGCAGATTGCAGCTCTTGAGGGACCAGGTGTGGATTTGAATGATATATTTTTGAGGGTAGACGGGGCCAAGGATAAGAAGCGTCGCCTCTATGGGAATCCTCATGCGACCTCGAGCCAGACGACCGACACAGACGATACAGCTCAACCTTGTGTGCATAAGCTTCAGGCTATTGTAGAGTCGGAGCGAGAGGCCAGACGGGCATTGGAGTCCAAGGTCGATGGCTTGGAGAGGCTCATCTCGCGATTGGCCGCCGCTTCGCAGG
Organism: Lavandula angustifolia; assembly: GCA_028984105.1. Taxonomy (NCBI): domain Eukaryota; kingdom Viridiplantae; phylum Streptophyta; class Magnoliopsida; order Lamiales; family Lamiaceae; genus Lavandula; species Lavandula angustifolia. The sequence goes on from CM054822.1 coordinate 12,106,853, forward strand.
ATCCCTCGAGCAGACGCGATGAGGACTCTACCTCACATCAGTTCACACCTCCTGCTTGACTGACATTCATAGCCTTTCTAGATTTTTGATATTAACAACTACTTCGTTATCTTATAACTTGAGATATATTTGTGCTTATTACTTTGTTTAGTTAATTGGTTAAGCCTTTCATTATATTTGTGTTTATTACTAGTTCGTTGAATGTTGGTTTTGTTTGTTATGAAGAAATATTACAGGTTGTCGTAAATGGGTACAAAAAAACAAGCTAAAACGGAATAATGTCAATTGTTATTACCGACGGAAAATTCCGTCGGTAGCCAGTCACTTGTACCAGAAATTGCTGACTGAATTTACCGACGGAATATTCCGTCGGTAATATTATCGACGGAATATTCCGTCGGTACATCGTCGAACTAAGCTCGTCGATGGTGGTCGCCGGATAAATTTTTTTGACGGCTAATCCGTTGTAATTCCATCGGTAATGTTTACCGACGGACTAAATTCCATCGGTATGAATTACCGACAAGGCCAACAGCGACTAAAGGTAATCCGTCGGTATTCCGTCGGTATCATCTTTAGCGACGGAAAATGATAATTTACCGACGGAAACACAATTTTTTTGAGTGGTTGGTTGAGTCTGTATTTCTTTATCGTCTGACTCATCATCCCAACAATGCTGGATCTCATCAGCTTTGTCGTTTAGTGCGAGATCTTGTAGCTGGCTGCTGACATCCTCAGTGTTTGTCTTCGAAGATTTCCTGTTCTCAGTAACAAACTCGTCAAATACAACATGAGGGCTTTCCTCCACGCAAAGAGTCCGATAGTTAAAGACTCTGAAGGCTTTACTGACTCGAGAGTATCCTAAGAATACTCCTTGATCAAGATTTTCTATCAGAGACCTTCAACTGATCTTTCCCATTATTGTGGATAAAGCACGGATAACCAAAAATATGAAAATGAGAAATAGAAGGAATTCTCCCTTTCCATAGTTCGTAGGGTGTCTTCATGTGTTGCTGTGTAAGCACTGAGCGATTCTGAGTATAGCAGGCGGTGTCAGTAGCATCAGCCCAGAACTTTGAGGGTAGTCCAGAGTCTGCGATGAGCGTTCTTGCTGCTTCTTTGAGTGTTCTGTTTTTACGTTCAGCAAGTCCGTTCTGCTGAGGGGTGCGAGCTGCTGATGTCTCGTGCTGAATTCCCTTTTTATCACAGTACTCTTTAACTACTGAGTTGAGAAATTTTGTTCCTCTGTCTGAGCGAATTCTCTGTATCTTGATGTCCTTTTCCACACTGAGTTTCTTCGATTGGGCGGCTCGATCCGGACATCGATTTGTTGGCTATGAAGATAACCCAAGTATATCTCGAGTAGTCGTCAATAACGACTATGGCATACTTCTTGCCTCTTATAGTCACTGGAGAGACTGGCCCGAATAGGTCCATGTGCAGCAGTTGAAGGATTCCATCAGTGGAAGGTGACGGAATTAGTGGATTGTTTTTCTTTGTCTGCTTTCCCTTCAAACATGCTTCACAATTTCTGTCTTTGATAAACGATTCGTTGGGCAGTCCTCTGACTTTAGAGTTCTTGGCTAGCTTGTTCATAGTCTTGAAGTTCAGGTGACTCAGTCTCTTGTGCCACAGCCATCCTGTCTTGTCACTGGATTTCGTCTGTGCGAGTAAGCAAGCCTCAGGTTCTGCGGTTTTCCAGTTTGCAACATAAATATTCTTTCTCCGCGAACCTGATAACACTGTTTCCCTATAGATTTACAAACAACATCACAGAAACCAGCGTCAAAGATAACTCTATTCAGATTATCACAGAATTGACTGACAGAAAGGAGATTATGTTGAAGTCCTTCAACATATGTTACTCTTGGAACTAAGGCAGTCCCAATATTCAGTGTTCCGTATCCCCTTGTATAGCCTCTTGAGTTGTCACCAAACTCAATTCTGGGACCATCTTCTTGTACGTAGTTGGTCAGCAGGCTCTTTTGATAAGTCATATGTCTTGAGCAGCCGCTGTCCACAATCCAAGGGTCCTTATGCACCTGCAAAACAGAAACATTTTTAGGTACCCTTTGGTTCAGTTGGGTCCTTACATGTTAGTGGGTGATTTCGGAACCCATATCTGTCTAGGGACCTTAGAAGTCTGAGACTTCTTCTTCTGAACCTTGTCAGCTTTCTTCTCCACAGGACTTGGAGATAATAACTTTCTGGCGGTTTTGGGTTCAGGAGCTTTCTTCTTCTGATGCTTTGTGTTTCTCCTGACCCTATGCTCATAGTAGTACGAACCATACTGAGCTGGACGTTCATATAGTGGTTCACTGTACTGCTCTGCCCACATGACCTTCTTGGTCCCCCTGAGTTTGATCGTGGTGTCCTGGGGCTGGAACCTTTGGTCAGTAGTTTCTTGTTGCTCGGCTGAGGTGCTATTATCTTCTGTTTGTTCTTCGCCTGAGGTGTTGAGTCAGTAGCTTGAACCTTTCCTCTGATGAACCTATTTGCCAGCATTTATGAGCTTTTTGACGTTGAAGTGGAACCTTCGTGAGTACAGCCAAGTCCTTCTTTCATGGTTATTGGCCTTTGAGCTCTAAGCATGCTTTCCAACTTCTCCTTAGCTCCTAAGTACTGTTCAGTCATCAGTCCTCGCCAAACTTCATCACTTCTTCGAAGTGACTCATAATCCTTTTCAACTTCTGCGAGCTTCTGACTGAGTCGGGCTATCTCAGTATCTTTCTCAGAATTGTCCTTGGTCAGAACTGATATCTGAGTTTCTTGAAGCTGAGACTTAGTCATAAGAGATTTAATCTCTTCCTTGAGTCTCACAACAAGATTCTTAGACTCAGTAGAGACCTGACAATCAGAACAAAGTCTCTGATTCTCAGCCTTTACCTGTTCCAGTTCCTGAATGGTTCTGTTGAACTCTCTGCTCAGCTGAATCTGCTCCTCTAGTAGATCATCATATGCTTGTACCACGTCTAGAGGCTCATCTGTGACCGAGCACGTGTCGTGTGTGCTATGAGAAGAAGAGGTTAAATTAAGTTTAGAATTTACCTCAGCCTCTTCTCTGGCCATCAGACAATATTCTGCATTTTCTTCAGGATCTGTTTCTCCGATCTCAACGGCAACAAATGCAGCTTCGTCTTCAGAAGAATACATGAATGTATCTTCCTCGATTGAGTCATCGGATATCTCTCCGGCTATGTAGGCCTGCCTCCTTCGGGCAAATTTTTCACGTCTGGCCTGCCGTTCTGCTCTTTGAGCAGCTGAGAGTTCGGGACAGTCGTACTGATAATGTCCCTCCTTCTTGCAGTTGTAACAGATAGATGATCTGCTGCCTTTTCCAGCTGAGTCTTTAGATGGACTAGCAGCAGGTTCTGTGTTCCTGCAGTCAGTAGAAGGTTTAGATTCTTCCCTTTTTTGATAATCTTTCTTACCTGAGGAAGAATCTCTGTGATATTTCTTCAGCTCTCTGACTCTCTCCTTTTCTCTTTGATATTTGAGAGCCATAAGAGCAAGTTGGTCAGTAGCAGAGGTCTCAGAGGACTTTGCTTCTGTTATGGCTACTGCATTGCTTGAAGAAATTGGTTTGACTCCAGTTTTGCTGACTATTGCTTTAAAAACATTATCAATCTGAGTGTCAGCTGGAGCGCTTGAACATCGTTAGGGTAGGCTATGCTCAAATTCCTCCGTCTTTAGTTCTGAAAAGATAACATCAGGAGTTAGAGCATTAAGATCTGAGCGACGTAAATAAGTAGCAAAAGGAAGCCACTTCTGTCGAGGTAGCGCTCTTAGGATCTTTGTGTTCATCTCTTTGTTGGTGAACGTCCTCCCCGGCCCATTGATCACATTGATTTGATTTGTGAATCTGACGCTTAGCTCGTCAATGGTCTCATTGGGCTCCATGGCAAGGGTGTCGAACTTCTGAAGCTCTAATTCGAGCTTGTTTTCCTTAATCTGCGGGGTTCCTTGGCTCAGTACAGCCAGGGCATCCCAATGTTCTTTTGCCATTTTGCAGTCTTGCACGCTCTCGAGGTGTGAATCGCTGAGCGTTGTCAGGATAGCATTACGTGCAACTCGGTCGAGGTTGTGCAGCTTTTTCTCCTCCGGTGTGAAGGCAGATTTGTCTTTTGCGACCTTGGCACCAGTCTGTGCCCCTACACCTCCCGCATCAGCAAATTGTACACTATCGATCATGGGAATGATGGGTCCTGCCTCCATTCTCACACGCCAAACCGTATAGTTCTCTACTGAGAACATCGGTACCATCCGAATACCTGACATATCAGACATTATGGGTAAGAGTAAAAGAATGTATGAAGAGATGCTTGTGCAGTGAAAAACGTTTTCAGGATCTGTTCGAGTAAACCAGTATTTACAGAACCGATGATCAGAAGAACACCGTTGCTCTGATACCAATTGTTGGTCCGGAGACGATAGTCAGGTGTAGAGGGGGGGGTGAATACACCCGATCACAGTTTCTTTTCTCAAACGCGAAGGACAGCTGAGCTGTAGGTTGCAACTGATGAACAGTGCCAAATAGTAACCTTCGATTGCGGGTCAGAAGTGTGCCAACTACTGAGCTCTCCTACTGACTTTTGTTAGTACTTTGAAACTCAGTCGCAAACGTTGTGCGGATAAGAGTGTGGGGCCCGGAGATTCGTCTCAGTTTGAAAACGTGTTTTCGCAAGATAAAGTATTTTGGCTAGTGCGCTTTGAAATACGTTTTATGCAACGTTATGATTTTGTAATCAGTTTGTATGCAATGCAATAAAATAGTAAATAAAACAAGTAATTTTTAACGTGGTTCGGATACGCAAGATCCTACGTCCACGGTCCTGCTGAACAGGAGGTCTTGTTGATTTATCTGAGCAAGCCTCAGCAAGGAATCGGTGCGCTGGACAGACCCTTCTAAGTTATAGTCCTTAGTAACTTTACAATTCAAACCTAAGTTTGAAGAGGAGGGGATAATCTCCAACTAGGAAGGAGTTCTTACAGTAAGAACAATCACTAAAAGTGAACTCCTTCGAATTTCTAAGCTATAGATTTGGCAATGAGCTTAGCTAGAGAAGAGGGATCTAAAGAACTCTAGAGAGAAGAACTAATGATTTTCTATTGGGCAAGTTCATCGCTGGATTGATCTTGAATGCGCTAGAGTCGTTTGAAAGCTTGAGCGTTTTTCTCTTGATATCCCATGCGTGAAGCTCGGATTTCTTCTCTATTTATAGTTGTGACCTAGGCATATGTCCGTTGGAGACGACGATGCCACGTGTTACAAGCTTCCAAAGAAAATGGCCATAAATTTGAATTGTTGCAGTAGAGTTGTTGGACACTGTACATGAGAGCAGCTTTAGTTGGTCAGAGCAGATATGCTTTGGCGGCTTCTCATTGGTCGAGGTTTGTGGTAGGTGAGATGTGTCAGACATCGAAGTTGACTCTCCTTAATCCTCGTATGATCTTCTGCTGACTTTCGAAAATACTTGAACAACTGGGTCGTTTCCTGTAGGATACAATAGACTTCAAGCAGTCTCTGTCTTCTTCGTCTGAGTCGGCTGACAAGAGATATTCTCTTGAGTATGATCAGCTGATGACTACGAAGGTACTGAGCTTGCATAGAGTTCTTCTGCTGATGTCTGTCAGCTGATGAGATGTCTTCTACTGAGGCGAAGATCAGCTGATGACTTAAGAACGCAAGCAATTACACTGATGACGTGGGGTTCTGGAAAGTTACTTCGACAGAAGATCAATCCAACATTTTACCCCATACAAGACATAAACAGAAGGATAAACAAAATAAAAACAGTCTAGCCTATACATCATCTAGTCCTATCGACACTACACTACTGATATCAGCTGGGTTTTGGGATCTTCAATTCCATAGTACTACTACGATTTCCCCCAATATTATTTTAACCCATTAACTGCTGAGTATCTCCTACTGACTCATAACCCAACACAGTTCGATAAAACAACACTAAATTTTTTTTATCCAATTAAAATTTTTTAGAGATGATATTCAATTAGATTTAAGTTTTAAGAAGAAATAGGCAACACTAAAATCATATTTAAAAAATTGTCTTAGAATTATTGGTAATTTTAAAGTATTATTAATTTATGTTATTGAAGGGACCATATATTTACTCTGGAGTTTTCTAAAAATTATTATCTTATTATCTTATCAAATTTGATGATTTTTTACACTAACTCGAGTCTAGAGAAAAATATTATTTTAAAGAGGATATTAATTTATCGAGTATTAAATTATGAAGGTTCTACTGTATTCACGGATATCACGTCATCCTAAATTATCCGCAAACCCTTTTATGTGTAATTTTTGAAAAATAAATAAATTTATTCTTCTCAAAATTCCACGTTTTGCCCTCATCTTAGATTATGCCTTCTCTCTCAATTATATGGATTTGATGTGCCGAAAACTCATTCACAAGTATCTCAAATTAACATAGGCAGCGAATAAGTATCATCGATAGCATGTAGTTTAGTTGGTATTTTCGTTTTTGTGTGAATTGTTAATCTAGCTTTCAGTTCTATGGGATTGATTTATTAATAATACTCCATCTGTCTCATTACACTTGTCTTATTCTTTGATATGCAATTTCGAAGGGTTAAATATACAATTTAGATAGTGAAATAACAAACTTTCCAAATATACAAAAATAGTGCAAATTCTACGGTTTTATTAGAATGGTGCTTAATCTGCAAATTTTCAAATGGTAAACCCCTTTGAGAAATTTGCAATTCGGATGGTGAAATAATATTTTTTCTAAAATATAGGAAAATTGCAAGAAATATAATACTTCCTCCCTCCAGCTATTATTGTACCATTTGGTTTGGAAGCGGAGATTAAGAAATTGACACAATTTTCAATGAGTGGTTGGTAGGAAAAATGAGAATTATCCAAATTTTCATAAGGCTAGTAAAACGCAATCGGATTTTTTTCTATATTTTTTCATATTGCAATTGAAAAAAAATCTAAAGTATCAAAAAGTTAAAAATTATTAATTTCTGAGTATGGATCAGAATATAATCGTGTGTGAGATAAACTTTTGAAGAGATAGAAAATAAGAATGTAGGGTTTAGTAGTGAGTAAGGGGGGCCATTTTAGGAAATAGGACAGTAGTAGTTGGACAACCCGATTAGAAAAATAGGACAGTAATAGCGGGACGGAGGGAGTATGTTATATGAATGGTGGGAAATCTGCAAAATTTTAAAGGGTTCCTTTGAAAATTTTGCATTTCAGACGACCAAAATAATAGTTGTTTTTTCAAATATAGAAAAATTATTCAAAATCTATTTATAAGAATGATGTAAAATCTGCAAAATTAAAGGGGCCACTTTGAAAAAAAATTCAATTCAGATGGCGATATAATAACTTATTTTCAAATATTGAAAACGATTTTATAAGAAAGGTGCAAAATCTAAGCTTTTTTAAAGGGTAACCCCCCTTGTTAAATTTTTAATCAGAATATATAAAATTTTGCAAAATAATAACTTTTTAAAATTGTGCAAAATAATCAAAATAATAACTTTTTTTAATCAAAATATATAAAATTGTGCAAAATCTACTATTTTATAAGAATGGTGCCAAGTATGCAAAATTTTAAAGGTAACCCATAAAAAATATGCAAACTATAGAAAAATTGTGTAAAATATTCGATTTTGTAAGAACGGTGCAAAATCTACAATATTTTAAACGGTAACCCCTTGGCAAAATTTGCGATTCAGATGGGGAATAATAATTATTTCTCAAATATAGATTAGTTGTACAAAATTTACAATTTTTTAGGAATGGTGCTAATTATGCTAAATTTTAAAGGGTAATCTCTTTGAAAAAATTTGAATTCGGATGGCAAAATAATACTCCCCCCGTCCGGCTTTTACTGTACTACTTTCCTAATAGGGTTGTCCCGCTATTACCGTCTTCTTTCCTAAAACAACAAAATGTTACTCTTATACATAAATGAAGTGGGCCTCACCTACTCACGGGATCTTCTACCCCACTTGGTGACCCACATGTCCAACCAATAAAGTGAGGACATGTGTCGTGTGGTGATAACTTGATGGTCCACCAATACACGTGTGGCAGAGCGTGATTGGTGGGCCACCAAGTGGTCCACCAAATTATGGGGCAGAGGATCCTTAGGCCTACTTACCCCCACATTATTATATTCTCTCTCTCCAAAAATCATCTCTCGCACGACTTTGTTTCACTCTGAGCTAAGAAACTTATGATTTTTAACTTTTCAGAAACTTTAGACGATTTCTTCAATTACAAAATGAAAAAAAATCGATTTCCCCAACTATGCCTTGCAAGAATTTGGATGAATTATCATTTGTTCCCATTAATTACTCCTCGAAAATTGTATCCATTTCTTAATAAAATTAAAATTCATAAAATACATGCATAAACAAGGTTTCTTAATCTCCGTGTCGAAACCAAAGGAAATAGTAATAGCGGGACGGAGGGAGTAATTATTATTCAAATATAGAAAAATTGTACAAAATCCTCGATTTTTTTTATAATAATGGTGCAAAATCTAAAAAAATTAAAGGGTAAACCCCCTTTATAAAATTTTCAATTTTGATGGCGAAACAATATTTTTCAAATATAATTCATATTCAAATTTGGTGTAATTCATGTTCCAACAGGTTAACATCATAAATGCATACTCAAATCTTTAGTAATTCATGCTCCAAAAATCATGCTCCAAAATTCAGAAAATTAAACATAAATTTTGCGGGAAAATAAAATCAAAAAATTACGAACGGGAATGCAGAATACAAGCAAGACCAACATGGTGATCTATTCTCGCAATTAGAGCAAGATTCTAGTTGAAAATTGTGCTTCGGGTGTCTTGCAGCAGGATTCAACCGGGGGGGTTGAAGGGATGGAGCGTGGCCGAAAGTGACTGATTTGGATATTCAAATCAAGATCTAACAAAAGTCCCGCTTGTCGAGTGAAACTCCGCAATGCGGGCGCACGTGTTTGATAATCATTGTTGATCAGGATCAAGTGGGACCATGCGGGACTTCGTGACATATGTTCAATAACTTTTGTTGGGCGGGACACGAGTGAGGTTTGAGTTAGAAAGCGGGATTTCATACAATAAATATACTTGTGTGCATTTTCTGTTTGTTTCCTATTTTAATTTGTCTTAAATACGGAAAACACTTGAAAATGATTGGTGTCAGTCAAATTTTTTAAAAAATACATGTAATTTTAGTAAAGTTGGGTACTGAGTAGTAAATATAATATTTGTGTTATAAACTAGAGAGAATATAGAGAATAAATAGAGAGAGCAAAAATTAAGTGTGTATTATTATGAGGGTGGAGACCTCTATTTATAGAGTACAAGATGGGCTCATGGGCTTTTAGGGTTTATATGGTCATCACAATATATGGTAAGTATATATATAATATATTTACAACACTCCCCCTTGATTGACCATCCCTAAAAGAAACTGCTGCCTCGTTAAAACCTTGCCAGAAAAACCCAATGGGATAAAAACTGGTCGAAGGAAAAAGAGTACAGCTGCTCCACCTCAATATAGTCATTCTTGATCCTTGAGTCGGCGCATATCGATCTTGTGTACCAACTTCTTGAATGTTAACGTTGCTAATGCCTTTGTAAAAGAATCCATCAGGTTGTCACTTGCTGGATGTTGATGCCGCCACTCCTTTGGAGATCATGTGTTCCATTGTCTCTTTTATGAATCAATCTCAATGACTCATTTACTCGTGTGTTGCATTGGATGCCTCGTTAAAAACCTTAACTAAGAAAACCCTTTGGGAAAAAACTTAGAAAGGAAAAAAGAGTGCAACCATTTGACCTTCAGGGTCTTTGAGATTTAGGAGTCAGTCTAATCTTCAGGATTATTTACAATTTCTTACTCCCCCTCAAGATAACAATCTTCAAGGTTATCTTTAAGGTCTACAATAATATGTACAAGACAAGTTTAATTAATCTCATAGAGAATAACATGCCTGTCTCGAAGATAATAAACGATTGTCAATACCATTTCAAATCCTCATATTGCACATAAGTAAGGAACTTCTGGTCCTAAAACATCTTTGTTATCTTCTATAGGTCTAAACGAATCTCAATCCACTTCAAGTGTTTGAAGCAACCATTATATAGCTATATGGATGCGATACAATAACATCTCTTTAAAGACCTTCAGGTAGGTCGACTAGCATAACTCCATTAGGGAGATGCTCGATCTGCAGGTCGAAACAATTATTAGTTCAACCCAAGTATTTAGATTCGAACTCCGTCTTTAGGCATGAGTTGATTTCATCAAGTACTTTTGTACATAATAATTCACATATCCTCTTCAGGAGAAATTTTAGAGTGATATGTTCTAATTTTGTATTCCGCGGACTTCTTATCTCTTAGCACCAATAAATCTCTCACGCTTCTGGCGCTGATGAGAATCAATTGATTTATATTTTCTATGAAGAACTTCAGTTCGTTCATGGTGCATATACAACAAGTATATGAGATTTTAGTCACTCCTTTTGCACTAAATAACTTGATGAACTTCTGGTTCATAGTGCGTGAATCTAATAATTAATCCAACGAGATATTTGCGGCATTCAATCTTTATATTTCATATCTCCCCCTAATGCCGACGACGATGTGAGTTGGATTATCAATGAATAAAATAATTCATAATGATTTGCTCTATGTAAGTCATTTGAACGGAGTATACATATAAATATTATGCTCTTCAGGAGTTTCAATCAAACTCAAGTCATCATTTTTGTACCATTTTGTCAAATGGATACTCGTCGTTCTTATTATATCATATACGACTGTATATTTCAGCCCTTACAATGACTTTTGCAGTCTAATTAACAACATCTTTTTGACTTACACGATTTGAGCAAGTTAAATCCTTCAGGGATCTTCATATATATGTCATTATTTAGTGAATCATATTTGATAAATATTTACTACATCCATAAGGCGCATAGCAAGCCTTTTGTGACATAAGTAGATTAATCAAATATAATGGCGTCTAATAAGGGAGAGTACATATTTAATTCCCGGTCTTTGAGAGAAACATTGTATTACGAGTATTGCCCTATATCTCGCAATTTTTCATTTTTCTTTGTAACAAAGACACATTTGTATCCTTCGGGGATATACTTTCCGGATTTTGGAACTACAGGTCCAAATATTTCCGGCTTTCTAGGGAATATTAATTCACCTTATATGACTTCGTTCCTCTTTGGCCAATTATTTCAATCTTGACAATCTCTTATAGATCGTCATTGAGGATCCTCTTTTTCATTTCAAGAGTCATATTAAAAGGCGAAAATGACGTCGTGCGTCCACGACGATATTTGGTCTCTCCAATATTTTGAGATCTCAGTATTTTCAGACGCTTGTAGTTCTTCATGAACTTCATTTGATTGACTAATCATTATCGTCATTGTTTGATTCATAGGTTGTGCCCCTTTTCTTAGACACAAAATTTCTTTTAGAACCAATTGGTCGACCATATTTTTGACGAACTTTTAATGCATTTGCTGTCATTTGTAATTGTCCTTCAGGGACATGAAATCTTGTTGGGGGTATTTGCAGCAAATGTATGACATTGTCACTTCTTTTATATACATACTAAAGCATCAAGAAGTTGGTTTGCAATATTTTGCAAGTGAACCTTTCTACTTCTTGTTCACATTGATTACTTCGGGAATCCAAATGTAGCTAGTTTGTTCTTGTGCTTTTTTGCTGGATGTAGATTTCACATTGATTACTTCAGGAATCCAAATGTGACATATGTTCCAACTAATGTTGGAAATGTTATTTCATTATAATAACTATCTTAATGTAAGATCATTTTTATACGGACAAATACCATTTTGAGTATGGATATGAGCAACTAATTATTCTATCTCAATCCCAAAGCCATATGATATAAATCCTCTTCAGGAGGAATTGGAGTTTAATAAACTCACTCGCTTTATCAAGGCAAATCTTCTTGATGGAATTGAGCTCTTTATTTTTGAAATTGTAATTTTATCAAGTGCTACATTTCTTATAGAAATCGAGCATTCATGGAAATTAAGAGATTCTTCAGGATCTCTTTGCAACGCCCATATGAATTTTCAATTATGTTGCGCATCAAAGTTGTTTGCAGATGTCCAAACTTATCATGTCAAAGCATAGAGCTCTTTGAACTTCCGGTTCATGACATGTTTTGTCTCACTTATTTCTATGAATGTGTAATACATTCAAGGTGGTAGTTTTGTTAGCTTTTGGCTAAATACAAAAGAATCACTACCTTTATATATTATTTTTTCAGTATGGTATCCATTGCAGCGGATATCCTTAAAACTTAGTAAGTTTCTTCTAGACTTGCTAAAGTAAGGGCAAACTTAGTAGTTGATTTCGTATCATTTGATAGAATGACACATGCTCTTCTGGAGCCTTCAATAATTTCGATGCACTAGATTTGAAAATCTTGCAATTTAGGATGCATATACTCGTATCGAGTTTCAGGGAGGACAATCAATTATATCTTTAAGCAATCCTATTGGGATGCTTCATTTCTATTGTCTCTCTCATGCCCTCTTATTGGCAGATGAACATCGATATCAAGAGTGCATTAATGTCAATAAGACATAAATAATGTTTTTCATTCAAGAATAACATATATCATCGAAAATGCGAGTTGCTCTTTAAGAGTATTTAATATTCTTCTGGAATATAAATTATGCTACTTCAGGAGCAAAAGTTAAATAGTATATAAAAATACTATATTTGAGGTATTTCCACAAACATGTGATGGTAATGTTACTATCACAATATGGTCATTTTTCAGTAATATAATTGTGCTACTTCCGGAGCAACAACTTAGTTTTATTCATGATACGTGAAATCAATAAATTGTGAATTTTGAGATCTATCGGATCTCACATCTATTCTTGAAAAGAAATTAAACCACAATAGGATATTGGAAATGCAATTGTCATTCAAAGAGGAGCTCTTGCTACCACTCCATATAATTAGGTAATATTTTAAATTACAACATACCTTTAGATATACATTGTTCTTTAGGAACATGTAATATTCATCAAGAATATTAATTGTGCTACTTCAGGAGCAACAATTAAAGTATGGTTATTGTGATATATGATTTCAAAATGACAAGTTTTAGTTGTTCCAAGAACATGTAGAGTTAATTGTGCTACTTCAAGAGCAACAATTAGAGTTATGAACATACAATATTTGTCAAAATAAAGAACTTGAATCGTTCTTCAAGAGCATGTATTATTCTTTAGGAATACGAATTGTGCTACTTTAGGAGCAACAATTTTAGTCTATATTCAACTGCTTTAGACGAAAGACTAATATTTTCGAGAAACCCAATTGCTCTTCAGGAACATATTGTGTTCGTTGGGAATATCAATTGTGCTACTTCGGGAGCAACAATAATAAAAATTCAAGATCCAAGATTCGCCTATCAATAAGATATATTGTATGAATTGCTCAGTACGTAATATGCTTCAGGAATATTAGTTGTGTGCTACTTCAGGAGCAACAAATTAAGTTTACATTTATAGATATAAATATAAATATTATACAGTATGCAGAAGAAAAAAAAACTGAGGTATATAGTAAATACATAGATAATATTAACAACTATTTAAGAGTCTGTAATATTCTTCAAGAATATTAAGTTGTGCTACTTCTGGAGCAACAATTAAATTATTTCAATAAATAAATTCAATTGCTCTTTAAGAGCTTATGATATTCTTCAGTGAATTGTGCTACTTCAGGAGCAACAATCTAGATTCAACATAAATAAATAAATAAAAGTGTATATAAAATAAATGTTCTTCAAGAGCATGTAATATTCTTTGGGAATATTAAATTGTGCTACTTCTGGAGCAACAATTAATTATTTCAATAAGTAAGATTGAATTGCTCTTAAAGAGCATGTGATATTCTTCAGGAATATCAATTGTGCTGCTGCGGGAACAACAATTTAAGTAGTATATTATGGGATCTACGGGATCTCGTATCATTTCTTGAAAAGAAATCAAGTCATTAGACGTGTTCTTCATGAACATATAATATTATTTAGGAATATTAATTATAATCCAAAACAATTTAAAGTTGCAATTGGTTTCTCAAGCAAGATGAGATAATATATGTGTGAACAAGCAATCATATTCACGATGGTATCCACCAAAAATTAAGAAAGACATAGAGGACATAACTTGAAACCATAATAGTTTGAAGGTTCACGTAACTTTTTTTTTCAAAGTGCAAAAGCAATACCTCCACTAAAGATATTCGATAGGATCGAAATATTAAGAAAATTATTTAATGCATCCTACTTAATGACGAGAATAAAATAAAATTATACCTTTAGCTGCGGATGATTTTTTTTTAGGAGAAGAACGTCTCCATGCTTCTTCTGAAATAAGAGTTTCTCGTGCTGATAACGTGTTATAAACTAGAGAGAATATATAGAATAAATAGAGAGAGCAAAAATTAAGTGTGTATTATTATGAGGGTGGAGACCTCTATTTATAGAGTACAAGATGGGCTCATGGACTTTTAGGGTTTACATGGTCATCACAATATATGGTAAGTATATATATAATATATTTACAACAGTTTGGATATTTTTTATTTTTTAGTTAAGGAAATGGGTGTAAATAGATATTACCACTATTTCTCAATATCGTACACCCAATTGGAAAGTTTTAATGATATTAAATATTAGACGAACTGATGAACCGAAATTACTAATATATAATTTCTTTTATTAAGTGATAATTTCTCAATATTGTACACTAATTGGAAGTTTTAATTACATGGCAACGAGAAGAGATACGGGAATTGCGACGAGTAGTGCTGAGAACACAAAGAGTGAAGAAGATTGCAGGAGAAGACAATGGCAGCGACGACAACGAGAAGATGGTAACTAGGGCACAATGAGGGAAGAGAGGAAAGTTTCGTGCATACATGGAAAATGAAAAAAATAAAAAAAATCTAATTCGTTTCTCATTTATATGTCGGATCGGGTTGCATGGGTGGGTAGAATCCGACTGCATGTTGGAACGACCCATATAAGTTTTTGTCATAATTAATTATAGGATTTAATCTATACTAATTATTAATTTAAATATTAGAATGTTTGCTCAAATTTTATTTACAAAACAATTAAGTTCCATATTCTATAGACAAGCACGTCCAGACGCAAGAACGGCCAAAATCAACCAAAGTCAAGTTCCAGGTGTCCTCCCGAGGATCCCCAAACCATCCCCTTTTAATGATATAAAATATTTATATACGTCCGGGAAGTCTTAATGATATTAATTATTAGGCGAACTAATGAACCAGAATTACTAACCTAATTTTTTTTAATCAATTTGTCACAATTCCTTAATATTGTACACCCGAACCTAGTATGTTTTCCTTGATTTTTAAGTAGTTTTGATGCTTTATTTTGAAATTAAAAGGGGGGGGAATAAAATTATAGATAGAGCCGAAACAGATCATGGCCCATTTCAAGATAGGATTGTCGTCCCGTGTATTTTCTTCAGAAAAATTTGATGGTAGAACAAATAAAAAATAGAGGTCCATGTTATAAGTGGACTTACAATCTGCAAATTTTAAAACCTCCCCGACTTGTGCGACTTTTCGTCGTCCCTTGTATTTTCTGCGGAAAAATCTGAAGGCAGAACAAAAACGGACAGGAGTTCATGTTATGAGGGGGACTTGCAGTTTGCGAATCTTAAAAACCTCCCCCTCTCGCGCGACTTTTCCCCCTCCAAAACCAACTCGTCCTTTTAATTCTCCTTTTAATCCATGTCATCAAGGTAAGTTTACTAGTTGGTTTGATTTCTTCTTGGATATTTTTGCACAATTTCTAAGGCTTGATTCATATCGTTGAATCTTGCCAAATATATGTTCATATATCTTGATATATGTTGGGATATTAGTCAGTGGTCTAGTATACCATTGCTAGGGGGTTCATAGAACTTGACTCAGTAGATGTGTAGAGACATGAGTCAGTAATTTATGTGAACCGTAGGGACGCTATTGTAATATAGTTTAAGGAAAATTGTAAGGATACTGAATTGTATTGTTATATAGAATTGAAGATCTCAAAACCCCGTCCTGACCCTTGTGTGTGTTGAACCGTTATGATATAATATGCTAGACTTGTCTTGATTTTCATAGATTTATTTTAGTCTAAGTCCTGTAAGGGGTATATTGTTGGACTGAACTTCAATATAGAAGTTAAAGTTCCAGAAACCCAAGTCATCAGTTCAGTAGAGCTCAGTAGTCTTCAAAGTCAGTAGCTGACGGCATTCAGCAGAAGATTCTCTTTAGCAGACTTTGGAAGAAGACTCAATACGATCATCCTTAATCTACTGATTGAGTGTAGAGCTCAGTTGATTGTCTTCGAGTCAGATCCTGAAGATCCTCTTTTGCCAACATAGAAAGAAGACTCAGTACGATCAGCTTTGATCTACTGATAGGTTGTGTTGATCCCGAGATAAACGTTCAGGTGTAGAGGGGGGGGGGGGGGTTGAATACACCTGAAAACACTTTCTCAACTTAAAACGCGAACAATCCTTTTGAGGAAGGTGCCGTACTGAACAGGTTCAATAGACCAACTAAGCTGTTCTGAATCGCGTGGCAGAGTGACTGACTTCACTGAGGCCTGCTAGCTGACTTTGGTCAGAATTCAATACTGTTCAGCTGAAGTTTAGTAGGTTGCGGAAATGTGTAGACCCAAATTCAGTTGAGTTAGAAAACGTTTTTAAGAAAACTGTTTCAGTATATTAGTGCAATCTTTTAAACTTTGCTGAAACACAGTTGAATGATTTTGAAAGATATTTTCAGTATGAACATAAATCAATGCAACAGTAAAAACGGAACACAAGCAATTTTAAAGTGGTTCGGATCCAACAATCATACGTCCACTGTCCCGAAAAGATCAGGAGGCAATTTTATTATACTGAGTTAGTCTCAGTCGGTTTGTGCACTGGACAAACACTGGTCTTGAGATTTATACTGAGCAAGTCTCAGTTTACAAGGTATCAAACTTAAGTGTTTGACAAACTCTCCAACTATGAAGGAGTCCTTTACAATAAGGATCAGTTCAAAGATGAACTCCTTCGTTCTAAGCTATAGATATGGTCTGCTGAACTTAGGTTAGAGGGAAGGGAACGAGAAAGTGGCTTCTAGAGTGACGAATGGTTAAGTATATACTCTGGGTTCGTATTTAGTCGCTTGGATACTAGAGGCTTATGATCTGATTCAACTTGGTTCCCTTGAGCAAGTATGTCGCCTTTCGCTGGAGATAACTCTATGAAGTTCTTGCGGAAAGCTCAAGTTGATTCTGAGTTGCTCGTGAATGCTCGTGTGTTCTTCGTTTTCAAGGTGAGCTTCAATTTGAAATCTTCCCTCTATTTATAGAGCAGAGATATGGATAGATCCGTTGGAGACGACAATCCATGTGTCTCTCTCTTTTGGGTAGCTAACGGCTCTTTCAAAGTATGGTGACAGAGAGTCCTTTCCCTCAATTTTTGGAAAGTTGTTGACTTGCAGCTTTAATCAGAAGGTGGACAGCTGGCTGCTTGTCCTTGGTCGAGGCTGAAGAAAGTCGGTGAGAAACAGACTTCAAGGTGGATCTGAAGCTGACTTCTCTATATCTCGCCGTTGCTGAGTCTGATCTATGTTCAATAGCATACTCCTGCTGAGTTCAGCTCTACTGAAGATGAACTCTGAGTTCAGTGAACTACTCCTGCTGAGTTCAGTTCTACTGACTCCTTTCAGTATACTGCTCCTACTGAGTCCAGTACTACCGAGTCTTCTTCTTATGGTACTGAGGCTGATAGTCTGCTGAAGAACCAGCGGACAGAACTGAACGCCTGAACCATGTCGAAGGGTGTCTACTGAGTCTGAAACTCTTAGAGACAGAACGAACAAATGTAACTGAATGGTTCATCAGTCAAAGTAGGGTTTTGGGATCTTCAAATTTACTGAGCACTAGTCTACTGAGTCATCTCCCAACAATTTCCCCCTATTTGATGATGCCAAAACCTAACACTACAAACTATCAGAAACAAACTCCTTACAAATATTACAAGTAGAATTTGTGGAGTTGTTCTTCAAGTTCTAGACTACTGAGGGAGTTTAGGGAAGAAATAACAGAACCTATACAGAAATCTATCAGTAATTTCCCCTTTTCTAACAACAATTCTCCCAACCAATCTATCAACCATTATCTATCAAGCTAAGTAAAAACAGACAGTCACAGATATAAATATTTAGTGAGTGTGTGAGTCAGTAATCACTTAGGTGATTCTGAGTGTTAAGCATAAATAATCAAGGCCATGTAGACAGTAAGGTATTGTCAGTGGCCGAACAACAATGATGTTTATATATCAGAAGAAAATTCAGTACATTACATCAGCTTGCTATTCTAGAAAGAAAAACAAGATACAGAGAAGCTATCATCTATTTCCTGAACTGCTGGATCCGCTCTTTAAAGTCTTTAGACTTCTCTTCAGGTAGCGTCAGTCTATACATTCTGTATGTATCTCTTCTCCGCTTCTGTATCTGCGCCATGTCAGCAGGATGAGTCTCATCGAGATCATTGGCTTGAACTGCACTTTTAACCTCTCCTTCAATAACCCTAATATGTAGGGAACCATCGAGCTTCATTGGAGGGGGCAGAGGTCTTGGAGCTGGGACTCTGACATCAACCTTTTCAGCTAGGGCCTTCTGAACTCTTGCATATATCTCTGGATCACTCTTCATAAGCCACTTAGCAAAGGCTATCGACTTATGCATGTCAGGCCAATACCACCAGATGTAGAACCTCTTGATTAAATCTACTTTCAGTATCTCCCACCTCTGAGTTCGTTCCCATGGCATCCATGTATTGATTCTGGGCCATCTGTGGATTTTAAGGTCAGTGGGCTTCCTGAGTCTTCTGTACTTGTAAGGAATTTCAGCCTTCTTAGGAACCCTTTCACGTGCTTCTTTCTCAGCCTTGAGCCTCAGAGCTTCTAGGTCAGCGAGTTTGAGCCTTTCCCTTGCTTCACTTATCTGCCTGGCTTCAGCTCCTCTGTCCAGATATCTCTCCATATGATCCCAGATCTCTTTCATTTCCTGCTCTTGAGCCTTAGAGGGGGCATAGGATGGAATGTGCTCTTGCTCCTCTTCTGAATCAGCAGGGGTTGGTGATTTTGATTTTGATGCACCCTGCTGACCAGTCTGCTGCTGCTGCTGCTCTTTTTCCTTCTCTTTGTCAGCTTCATCGCTGATCTTCAGATTTCTCGGGGGTTGCCTTGTCCCAGGCTTCCTTCCCCTTTGAACTTTGGTTTTGCCTTTGGCAGGCTGTTTCTTTGGCTTGTTGGCAGCCTCTGCCTCGGCTATCTCCCTTGCTAGCTTTTCATCAGCTGGAATCTGAGCTTCTTCCTCAAGAGATATGAACCTTCTGGTTCCTTTCTTCTTGGGTGGAGTATGGAATTTCAGAATCTTCTTCCCTTTCCTCGGAACTGGAAGAAGTAGAGGAACTTCTTCCTCTTCAGAATCCTCCTTCGCGTATTCAGCAACCTCCTTAATAATATCGCTTGGAGTTTGGGTTGCTGATTCTTTAGGTCCTGAGCCACTTGAGCCGGTCTCAGCATACACTATAGCTCCTGCTACTGAGACACCCTGGGCCTGACCCTGATCCTGTGGAGCAGTGGGAGCGGATTGCTGAGTCTGAGTTGCTCCTTTCACTGTCCTAATTCCCCTTGGTGCCCTTGGTATCCTTTCCCTTTCCCCCTTTTTGGCATCAGCAAATGGGCCGAGGGTAGGAACCTGCACCTTCTTATCAATACTGGTGTATGCAGAGGCTAGCTTATCCAAAGCATCCTACAGTTTCACAAGTCTCTTGTGGAGTTCATTCCTCTCATCAGTAAGTTCTTCGTTGTATTTCTTATGAGAATTCTCCACCACAGTCTGAATCGATTGCAACTTCAGATCTATCTTATCTTCCATAGTCTTCTGAATATTCTGGAGTCTGAGCTCAGCGACATGACTCATGGAAGATATAGACTCTGTATGAGCTAACTGGGTTGCCTTATAATCTTCAAGAAGTTTTGCTTGGGAAACTTCCATAAGCTTTTGTTGCCTATCAAACTCGGCTTTGTGAGTGGCTAAGGCATCAGTCAAGATCGTAGAGAAGTCAGGAGCTGGAGATGTTTGAATAGATGTTCTGAGCTCCTTAATCTCCTCACTCAGAGCCTGAGTGGACTGCTTCCACGTCTTGTGGACGGCGCGGGCAAGGAGTCTGTTTTGAGCTCCCTAACTCTTGAGGGCCCTTGCCACAGTCTTCAAGCGTCGGCTTCTCGGGCTGGGAACTACCTCAAAAGCAGACCCCAACAACAACTGTACTGGGTCCGCGGACTGTGAGGTACCAGCCGCCGACTGACCTGGTGGGAGGATTGTTGGATATGAGTCAGTAGACTGATACTCAGCTGTTCTAGGGTTAAAAGAAATTGGGGGAAATCATAGTAGTACTATGGAATTGAAGATCCCAAAACCGAGCTAATATCAGTAGATTAGTGTGTCGATAGGATTAGCTGATGTATAGGTTAGACTTGATGTTACATTTATTGTTTTTGTCTAAGTCATGTACGGGGTAGTTGTTGAACTGATCTTCTGCTGAAGATACTTTTCAGAACCCCATGTCATCAGTGTAATCGCTTGCGTTCTTCGTCAGAAGCTGAATGCTAAACTCAGCTGGAGACAGCGCATCAGCTTACCCGATCTCAGTAGAAGACATTATCAGCTGATGGTCATCAGCGGAAGAACCTATGCAAGCACAATACCTTCGCAGTCGACCAACTGACTATCAGAAGCTCACTTCATCAGTCAGACGACTCAGCCGAAGAAGACAAAGACATATTCAGTCTACTGTACCCGACAGAAAGTGACCCTGCACCTGAAGTCTTTTCGAATAGTTCAGCAGAAGACATACGAGGTTGTTTGAACGGTCAACTCTGACACTCTCACCAACTACAAACCTCGACCAATGAGAAGCCGACAACGCTTACCTACTCTACGAGTAAAAGTCTGCTCTCATGAACAGTCGCATTAATTGCCCCCGCCGCAACTAGCTCGAATTTATGGCCGTTTTCTTTGGAGGCTTGTGACACGTGGCATCGTCGTCTCCAACGGACATATGCCACAACTCACAGCTATAAATAGAGAAGGATTTGAAGATTTCGAGAGACAGAGGAATATACGCGAAATCAAGGGAAAGCATTCAAGCTCACAACGCTCTAGAACCTTCAAGCTTATCCAGAGACGGACTAGTTTTCATAGAACACTTCTTGTAGTTCATCTCTCTAGAGCTCTATGATCCCTTTCTTCTCTAAACTAAGCTCATTGCTAGATCCATAGCTTAGATTCGAAGGAGTTCACATTTAGTGAATCGTTCTTATTGTAAGAACTCCTTCTCAGTTGGAGAATATTCCCTCCCTTCTAAACTTAGGTTTGGATTGTAAAAGTCGCTAAGGACTATAACTTAGAAGGATCTGTCCTGCGTACGGTTTCCTTCTTTGAGACTTGCTCAGATTAATCAACAAGTTTCTCCTGCTGAGTTCAGGACCGTGGACGTAGGATCTGTTATCCGAACCACGTTAAAAATCGCTTGTGTTATTTACTATTTTATCACATTGCATTTAACCCAATTTTAAATCATCAGCTTGCATAAAACGTATCTTAAAAAGCGCATAGCCAAAAGACTTTACATTGCGAAAACACGTTTTCAAAAGAGACGACTCCGGGCCTAACACTTATCCGCACTACAGTCTCCGACTGAGTTTCGTAATACTGACATCAGTCAGTAGAAGAGCTCAGAAGCTGACTCACTTTGACCCCAGTGATCGAAGGCTTATTTGGCACTCGTTCATCGGTTGCAAACATCGCCTTCACCGACCTTCACCGAGAAAAAGAAACGGGGTCAGGTGTATTCACCCCCCCCCTCTACACCTGACTTTTCGTCTCCGGACCAACAATTGGTATCAGAGCGCACGGTGTTCAACTGATCGCCGGTTCTGTAATACTGGTCCTCTCGAACTGATCCTGAAAACCGTTTTCACTGCATAAGCATCTTTTCAGCATCCTTATACTCTTACTCTTACAATGTCTGATATGTCAGGTATTAGGATTGTACCGATGTTCTCAATAGAGAACTACACGGTATGGCGTGTACGTATGGAGGCACACCTAACGTCACTCCACGACAGCATGTCAGATGTCCTAGAGTCAGGACCGATCATTCCCATGATCGACAGCGTAGTATTTACTGCTGGAGGAGGCGCCGGAGCACAAACTGGTGCTAAGGTTCCCAAAGACAAATCTGCCTTCACGCCTGAAGAGAAGAAGTTGCACAACCTCGACCGAGTTGCACGTAATGCCATACTGACTACGCTCAGTGATTCACACCTCGGAAGGGTACAGGATTGCAAGACGGCGAAAGAGCTATGGGACGCCTTGGCTGTACTGAGCCATGGAACCCCTCAGATCAAAGAAAACAAGCTCGAGCTAGAGCTTCAGAAGTTCGACGCCTTTGCAATGGAGCCTACTGAAACCATTGACGAGCTGAGTGTCAGATTCACCAATCAAGTCAATGTCATCAATGGGCTGGGGAGGTCGTTCACCAACAAGGAGATGAACACCAAGATCTTGAGAGCGTTGCCCCGACAGAAGTGGCTTCCATTTGCTACTTATTTACGTCGCTCTGATCTAAATGCTCTAACTCCTGATGTTATATTTTCAGAATTAAAATCAGAGGAATTCGAGCATAGCCTACCCCAAAAGTGCTTAAGCGCTCCAGCTGACACACAGTTCGACCATGCCTTCAAGGCAACACTCAGCAATACCGGAGCCAAGCCTATTTCCTCAAGCAAAGCTGTGGCCACATCAGTAGCAAAGTCCTCTGAGACTTCAGGCCCTGACCAGCTAGCACTGATGGCTCTCAAATACCAGAGGTAAAAGGAGAGAGTCAGAAAGCTGAGGAAATACAACCGAGATTCTTCTTCAGGTAAGAAAGAATATCATAAGAAAGAAGAATCTAATCCTTCTACTGAATGCAGGAAATTGGAGTCTGCTGCCAGTCCGTCTAAAGACTCAGCTGGTAAGAGCAGCAGAACATCCACCTGCTACAACTGCAAGAAGGAGGGACACTATCGCACGATTGTCCCGAACTCTCGGTACGCTCAAAGAGCAGAACGGCAGGCCAGGAGAAAGAAATTCGCCGAGAGACGGTAGGCCTACATAGCCGGAGAGATATCCGACAACTCAATTGAAGAGGATACTTTCATGTATTCCTCTGAAGACGAAGCCGCATTCGTCGCAGTTGAGGAAACAAATACAAGTCCTGAAGAGTCAGCCGAATACTGCTTGATGGCAGGAGAAGAGACTGAGGTAAACTCTAAACCTAAAACAACCTCTTCTTCACATAGCACACAAGACACGTGCTCGGTCACAGATGATCCTCTAGATGTGGTACAAGCCTACGACGATCTGCTAGAGGAACAGTTGTCACCGAGCAGAGTTCAGCAGAACCATCCAGGAACTTGAACAGGTAAAGGCTGAGAATCAGAGACTTTCTTCTGATTGTCAGGTCTCTACTGAGTCAGTGGATCTAGTTGCGAGACTCAAGGAAGAGATTGAATCTCTTATGACTAAGTCTCAGCTTCAAGAGACTCAGATCTCAGTTCTGATCAAGGACAATTCTGAGAAAGAGACTGAAATAGCCAAGCTCAGTCAGAAGCTCACAGACGTGCATAATGATTATGATTCACTCAGAAGAAGTGACGAAGTCTGGAGAGGACTGATGACTGAACAGTACCTGGGAGCGAAGGAGAAGCTTGAAAGCATGCTTAGAGCACAACGGCCAACTGCTGTGAAAGAAGGCCTTGGCTATACCCACGAAGCTTCCACCTCCAAAAGCTCAGGCAACTCTAGTGGATAGGTTCGTCAGAGGAAAGGTGCAAGCTGCTGACACCACACCTCAGGCGAAGAACAAACAGAAAATGATTGCACCTCAGCCGAGTAGCAACAAGCAGCTGACCAAAGGTTCCAGCCCCAGGACACCGCGATCAAATTCAGGGGGAACCAAGAAGGTCAGATGGGCAGAACAATACAAGGAGCCACTGTATGAGCACCCGGCTCAGTACGGCTCGTACTACTATGAGCCCAGTGTCAGGAGAAGCACTAAGACTCAGAAGAAGAAAGCGCCTGAACCCAAAATCATCAGCAGAAAGTCAGTATCTCCAAGTCTTGTGGAGAAGAAAGCTGACAAGGTTCAGAAGAAGAAGTCTAGGACTTCTAAGGTCCCGAGACAGATCTGGGTTCCAAAATCACCCACTAACCTGTAAGGACCCAACTGAACCAAAGGGTACCTAAAAATGTTTCTGTTTTGCAGGTGCATAAGGACCCTTGGATAGTGGACAGCGGCTGCTCGAGACACATGACACATCAAAAGAGCCTGCTGACCAACTACGTACAAGAAGATGGTCCCAGAATTGAGTTTGGTGACAACTCCAAAGGCTACACAAGGGGATACGGAACACTGAACATTGGGACTGCCTCAGTTCCAAGAGTAACATATGTTGAAGGACTTCAACATACTCTCCTTTCTGTCAGTCAATTATGTGATAATCTTAACAGAGTTATCTTTGATGCTGGTTTCTGTGATGTTGTTGACAAATCTACAGGGAAAACAGTGTTGTCAGGCTCGCGGAAGAAGAACATCTATGTTGCAAACTGGAAAACCGCAGAACCTGAGGCTTGCTTGCTTGCACAGACTAAATCAAGTGACAAGTCAGGCTGGCTATGGCACAAGAGACTCAGCCACCTGAACTTCAAGACTATGAACAAGCTCGCAAAGAACTCTAGAGTCAGAGGACTGCCCAAGGAATCTTTTATCAAAGATAGAAATTGTGAAGCATGCCTGAAGGGAAAGCAGACAAAGAAGAGCAATCCACCTATTCCTTCACCTTCCACTGATGGAATCCTTCAGCTGCTCCACATGGATCTTTTCGGGCCAGTCTCTCCAGTGACTATAAGAAGCAAGAAGTATGCCCTAGTCGTCATAGACGACTACTCGAGATATACTTGGGTCATCTTCATCGTCAATAAGTCTGATGTTCAGACTGAGCTGCCTAATCTACTGAAAAAGCTCAGTGTGGAAAAGGACATCAAGATACAGAGGATACGCTCAGACAGAGGAACAGAGTTTCTAAACTCAGTAGTTAAAGAGTACTGCGATAAAGAGGGAATTCAGCACGAGACATCAGCTGCACGCACCCCTCCGCAGAACGGACTTGCCGAACGAAAGAACAGAACACTCAAAGGAAGCAGCAAGAACGCTCCTAGCAGACTCTGGACTACCCTCAAAGTTTTGGGCAGATGCTACGACACGCACCTGCTACACTCAGAATCGCTCACTGCTTACAATGCAACATATGAAGACGCCTTACGAACTGTGGAAAGGGAGAATTCCTTCTATTTCTCATTTCCATATTTTTGGCTGTCCTTCCTTTATCCACAATAATGGGAAAGATCAGTTGAAAGTCTTTGACAAAAATCTGATCAAGGAGTATTCTTAGGATACTCTCGGGTCAGCAAAGCATTCAGAGTCTTTAACTATCGGACTCTTTGCGTGGAGGAAAGCCCTCATGTTGTTTTTGATGAGTTTGTTACTGAGGACAGGAAAGATACTGAGCCAAACACTGAAGATGTCAGCAGCAAGCTACAGGATCTCGGACTGAATGATAAAGCTGAGAAGATCCAGCATTGTTGGGATGATGAGTCAGACGATGATGAAATTCAGACTCAGTCAACAAGCAATGTAGCTGACCTGGTTGATTCTCCAGAACATAATCAACAACAGGTAACAACGGTCGATGAGGAAGCCCCCGTGGTAACTGAGACCTCTACTGAGAATATAAACTCAGGGGGAACGTTAAATGTTCCTGAGCTAAATTCCCCTGAACCTGGAAACTCAGTAGATCCTAATCTTCTTACTGAATTGCTTCAGTTACAGAACAGTACTACTGAAATGCCTAATACTCCTACTGACTGTGCAAAAGTAGTATCAGAAGAAGAAGCCCGACTCAGACGCTCGTGGCTCGATGCTCATTCTTCAGATCTAATCATTGGAGATCCGTCAGCTACTATAAGGACAAGATCAAGATTAAGTCCAGGCGAAAGCTCACTTTACTCTTGTTTTCTGTCTACAGATGAACCTCAATCGATAGAGGATGCACTTAAAGATGCTGACTGGATCATAGCCATGCAAGAAGAGCTGAACCAATTCGTGCGAAATGAAGTATGGGAGCTTGGTTACAGACCTAGACATCAGCACGTGATCGGAACAAAGTGGGTCTTCAAGAACAAGCGAGATGAAAACAACATCATTGTCAGAAATAAAGCTCGACTAGTTGCAAAAGGTTACAGTCAAGCTGAAGGAATTGACTTTGATGAAACATTCGCTCAAGCCGCCAGATTGGAAGCCATTCGTCTTTTCCTAGCATATGCAACACATCAAGGTTTTAACGTATATCAAATGCATGTAACGTCAGCATTTCTGAACGGCGTACTGAAGGAAGAAGTCTACGTGGAACAACCGCCCGGCTTTCAGCAGGGACATCAGGTGTACAGACTTAGGAAAGCTCTGTATGGGTTAAAACAAGCACCCAGGGCTTGGTATGATACCCTATCAGACTTTCTACTTCGAAAAGGTTTTCGAAGGGGACATAGATCGCACCCTATTCAGCATAAAGTCGAAGATGACATTCTACTGGTGCAAATCTACGTGGACGACATCATTTTCGGCTGCAGAAACGAAGTCATATGTCAGCAGTTTGAGAAACTGATGAAGGAGAAATTCGAGATGTCTATGATGGGAGAGATGAATTATTTCCTTGGATTTCAAGTAAAGCAATCAACTGAAGGAATTTTCATCAATCAGGCCAAATACACTCGAGATCTTCTCAAAAGATTCGGCCGTAATTCCAAAGAAGCTACCAAGATCCCCATGAACACAAACTTTAAAATCGATCTAGACAATGAGGGAGCTTCGTTAGCTCTACCGATTATAGAGCTATTATTGGTTCTTTACTTTATTTAACAACTAGCCGACTCGACATAACTTATCTTTGTAGGTGTATGCGCAAGATTTCGAGCGAATCCCAAGCGAAGTCATCTAGACTCGGCGAAGAAGATTCTGCGATATCTAAGAGGAACACCCGATGTTTGGGTTATGGTATCCCGCGATGATAATCTAACACTAACGAGGTTATTCCGATGCCGATTATGCAGGATGCGGGATAGATCGAAAATCAACTTCCGAACATGTCGGTTCCTAGGCAAGCAAGCCGATATCGTGGTTTTCAAAGAAACAAGCACTCGGTAGCTAGGTCCACTACCGAGCCGAGTACATGGCTGCAGGAAGTTGCTTGTGCCCGCATCCTTTGCCTTCGACAACAATTGAGAGATTATGGTATAACTCGGGATGAAGTGCCCATCAACCGTGACTCCACCAGGTCAATAGCTATAACTCGGAACCCGGTTCTACATACGAGATGCAAGCACGTGGATATTCAACATCACTTCATCAGAGACCATGTCGAGAAGAAGGACATCAGAATGGAGAAAATCCATACTGATAAGCAAAGGGCAGACATACTGACCAAACCACTAGCTGAGAACAGGTTCAGAGAACTATCAGTTGAGCTAGGTCTGCTAGATCCTACTGAGACAAGTCAGTAGAAGCCAACTACTGATAATGATATACTTAGCAACAATTGGTATCAGTATGGAATCAGCATGACAGGTCAGAAAACTTAGTACAGTGACTCAGTTGGGAGATGCACACTGTACACAGCAAGGGGGAACATGGTCGTCAGCACAACCATCCTCCTGATAAATGATGGTAACCAGCTGATAAGTTCAGCTGAAGAGGTTTGCGTAGTATCGTTACTTAAATTGTTCAGAAGCATGCTGCATTTAATGAATCAGTCGCTTACATTCAGTTGTTAAGGAGCATTTATTTCTTACCATTTATTATGCTTAAGGTTTAAGGAAAGGTCAGCAAGACCCTTCGCCTGTGTAATTAATGCTCTCTGTCGCGCATTTAATGCATGTCTTCTCACTTACCTTTATTACGTATATCTATAGTATTGGCGGCTAAGTAATCATACCCTCTATATCATTCAATCTTAGACGTCCATCGATTTTGAAAGATTAAATTTGAACCATAGGATTCAAACTGAAGATCAAATCAACTTATACAAAATCTTTTCAACTTCGATTACTCCTCACTTTTCGCCATTCTCATATCTTAGAGCTTTTTCTTAGCGATTCAGTTATGTTCCTAAATCATCATCCAAACTGCATTTGTTGTATATTCATTCAAGCCCTATTTCACGATAATGTATTAATATCTGCTGATAGTCACTGACTTACTCTATTTTGAAGTCCTAACAATTTGTTTTGCAGATTTCAATGGCGATAGTACAGACTCCTGAGAAGATGGTTGAGATCATGACCATCCGGGTTCAGTTTGAGCCGACGATGGCTCTCCGGCAGGAGTGGACCTTTCATATTTGGAGCCGGTGTTTGGCGTCCTTGAGAAGTCAGGGCTGGCAACTCTTGTGTCGAGGCATCCCCGTTCTCATCTGCTGAGACAAGTTGTGGAGGCCTACTACAACTGGAAGTCGCTTGCCTCAGGAGGAGAAGAGGCTTCGTTTGTTTACAGTCGGGAAGTTGCCCCAAATAATTGGAGGGAGGCTACCCACTCCTTCAACATCTCAGAGGCTCTCGTTCAAGCCTTTCAACTCCCCTCAGCTGGTATTTCTCCCATTGGTTATAAGGAAAGGGAGATAAATGATTACGTCCAAAAGTTCTGTGGACGCAGCGACATAGTGTTCAAGACGGCGCTACAGAGGAATCTTTTGCTACCTCAGTACAGGGGTTTAGCTTACGTTGTATCTCATATTCTGACGAGCTCAGCTGGATCCTATGATCAGCTTTCTAAGCCAAGGATACAACTGATGATGATTATAGACGATGGAGTAGAAGTGAACTGGGCCGACTACTATACTACTCAGCTGAAGGCCCAAGCCCAGAAGTTCACTACTTCGTCTACTGGAGAGAGGAAGCTAACCAAGACAGTGAAGCTCCTATTCGGCACCAAGATGTCGGTGCTGATAGAGAGTGTGGTACAGGAACGTTCAGCTTTTGCGGACTCAAAGTCTTTTGATCTCAAGAGTATTAAATTTATGACAAAGGCTGGAACAGAGAAGTCAATTGGCAAGGGGCCACCTGAACCGAAGAGAGCTGCGTCTGCTCTGCCCCCCCCATCCGTCCAAGTGCCAAAGAAGAGGAGGTTGGCTAAGACTCGACCTGCCGAGGTCACATTGGCTCGCCCACTTTCCATCATAGAGCCAGCCTCCTCCTTCTACTCAAGAGGAGCAACTACTCGATTCGAATCTTTGGAATCGAGGGAGCGACGATCAAGGACAAGGTCCAAGTGATCAGCTCTGAGGAAACAGAGTCTGACAAGAGGGAACCGTCACCCGAACCTACTGCTGAGTGGACAACAACTGACACCACTCGACTGCGTGCTGCAACTGAGATTTAGCAAGAGATACCAGAAATTGCCGAGCATGCAGATCTGGTTGAAATAGCAGTAAGGACAAGAGCTCAGATGCTCTTAAGGTTTCTGCACTGGGACATTCTTATTGACTTTGCCAAATCCCAACAGTCACTAGATGAGCTACTGACAGAGGAGCAAGAGCTCCAAGCCAAGATTGGATTCGGAGAGCCAGCTGATGTGGCGTCCTTCGAAGATTTGAGAGCTGCAATGCTCTATTTACTGAGCTTGAGAGCTCCGACTGAAACAGCTCCGCCCCCATCTCCACCTTCTGATAAAGGTGATAATGATGATCAAGATGAGGAGATGGATGGCAAACCCAAGGAAGCAGACCAGGGAGAATCTGCAGAGGGACAAACTCCCCAAGAGAAGAGCCCATCACCACCCATAGTCACATCAGGTGAGGCTACAACTGCTCCGAAGTACAGTAGGGAGCAGTTGATCTCGTTCTACGAGCAGAGGCTCGGAACCAGCTCTTATCAGATACAACCCATCGGTTCCGTGTCCTCACGTTCTGTCAACAGGGCTATCAAACGCCAAGGTGAGAAAAATCGACTCCTAGCCAAAGATGTTCGTTTCAAATGGGAGAAGTACACCAAGGCTCAGAATGAAGCTCTAAGTAAGTTGGCTGCCGACATCTCAACTCCTAAAGAGGCTTCTCAGCCAGATTTCAAGGAGATAGTTGAGCAGGCCCTAAGTGCTCAAAAGGCCGATTTAACAGCACAGAGTCAGCAGCTGCTTGCCGCTCAACATAAAACTTTCTCGGAGCAGCTGACTCAGGCCATGAAAACAGTTCAAGGCTTCATAGATGAGAGAAACAAGATAGCACCCATTTCTCTTCAAACAGCCATTAAGCAACAGGCTGAGGCCTTAAAAGCCATTCAGAACGAAATAACAAAATCAAATGATCAAGCTCTGCTGAAACTCCGTCAGGAGTCAGCCGCTCAGTTGAAGAAATCTAGAGCTGATCAGGAGAAAGACTGGGAAAACTACTGCAACTTGGTCAGTGATTTTGATGACACAGTTACCCAGATCAAAGATTTTGTGCACAATCTGGAGCAGGACGTAAAAGCTATCCGCACCTCCCTGGCAAATATTGCTGATGCCAAAAAGGGGGAAGATATTGTGAAAGAAGAACCTGATACGGATACAGCTGACGTCCAGATTCTTGAGGGACAGGCTCAGGAGGCAGGACCCTCCTCAGCAGCAGAGCCCTCAGCCGCAGAGATTCAGGGGGAACAGGCTCCGGAGGCAGGACCATCTACTCAGAAAGGTACATCTACTGAGGTCCTTCTCCTTGATTTCCCACTACAAGCCACCCCCATCTCCTCTTCAGCTGCGCACATAGACGAAATCGCTCAATTCCTTCAAGAGCCAGCTGAAGAAGAAGAGTCTCAACAGCTGCCGTAGAGGTCGGGGAAGGAAATCGCTACTGAATCCACTACTCCTTCCTCCCCGGTCAAGAAGTTTAAATCAAAAGCGGAGCAAGAGGCATTCGACCTCAGAATAGCCCAAGAGCTGCAAGACAAGCTGGACCAGGAGCGTCAGCTAGAGGAGGCAGCTGAAGCAGCGAAAAAGCCTAAGGGCAAAACTGTCAGGGGCAAAGGAAAGAGAAAGGTCATTAATACAGTCGAAGAGCAAAAGAAGAAAGCCCAAGAAGATTTTGCTAAGGCTCTTCCGACTGAAATCAAAGCTACTGCTCAGAGTATTCCCATATCTACTCTTACACCTGAGCAGATAGCAGAAGAACAAGAGACCTGGGAGGCGACGCTGCAAGGACTGAGTCTCAGACGAGGAGACACTAGAGCAGCCGCTCTCCGTGAGAAGAAAAGGATGGCTGACCTGGCAAGAATGAAAAGCCTATCTGATAAGCCAGCCGATCCGAGAAAACAGATACCTAGAGGATCGAGGAACAGGAGGACTACTATCAGAACTCCTCGTATGAAGCTAATTCCTACACCTCATGTGGACAAATGGGTACCTGCTGATCTGAATGATCAATGGGAGTCTCTCAAAGAAATGTTTGTTAAAAATCTGTATGTATGGGGCTTCTATCCAAAAGACATTCCGGCTGATCAACTGTTCGAAGAGTGTTTTAATGAAGTTTTTCCAAAACTCGGAGAACGGTTGCTGCTTATCATGAAAGAACTGAACATTCCTGTGAAAGCACCTGCATTCAGAAGATATCCTCCTCCCATGACTGCTAAAGGCATTATCATCACAAAGTCTATCGAAGAAGAATTCGAATCTGCAGCCTATCAGCATGAGTTACATCCGCATAGACCAGAATATCAAGAGGAAATCCAGGTTTTGCGCAAAAGGATTTATAAATTTTACTGCCTGGACCCTCCAGCTGATCGCTCGGTGGATTTCAAGAAGAAGACTCAGAGCTTCAGACGACAGCAGTGATTTCTCCTCTTTGTTTTTGATAATTCTTTGTAATAGCATAGGAACCTGTACTTTGACGATCTATCTATAAGTGTTCCTATCGCTTGCTAGACAATCGCTCATTGTCTTTAAGCTTTTTAGTGTCATGTTTTCACGACTGATCACCAAGTGATCTGACACACACTCACATCAGTTTCTCTGATCTTGCCTTTCTCTCACCTGCTGAAGTTCATTTACTCTTATCAGTTTTCCTCGATGCTTTAAGGGGGAAATTGTTGTCGATAGGACAAGATCTTTGATAGATGTTAGAGTATAGAGGTTTTGGCATCATCAATTAGGGGGAAATTGTTGGATATGAGTCGGTAGATTGATACTCAATGTTCTAGGGTTAAAAGAAATTGGGGGAAATCATAGCAGTACTATGGAATTGAAGATCCCAAAACCGAGCTGATATCAGTAGATTAGTGTGTCGATAGGATTAGCTGATGTATAGGTTAGACTTGATGTTATGTTTATTATTTTTGTCTAAGTCCTGTACGGGGTAGTTGTTGAACCGATCTTCTCGCGAAGATACTTTTCGAACCCCATGTCATCGGTGTAATCGCTTGCGTTCTTCGTCGAAGCCGAATGCTAAACTTCACTGGAGACGAGCATCGCCTTACCCGATCTCGGTAGAAGACATTATCAGCGATGGTCATCAGCGGAAGAACCTATGCAAGCACAATACCTTCGCGGGCGACCAACTCGACTATCGAAGCTCACTTCATCGGTCCGACGACTCACCGAAGAAGACAAAGACGTATTCGGCCATCTGTACCCGACGTAAAAGCGACCTGCACCTGAAGTCTTTTCGAATAGTTCAGCAGAAGACATACGGAGGTTGTTTGAACGGTAAACTCGACACTCTCACCAACTACAAACCTCGACCAATGAGAAGCCGACAACGCTTACCTACTCTACAGTAAAGCTGCTCTCATGAACAGTGCATTAACTGCCCTGCTGCAACTAGCTCGAATTTATGGCCGTTTTCTTTGGAGGCTTGTGACACGTGGCATCGTCGTCTCCAACGGACATATGCCACAACTCACAGCTATAAATAGAGAAGGATTTGAAGATTTCGAGAGACAGAGGAACATACGCGAAATCAAGGGAAAGCATTCAAGCTCACAACGCTCTAGAACCTTCAAGCTTATCCAGAGACGAACTAGTTTTCATAGAACACTTCTTGTAGTTTATCTCTCTAGAGCTCTTTGATCCCTTTCTTCTCTAAACTAAGCTCATTGCTAAATCCATAGCTTAGATTCGAAGGAGTTCACATTTAGTGAATCGTTCTTATTGTAAGAACTCCTTCTCAGTTGGAGAATATTCCCTCCCTTCTAAACTTAGGTTTGGATTGTAAAAGTCGCTAAGGACTATAACTTAGAAGGATCTGTCCTGCGTACAGTTTCCTTGCTGAGACTTGCTCAGATTAATCAACAAGTTTCTCCTGCTGAGTTCAGGACCGTGGACGTAGGATCTGTTATCCGAACCACGTTAAAAATCTCTTGTGTTATTTACTGTTTTATCGCATTGCATTTAACCCAGTTTTAAATCATCAGCTTGCATAAAACGTATCTTAAAAAGCGCACAGCCAAAAGACTTTACATTGCGAAAACACGTTTTCAAAAGAGACGACTCCGGGCCTAACACTTATCCGCACTACAGTCTCCGACTAAGTTTCGTAATACTGACATCAGTCAGTAGAAGAGCTCAGAAGCTAACTCACTTTGACCCCAGTGATCGAAGGCTTATTTGGCACTGTTCATCAGTTGCAAACATCAGCTTCAGCTGACCTTCACTGAGAAAAAGAAACAGAGCACAGGTGTATTCACCCCCCCCCCCTCTACACCTGACTTTTCGTCTCCGGACCAACAAGGATGCTGAGTGGAGGTTCAGCAGTTGTTGTAGGTGGAGCATCCTCCTCCAGTTGAGTTCCCTCAACAGGCTTCTCATGGCCTGAATCATGGGGTGGGTCTTGATCGTCGGGATCAGACCCATCTGAGGGAGCGGCTGCTGAAGCTGGGAGTCTATCGTTCAGTAGAGCTAGCATAGCCACCCTCAGATCATCCAGTGAGAAGAGATCTGCAGGCTCGGAATAGCCTATCTTCTCTCGGATGATAAGTTCCTCCTCATGGAGTTGTTCGCAGGAGTGGTGCTGGATAAGTTTGTTCAGAGTGGACCACGCCTGGAACCGGATCAGAATATGAAGCCTGGCCTGTCTTGCCAATGTAACCAAGTCAGAGTGACTGGCTATCTCGGGGATGGCTTTTGAAACTTCTCGGGAGGCTTGAGATTGTAGAGCTGAGGCCTTCATCCCGATGGTTTCTGACTCTGATGCTGTCTCCGAATCCTCAATCTCTATTGGAGACGCTTCTTTCTCAGCAGACGGAATGCTGCTGAGCGGTGAAATGTCCAAGGGGGTTTGAGTAGTAGGAGTGACAGGTTTAGCTCCTGCCCCTTGATCCACTTCCTCACCCTGTTCAGTGGAGACAACCTTCTCCACTAAGGCTGTCTTTTCTGAGGACTCTGCCTCGTCTCTCAGTTGCAGGGGAGGTACGACTACAGCCTGAGTGACCGTTTTCTGCTTCTTGGTCGGCGTCTTCTAAGCTGCTTTGGGAGGTGACCTCTTCTTAGATGGAGTGGTGGTCTTGTAGGAGCCTTTCTTGGGCTCAGCAGGCCTTGAGCCAATCTGCTGAAGGGTTGCTACCCTGCTCTGGAACCTCACCTTTTTTGGGTTAAAATACCCTTTGTCTGCATATACGGCATAGTCAGCTCCACAAAGATCTTCAATCATTATTGAAAGCTTCATTCCGTATAGGAGCTTTCCCTTGACAGTTAGGCAGTTGGTGGAATGATCGAATTTGGTTTCCTGTGTCATGAACTCCTTCAAGAAGAATTCAGTCCAGTTTATCTTCGCATGATCATAGATGGCCATCATCATCTGAATCTTCGGCCTTGACACTTGGTCGAATGACCCAGCCTGACTCGTCAGAATCTGAGTGACGATGTAGGCTAATGCTCTGTACTTAGGGAGCATAGCATTCTTCGGGAAAGCGGCTCTAAAGGTTGTAGGCTTCGCGCAGAATATCTCCAGATACTCGTCCATAATATCATCCTTGTAGCCAACAGTGCTGAATCCGGTGTTCGGAAGCTGAAAGCTCCGCTGAAGAGCTTCTTTAATCGACATCTGCTTAATCTCCGATACAGCACGAGCGGGTCAGCGACATGATGAATAACGAAACGGCATCTGATGTCGCCGTCAACTGACTCAGAATTCAAATACAGCTCTGAGATCTGACGCGGAAGGAAGTATGAGGGCTTCCTTGAGAGGAAACCTTTCAGCCCTAACGCCTTCAGCGCGTCGAAGATGTCCTCTATGAAATCCAACTCGCACGCGTCGAATTCCATTATAAGCTCACACCATACGCGATTCTTCTCTAGGATCTCTTGCATATTGGCTGGAACAATAACGTCCCTTCCTCCCATGATTATAATCTGCAAAATAGGATGTTAGTATCGAAAAAGAATATTATTAGAAAACATATACGATACTCAATAAACATGAAGATTTACCAAAGTATTTTTTGAGAGATTTTAATAGAAGTTTGCAAAGGAACAAATGCTTTTCTCAAAAAGATTTCTAGGGTTGAAAAGTTGCAGAAAAATGGTGGTTTCTAACTTTGAATGTGTTTTATATATGATCAAGAAGGTGAACAATTAATAATCCACGGTTCAATTTAAAGCTGCTTTATGAGATGGACTGCTAGGATTTAATGTTATAAAATAGGCAATGATCAACATAGCCGCCTATGTCAAATTACAATTGTGTATAGCCAAAGAAGTAAGTTGATTAGACATGCATGTAATGCGCCGCAGAGTTCAGCATACTTTACATAGAATGTCGTGTATTAAATGTAAACCTTTATATTAAATGACATTTTCTAAGGCATTGAATATGAAGCTGAATCTGAATCATTAATGCACAGAATATTTCATTGGCTACTGAGTAGAGATACACAAACCTGTCAGCTGAACATCGTAGTCAGCTGATACCTCGTGTAGATGGTTGTTGAGTCTCTATATACTGAATAAGTTCAGTACTGAGAGTGAATATTCCCCCTTGTTGAATGCTCCTCTCCTGAATCCACTTATTGACTAGAGTCAGTAGGGTCCAGCAGACCTAGCTCTACTGAAAGTTCTCTGAATCTGGCTTCAGCTAGAGGCTTGGTCAGAATATCTGCCCTTTGATGGTCAGTATGGATCTTCTCCATCCTGATATCCTTCTTTTCGACATGATCACGAATGAAGTGGTGTCTGATGTCCACGTGCTTGCATCTAGTATGACGTACAGGGTTCTCAGTGATTGCAATCGCACTGGAGCTATCGCCAAAGGATTTGGGCGCAGCAACTTCTGGAAGCCATGTATTCAACTTCAGTAGTTGGCATCGCTACTGAATGCTGTTTCTTTGAAAACCACGAAATCAGCTTACTGCCAAGGAACTGACAAGTTCCAGAAGTTGACTTTCGGTCAATCCTACATCCTACATAGTCAGCATCAGAATAACCAGTTAGTTCAATATTATCATCTGTTGGATACCATAAACCCATGTCAGGTGTTCCTCTGAGATAGCGGAGAATCTTCTTTGCTGAGTCCATGTGACTCTACTTAGGATTCGCCTGAAATCGAGCGCAGACACCTACTGCATAAGTTATGTCAGGTCGAGTAGCAGTTAGATATAATAATGAACTAATAATAGCACGAAATTCAGTATGGTCTACTGACACTCCCTCTTTATCAAGATCAATTTTCATATTCGTGTTCATCGAGATCTTAACTGGTTTCCCGGATGTGCAACCGAACTTCTTGATGAGGTCACGAGTGTATTTGCCTTGATTGATGAATGTTCCCTTCTCAGATTGTTTGACTTGAAAACCATGGAAGTAATTCATCTCTCCCATCATCGACATCTCGAACTTATCCTTCATCATTTTCTCAAATTGTTGACACATGATAACATTCTTCGATCCAAATATTATGTCATCTACGTAGATCTGCACAAATAAGATGTCGTCTTCCAGTCGAATGTTGAATAATGTGGGTCTACTGTGCCTTTCTGAAAACCTTTTTGAAGACGAAACTCAGACAGGGTATCGTACCAAGCCCCGAGTGCTTGTTTTAACCCATACAGAGCCTTTTTGAGTCTGTAGACCTGATGTCCCGAAAGCCGGGAGGCTATTCTACATAGACTTCTTCTTTCAGTATGCCATTCAAGAACACAGACTTCACATCCATTTGATAAACTCTGAATCGCTGATGTGTTGCGTAGGCTAGGAATAGTCTGATTGCCTCCAATCTTGCTACTGGAGCGAAAGTTTCGTCGAAATCTATTCCTTCGGCTTGACAGTAGCCTTTTACCACGAGTCTTGCTTTGTTCCTTACTATAACGTTGTTTTCATCTCGCTTGTTCTTGAAGACCCATTTAGTTCCAATCACATGTTGATGCCGGGGTCTGTCAACAAGCTCCCATACTTCGTTTCTCGTGAACTGGTTCAGCTCCTCCTGCATAGCTATGATCCAATCAGCATCCTTGAGTGCGTCCTCAACTGACTGAGGTTCTTCAGTAGACAAGAAGCAGGAATATAATGCGCTTTCTCCCTGACAAAATCTGGATCTTGTCTTTACACTTGCTGTAGGATCTCTAATAATCAAGTCAGAAGTGTGAGCGTCCAGCCACGATCGACGATTTTTCAACTCTTTATCTGGAATTTGTTCAACACAGATAGTAGGTGAGTTAGGCATTTCAATTGTACTATTATGAGATTAAAGTAATTCAGTTACGAAAGTTGGGTCTACTGAGTTACCAGGTTCAGGGGCATTCAGCTCAGGAACTTCAGTTGTTCTCCTGAATTATTAACCTCAGTAGAGGTCTCAGTTACCACTTGGGTTTCTTCATCGACCTGAGTTACCTGGGATTGACTCTGTTCAGTAGAGTCAATCTGTTCAGCTACTTCTGCTGTTGGCTGAGATTCAGTTGTCTTATCTTCAATTTCCTCTTCTGAATCATCATCCCAACACAGCTGGATCTTTTCAACTTTGTCTTTTAGGCTCAAATCCTGTAGCTGCTTACTGATGTCCTCAGATTCTGATTTAGAGTTCCTGCTACTGTCTTTAGTAGCAAACTCATTAAAAACAACATGAGGGCTTTCCTCTACGCAAAGGGTCCGGTAGTTAAAAACTGTGAAGGCTTTGCTGACCCGGGAGTATCCTAAGAAGACTCCCTGGTCTGACCTGCTATCAAAAGTCTTTAACTGGTCCTTCCCATTATTGTGGATAAAGCACGAACACCCAAAAATAAGGAAATAAGATATGTAAGGCTTCCTTCCGTTCCCTAGTTCATATGGTGTCTTCTTATGCTGCTTAGTCAGTAGAGATATGTTCTGAGTGTAACATGCAGTGTCAGTTGCTTCTGCGCAGAATTTGGTTGGGAGTCCTGAGTCTGTGAGCAGGGTTCTTGCTGCTTCTTTGAGTGTTCTGTTCTTCCTTTCAGCAACCTCACTGCGCGCGGCAGACGTCTCATGCTCTATGCCTTCAGTTTTGCAGAACTCCTCCACCATCGAATTCAGGAACTTAGTTTCGTCTGTCTGAATGTATCTTTATAATTTTAGTGTTCTTCTCGACACTGAGCTTTTTCAGAAGCGTAGGCAACTCTGTTTTGTCGTCAGACTTGTTGGCAATAAATATGACCCATGTGTAGCGCGAGTAGTCATCAATGACCACTAAAGTATACTTTTTGCCTCTGATCGTCACTGGAGAGACTGGACCGAATAAATCCATATGTAGCAGCTGAAGGATTCCATCAGTGAAAGGCGATGGAATAGGTGGATTTTGCTTCTTTGTTTGCTTTCCCTTCAGACATGCTTCACACTGAGTGTCTTTGCTGAATACTTCATTCGACAGTCCTCTTGCTAGAGCGTTTCTAGCTAGCCTGTTGAGCGTCTTGAAGTTGAGATGGCTAAGTCTTCTGTGCCAGAGCCACCCCGTTCTGTTGTCGTTCTTTGCCAACAAACAAGCTTTAGGTTCAGCTGAGTTCCAGTCAGCTACGTAGATATTCCTTTTGCTCGAACCTGATAACACTGTTTTCCCAGTAGATTTGTCAATGACATCACAGAAACCAGCGTAAAAAATCACTCTATTCGAGTTATCACAAAATTGACTAACAGAGAGAAGATTATGCTGAAGTCCTTCAACATATGATACTCTTGGAACTATAGCGGTTCCAATGCTGAGTGTTATATAGCCTCTGGTATAGCCTTTTGCGTTGTCTCCGAACTCGATTCTGGGTCCTTCTTCAGTAGTATAATTCTTCAGTAGGTCCTTCTGGTATGTCATATGTCTTGAGCATCCACTGTCCACATACCATGGGTCCTTGTGCACCTGCAAAACAAAATTATATTCAAGTACCCTTTATTTTTTAGTTTGGGTCCTTAGATGTTAGTTTTGGAAACCCAAATCTAGCCGGTTCTCTGAGCCTACGGGGGTAGATGATGAGGCTCCATGACTGAATCCAAGTCCCTTCTTGCAGTGCTTAGGCTTGTTGCTGGCAAGCATTGCCTCAAACTTCTTTTCAGCGCCCATGTACTGCTCTGTCATGAGATTCCTCCAGACATCATCACTCTTCTTAAGCGTTTCATGCTCGGTCTGAAGTCCTGATAAATCTTGCTTCAGTAGACTCAGTTCAGTATCCTTCTGAGTCAAGTCATTGGTCAATACTGAGATCTGATCTTCTTGATGCTGAGACTTTGCCATCAGAGAGTTAATCTCCTCCCTGAGTCTCAACACAAGTCCTTCTGACTCAATAGCAACCTGACTCTCCTGAGAAAGTCTCTAATTCTCCATTTTCAGGGTATCCAACTCCTGAAGAGTCTTACTGAGCTGCAGGCTCATCTGAATCTACTCATCTAATAATTCTTCGCAGGCGTTCGAGATGTCCAGATTCTCATCTGCACCTGAAATAGTGTCGTATGTGCAGTATGAAGAGGAGTTAAATGGAGCGTGAGAATTTACCTCATCCTCTTCTCCTGCCGTAAGACACCTTTGAGCATCTTCTTCAAGCTCTAAAGCCATGAATGCCGCTTCATCATCTGATGAATTCATGAAGGAGTCGACTTCATCTGAGTCGTCTGAGTGTTCACCGACAATATATACTTGACGCTTCTTGATGAACTTCTCCCTTCGAGCTTTGTGTGCTGCTCTCTCAGCAGTACTGAGCTCAGGACAGTCATACTAATAGTGTCCTGGCTTCTTGCAGTTGTAGCAGGTAGTGACTCTTTCTTCTTTGCTCTCGCTGTCTTTCGACTGAGCGGAGTCTTCCTGTTTCCTGCAATCAGAAGTATGCGATTAAGGAGTGCGTTTGGGTGTATATTCAGACTTACCCTTGGAGTCTCTGACGACTCTAGATAGTTTTCTGCGCCTCTCCTTCTCCTTCTGATACTTCACGACAAGCAGTGCGTATTTCTTAGCTAGGTGTCCTTTTTGTAGATTACTGAGTGAAGGTTCTTCCTTGCTAGACGCGGGAGCCGCTGTGCTGACTGATGCTTTGAAAGCATGGTCGATTTGAGTGTTAGCCTCAGCTCGCTACTTCCTTTGGGGTAGGCCGAACTCGAACTCCTCAGCTTTTAACTCTGAAAAGATATGATCAGGAGAAACAACATCTAAGTTAGAATGTCTCAGTAAAGTAGCAAATAGAGTCCAATGTCCGTCCGACAGTGCTCTCAATATCTTGAGATTCATTTCTTGGTTGGAGAACGTCTTCCGAAACCCGTTGATGGTGTTCATCAAATCCGTAAATTGTACGTTGAGATCTTCAATCGTGTCACCGTCATGAGAGATAGTCTCTCCAGCTTTTGAAGTTCCAGCGCCACTTTGTTTGCTTTGATCTTCTGAGTCCCCCGATTCAGCAGCGCTAGAGCATCCCAGAGTTCCTTCACGGACTTGCAGTCCTGAACTCTCCCGAGATAGGAATCACTCAGGGTGGTTGTTGGGAGATGATTCAGTCTTCTCATAATCAGTTGAGACATAACTCAGTTGCCCTGTGCACTGAATACTTACTGAATATTTGAAGATCCCAAAACCCTATCTTGGTTGATGAACCATTCAGTTGTAACCTGTTTTGTTTTGTCTTAGAGGTTTCAGACTCAGTAGACACTATGCATCTGGTTCAGGCGCTCAGTAGATTACCTGCCTCAGTACCAGAAGTAGAAGACTCAGTAATACTGGACTCAACAGGAGCAGTATACTGAAAGGAGTCAGTGGAACTGAACTCAGCAGGAGTAGTTCACTGAACTCGGAGCTGATCTTCAGTAGAGCCGACTCAGCAGGAGCATGCTACTAAACAGAGATCAGACTCAGCAACGGCTGGACAGTCGTCTGACTGTCAGATTCTCTAAAATTCAAATCAGCCGAGTCAATACGAGGAAGAAAGATGTTAGCTTCAGATCTCCTTGAAGTCTGTTCTCTCTCACCTACTTTCCTGAACCTCGACCAATGACAAGCAGCCACCTGTCCTATACCTGTTAAAGTTGCAAGTCAATAACTTTCCAGAAACGGAGGGAAATGACATTGCAACCATACTTTGAAAGAGCCGTTAGCTACCCAAAAGAGAGAGACAAAGGATCGTCATCTCCAATGGATCTATCCTAATCTCTGTTCTATAAATAGAGGGATAAAATCAAATTGAAGAGCACGAGCATACACGAGAATACGAGTGAACCAACGAACACACAAACGAACTCAGTGCATTCAAAGAGCAACTCATAAATGCCTTAAGTCTTCCGCAAGAAGTTCAAAGAGACAATCTCCGGTGAAAGACTATATATCTGCTTATAGGGAACCAAGCTGAATCAGAATTATACAGCCTCTAGTATCCAAGCGAATGAACACGAACCCAAAGTTTATACTTAGCTGTTTGTCGCTCTAGAAGCCACATTCTTGTGCCCTATCCCTCTAACCTAAGCTCAACTGTTCATATCCATAGCTTAGACGAAGGCGTTCACAATTGCATTGATTCTTATTTTAAAGGACTCCTTCATTGTTGGAGAGTTTTTTCAAACGCTTAGTTTGATACCCTGTAAATTGAGACTTGCTCAGTATAAATTTCACGACCAGTGTTTGTCCAGTGTACAAACCGACTGAGACTATCTCAGTATAATACATAGCTTCCTAATCTCTCGGGACAGTGGACTTAGGATTGTTGGATCCGAACCACTTTAAAAATCGCCTATGTTCTTTGTTCTTTATTCATTGTTGCATTGATTTACTGTGCATACTGAAAATATCTTTAAACTCATTCATCTAAGTTTCAGCAATCTTAATCGACTGCACTAATATACTGAAACTGTTTTTGATAAAATGTTTTCCTAACTCAACTGAATTTGGGCCTACACATTTCCGCACTACTGAACTCTATCTGAACAGTACTGAATTCTGACTCTAGTCAACTAGCAGGCCTCAGTAAATCCAGTCACTCTGCCACGCGATTCAGAACAGTTTATCTGGTCTGCTGAATTCGTTCAGTACGACACTCTCCTGAAAAGGACTGTTCGCGTTTTAAGTTGAGAAATCGGTTTTCAGGTGTATTCACCCCCCCCCCCTCTACACCTGAACGTTACTCTCGGGACCAACAATTGGTATCAGAGCAGGAGTTCTATAAGACTCTTGTTATTCTGAAACTGGTCTACTTGATTGGATCCGGAAAATGTTTTCACTGCATATCATTCTTCATTCATATCATTATTCATTATGTCTGATATATCAGGAATCAGAATGGTACCCATGTTCTCAGTAGAGAACTATGGTGTTTGGCGGGTCAGAATGGAGGCACATCTGACCTCCCTCCACGACAGCATGACAGAGGTTCTAGAGGACGGACCTATCGTTCCAATGGTAGATAGCGTCGTAGCTCAGGACCCAGCACAGGGAGGAGGAATGGTGACCAGGAAGAAGATACCCAAAGACAGAAGTCTCTTCACCCCTGAGGAGAAGGAGCTTCACAACTTAGACCGCGTCGCCGGAAACGCCATACTGACCACTCTGAGCAATTCTTATCTCAGAATAGTTCAGGACTGCAAGTCCACTAAAGAACTCTGGGATGCTCTAGAGCTACTGAGTCGGGGGACTCAGAAGATCAAAGTGAACAAATTCGCGCTGGAACTTCAGAAGCTGGAGAGACTGTCTCTCATGCCTGGTGACTCCATTGAAGATCTCAACGTCAGATTCACGGATCTGATGAACTCTATCAACGGGTTGGGAAAGACATTCTCCAACCGAGAGATAAATCTCAAAATTTTGAGGGCACTGCCAGACGGTCACTGGACTCCCTTTGCTACCTTATTGCGTCATTCTAATTTAGATATTGTTACTCCTGACCACATCTTTTCAGAACTTAAAGCTGGGGAGTTCGAGTTTGGCCTACCTCAAAGGAAGCAGCGAGCTGAAGCTGACACCCAAGTCGACCATGCCTTTAAAGCATCAGTCAGCACTGCAACTCCAGCATCTAGCAAGGCTGAACCTTCACTCAATGACATACAAGAAGGAAACTTAGCCAAGAAGTACGTGCTGCTTGCCGTGAAGTATCAGAAGGAGAAGGAGAGTCGCAGGAAGCTCTCAAGAGTCGTCAGAGACTCTAAGGCTAAGAATGAATATACACCTAAGCGCACTCCTGACTCCCATACTTTTGAATGCAGGAAACAGGAAGACTCAGCTCAGTCGAAAGACAGCGAAAGCAAAGAAGAAAGAGTCACAACCTGCTATAACTGCAAGAAGCCAGGACACTATCGCATGATTGTCTCCCGAGCTCGATCGTCTTGAAAGAGCAGCACGAAAAGCATGAAGGGAGAAGTTCATTAAGAAGAGACAAGCATATATTGTTGGTGAACTCTCAGACGACTCAGATGAAGTCGACTTCTTCA
Organism: Lavandula angustifolia; assembly: GCA_028984105.1. Classification (NCBI taxonomy): domain Eukaryota; kingdom Viridiplantae; phylum Streptophyta; class Magnoliopsida; order Lamiales; family Lamiaceae; genus Lavandula; species Lavandula angustifolia. Next base: position 12,150,965 of record CM054822.1, read on the forward strand.
TGGATTCATCAGACGATGAAGCAGCTTTCATGGCCATAGAGCTTGAAGCTAAAGAAGACGCTGAAAAGTATCTCATGGTAGGAGAAGAGGATGAGGTAAACTCTCACGCACTATTTAACTCCTCTTCACACTACACACACGACACTATTTTAGGTGCAGATGAAAATCTGGACATCGCGATTGCATACGAAGAACTACTCGACGAGCAGATTCAGATGTGTCTGCAGCTCAATAAGACTCTTCAGGAGTTGGATACCTTGAAAGTGGAGAATCAGAGACTTTCTCAGGAGAGTCAGGTTGCTACTGAGTCAGAAGGACTTGTGTTGAGACTCAGGGAGGAGATTAACTCTCTAATGGCCAAGTCTCAGCATCAAGAAGATCAGATCTCAGTACTGACCAATGACTTGACTCAGAAAGATACTGAACTGAGTCTACTGAAGCTAGAGTTGTCAGGACTTCAGACCGAGCAAGAATTGTTGAAGAAAAGTGATGATGTCTGGAGGAACCTGATGACAGAGCAGTACATGGGCGCTGAAAAGAAACTTGAAGCTATGCTAGCAAGCAACAAGCCCAAGCATTGTAAGGAGGGACTTGGATTCAGCCATGGAGCCTCCTCATCTGCCCCCGTACGCTCAGAAAACCGGCTAGCTGATAGGTTTGTTCAAGGGGAGACCATCAATGCAGAGATACTGAGCCCCCTAGCCAAGAACAAACAGAAGATGAAGGCACCTCATCCCAGTTATCAGCATTCTGGCAAGAAGATCAGCACCAAATCACCCTAGTTCAGTCAAGGGGGAACCAGCAAAGCAAAATGTGCTGATCAGTATGGACCTCCGCAGCTAAGGCATCCAGCTCAATATGGGTCATACTACTATGATCCTATAGTCAGAAGAGGATCCAAAGGTCAGAAGAAGAAGAAGAAAGCCGTACAGAAGGCAAAGGTCAGCAGTCCACCCACTCAGAAGATCAGGACTCCTGAACCTGAAAAGCCTCAAAAGTCAGCATCGACCAGTCCAGTGGTCAACTATGTTGATAAAAGTGGAAAGAAACTGTCTGAGACAACCAGGGTCGTATGACAGATTTGGATTTCCAAAACTAACATCGAAGGACCCAAAATAAAAAATAAAGGGTACTTGAATATAATTTTGTTTTGCAGGTGCACAAGGACCCATGGTATGTGGACAGCGGATGCTCAAGACATATGACATACCAGAAGGACCTACTGAAGAAGGACCGATAATCGAGTTCGGAGACAACGCAAAAGGCTATACCAGAGGCTATGGAACACTCAGCATTGGAACCGCTACAGTTCCAAGAGTATCATAAGTTGACGGACTTCAGCATAATCTTCTCTCTATTAGTCAATTTTGTGATAAAGTTGAAAAGATCCAGCTATATTGGGATGATGATTCAGATGAAGAAACTGAAGATAAGTCTACTGAATCTCAGCCAGCAGCAGAGGTAGCTGAACAGATTGACTCTTGAGAACAGAGTCAATCCCAGGTAACTCAGGTCGATGAAGAAACCCCAGTGGTAACTAAGACCTCTACTGAGAATAATAATTCAGGGGGAACTAATGATGTTCCTGAGCTAAATGCCCCTGAACCTGGTGACTCAGTAGATCACACTCTTTTAACTGAATTGCTTCAATCTCAGAATAATACAACTGAAATGCCTAACTCACCTACTATCTGTGTTGAACAAATTTCAGATGAAGAGTTGAAACATTGTAGATCGTGGCTGGACGCTCACACTTCTGATTTAATTATTGGAAATCCTTTAGCATGCGTAAAGATAAGATCCAGATTCTGTCAGGGAGAAAGCCCCTTATATTCCTGCTTCTTGTCTACTGAAGAACCTCAGTCAGTTGAGGATGCACTTAAGGACGCTGACTGGATCATAGCCATGCAGGAGGAGCTGAATCAGTTCACGAGAAACAAAGTTTGGGAGCTTGTTGACAGACCCCGACATCAACATGTGATCGGAACCAAATGGGTCTTCAAGAACAAGCGAGATGAAAACAACGTCATAGTAAGGAACAAAGCAAGGCTCATGGCAAAAGGCTACTGTCAAGCTGAAGGGATAGATTTCGACGAAACGTTCGCTCCAGTTGCAAGATTGGAGGCAATCAGACTATTCCTAGCCTATGCAACACATGAGAGATTCAGAGTCTATCAAATGGATGTGAAGTCTGCATTCCTGAATGGCGTACTTAAAGAAGAAGTCTATGTAGAACAACCTCCCGACTTTCAGCAGGGACATCAGGTTTATAGACTCAGAAAGGCTCTGTATGGGTTAAAACAAGCACCCAGGGCTTGGTACGATACCCTGTCTGAGTTTCTTATTCTGAAAGGTTTTTACAAGGGCACAGTAGATCGCACATTATTCAGCATTCGACTGGAAGAAGATATTTTACTTGTGCAGATCTACGTAGATGACATCATCTTCGGCTCGAAGAACGTCATCATGTGTCAGCAGTTTGAGAAAATGATGAAGGATAAGTTCAAGATGTCAATGATGGGAGAAATGAACTATTTCCTCGGGTTTCAAGTCAAACAATCAAAGAAGGGAACGTTCATCAATCAAGGTAAATACACTCGAGACCTCATCAAGAAATTCGGTTGCACATCCGGCAAACCTATCAAGATCCCGATGAACACGAATATGAAAATTGATCTTTATAAGGAGGGAGTATCAGTAGACCAAACTGAATTTCATGCTATTATTGGTTCTTTATTATAGTTAACAGCTACTCATCCTAACATAACTTATGCTGTAGATGTCTGCGCTCGATTTCAGGCGAATCCGAAGCAGAGTCACATAGACTCAGCAAAGAAGATTCTCCGCTATCTCAGAGGAACACCTGACATGGGTTTATGGTATCCAGCTGATGATAATATTGAACTAACTGGTTATTCTGATGCTGACTATGCAGGATGTAGAATTGACCGAAAGTCAACTTCTAGAACGTGTCAGTTCCTTGGCAGTAAGCTGATCTCATGGTTCTCAAAGAAACAGCACTCAGTTGCGACGTCAACTACTAAAGCTGAATACATGGCTGCCGAAAGTTGCTGCGCCCGCGACTATGACGTCATTCAGAATGAAGTGCCGATCTTCTGCGATAGTACCAGTGCAATTGCAATCACTCAGAATCCTGTACTTCACACGAGATGCAAGCACGTGGACATTAGACACCACTTCATTCGTGATCATGTCAAAAAGAAGGATATCAGGATGGAAAAGATCCATACTGATTATCAAAGGGCTGATATGCTGACCAAGCCTCTAGCTGAAGCCAGATTCAGAGAACTTTCAGTAGAGCTAGGTCTGCTGGACCCTACTAACTCAAGTCAGTAAGTGGATTCAGGAGAGGAGTATTCAGTAAGGGGGAATGTTCACTCTCAGTACTGAGTAAATTCAGTACGTAGAGACTTAGCAACCATCTACACGAGGTATCAGCTGACAGCTGACAGGTTTGCGTATCTCTACTCACTAGCCAATAGAATATTTTTGTGCATTTATGACTCAGATTCAGCTTCGTATTCAATGCCTTAGAAAATATCATTTAATATTAACGGTTTACATTAAATACACGACACTCTATGTAAAAGCATGCTGAACTCTGCAACGCATTAAATGCATGTCGTATCAAGTTACTTCTTTGGCTATATACAACTGTATTTTGACTTAGGCGGCTAATTTGATTATTGCCTATTTTGTAAAATCTAATCCTGGTCGTCCATCTCAAAAAGCATGTTCAAACTGAACCGTAAATAATTAACTGTTTATCTTCCGTAAGATATATATATATATATATATATATATATATATATATATATATATATATATATATATATATATATATATGTTCAAATGTTTGAAACCGCCATTTCTACTCTACAAATATCTTTTGAACCCTAGATTTTGTGAGATTATCCCTACTCCTTTACTAAACTTATCTTTCAAAACTTCTCACAAAAATCTTTGGTAAATTTCAATGATCATTCAGTATCGTATATGTTTATTTTTCTTGTACTTTATTGGATACTGATCTACTGTGTTTGCAGATTACAGAATATGACATGAAATATTGTGGTTGCTCCTACCGATATGCAGGAGATCCTTGAGAAGGATCGGGTCTGGTGCGAACCAGTAATGGAGTTCGACGCTTGTGACCTTGATTACATGGAAGAGATCTTCTTCGCCCTTCGTGAAACTGGGCTTGAAGGTTTTCTGACAAGGACGTCGTCGTTCTTCCTTCCACGCCAGATAGCTGAGCTCAATCTAAACTCGGAATCAGTAGAGGGAGACATCCAATGCCGCTTTGTCGTTCATTCAGTAGGCGACCCCTCTCGTACTGATATTGAAGTCAAGCAGATGTCTATCCGAGAAGCACTCCAGAGAAGCTTCAACCTACCCAATGAAGGATTCACCACAGTAGCGTACAAAGATGATTTAATAGATGAATATCTGACAGAGTTCTGTGGAAAGCCGACTACTTTTAGAGCCGCATTCCCGAAGAATGCAATGCTTCCACAATATAGAGCATTGGCCTACGTCGTGCCTCAGCTGCTGACGAGTCAGGATGGCTCCTTCGATCAAGTGTCAAGGCCAAAAACTCCAGCTTATGATGGCCATACACGATAGAGCAAAAATCAACTGGAGTGAATTCTTCCTCAAAGAATTCATGACGCAATCAGCTAAGTTCGACAAGTCATCCAAACGGCTGAGCGTCAAAGGAAAGCTACTGTATTGTCTAAAGCTTTCCGTGATGATCGAAGATTTCTGCGGATCGGACAACATTACCTTCGCTGATAAGCAGTACTTCAACCAAAAGAAGGTCCGATTCCAGAATAGGGCAGTGGCCCTTCAGCAGATCGGATCAGGGCCCGCTGATCCTAAGTCCGGGACTCAGAAGACTTCTACACCAACCAAGGAGAGGTCCCCTTCCAAATCTACTCCAAAAACACTGACCAAGAGGCTGAAGAAAGTCAGTGAGGTCGTCCCGGAGGCAGAGCCTGAGGCAGTGGTTGCTGAGCCTCCTCTGCAGTTGAGGGATGAACCTGAGTCATCCGAGAAGACACCATCAGTGGAGAAGGCAGTCTCCACTGAGCGTGGTGAAATAGTGGACCAAGGGGTCCAAGCTGAATCTGTGGAAACACTGGACAACCCCTTGGACGTTCCACCACTCAGCAACATACCATCTGCTGAGAAGCAGCCGTCTCCAATTGAGGTAGAAGACTCGGAGACAGCTACAGAATCAGAATCGATCGGGATTGAGGCCTCAGCTCTCAAATCACGAGCCTCCCGAGAGATTACTGAATGGATTCCGGAGATAGCCATCCACAACAATTTGGTCTTATTAGCAGGGCAGCCTAGGCTCCACATGTTGATCCGGTTCCAGGAGTGGCATAATCTGAAGCGCCTTATCATTCATCACTCCTGCGAACAGCTCCATGAGGAGGAGCAAATAATAAGGGGGAAGATTGGCTACTCAGAGCCATCCGACCTCGGCACTCTTGAAAGTCTGAGGGCTGCGATGCTCGCAATGCTGAACGATAGACAACCCGTCTCAGCATCAGCACCCTCAGATGGGTCTGACCTTGATGGTCAGGACCCACCCCATGATTCAGGCCCTGAGAAGCCTGATTAGGGATCTTAACTGGACAAGGATGCTCCCACATCCACTGCTGAACCGCCGCTCAACATCCTTGGTCCAGGTCAGTCGGCGGCTGGTACTTCAAAGGCAGCTAAACCATCTCAGCTACTCTTGAGTCTGGCTTTGAAGTAGCGCCCAGCCCGAGAAGCCGACGCTCGAAGTCAGTGGCCAGGGCACTGAGGAATCAAAGTACTCAGAACCGACTACTCGCCCGTACCGTCCACAAGACGTGGAGGCAAACTACTGAGGCTCAAAGTGCTGAACTCAAGGGACTCAGAACAGCTATTCAAACATCTCCAGTCCCTGATTTCTCCAACATTCTGAACAACGCACTTGCCGCACAGAGAGCCAACTTTGATGAATAGCTGAAGACGATTCAGGCTGGCCAAGCTCAACTTCTAGAAGACTACAAGGCCGCTCAGAAAGCTCATACTGAATCCATCACCTCCATCTCTCAAGCCTCAGATCTCAGGCTCCAAACCATTCAGAAGGCGATCGAAGAGAGAGTGGAAAACCAGCTGAAAGAATTCCAGGCAGCAGCAGACGCCTCCCACAAGAAATACAGTGCTCAGCTTACTGAGGAGAGGAATGAGCTGCACGAGAAGCTGACTAAGCTGCAAAATGCCTTGGAAGATCTGGCTACAAGAGTCTGGACAAAAAGGTATCAGTCCCCCCCCGAGCAAATTTGCTGATGCCAAAAAGGGGGAAGGAAAAGAAGGAAAAGGAAAGATACCGGAACTGGTACTGAAGGTACCAAAAAGAGCAAGGTCAGTAGCAGGGGAAACTCAGACTCAGACAACCGCTCCCACTGGACCCTCTACTCAGACTGGCGAGACCCAGGGTGTCTCAGCAGCAGGCGATGTAGTGTCTGCTGAGACCGGCCCAAGCGGCTCAGGACCCAAGGAAGTAGCTACTCAGGCAACCCAAACACCCTCTGACATTATCAAAGAGGTTGTTGAGTATGCTGACGAGGAGTCAGAAGAGGAAGAGGTTCCTCTACCTCCTCCAGTTGCCGGGAAAGGCAAGAAAGTTATGACACTTCCTACCCCTCCTTCTAAGAAGAAAGGACCCAAAAGGTATGTTACTCCGGAGGAGGAAGCTCAGATAGCTGCTGACGAGAAGTTACCAAGGGAAATTGCTGAAGCTGAAACTACTAATAAGCCTAAGAAGAAGCCAGCTAAAGGCAAGACAAAGGCTCCAGCGGGAGGAAAGAAGACTGGACCTAGACTGCCTCCTCGAACTCTAAAACTCAGTGATGAGGCAGACAAGGAAAATGAGAAACAGCAGCAGTAGCAGACTACTGGACAGCAGGGCACTTCAAAAGAAAAATCAACCACTCCAGCTGATTCAGAAGAAGAACCTCACAAACCCTCCTATGTCCCTTCTAAGGAACAGGATCTTGAGATGCAAGAAATATGGACTCAGATGGAGAGGTACTTGTATAGAGGAGAAGAAGCTAGACAGATAGAAGCAACTCGAGAAAGGCTCAGATTAACAGACCTTGAAGCTCTGAGGCTGAAAGCTGAACAAGAAGCGAGTCATAGGATTCTTGAGAAAGCTGACATTCCATAGAGATACAGAAGGTTCAGGAAGCCTACTGATCTCAAAATTCACAGATGGCCGAGAGTTGATGAATGGATGCCTTGGGAAGTAACTCAAAGGTGGGAGACGCTGAAGGCTGAATTCATTAAACGGAATTATTTCTGGAGGTACTGGGCTGAGAAGCACAAGTCTGTAGCCTTTGCTGAATGGCTCATGAGGGCCGACATAGAAATGTTTGGCAGAGTTCAGAAGGCTGTAAAAGACAAGGTAGATGTAAGAGTACCAGGTCCAAGAATCATGCCGCCCCCACTGAAACTAGACGGCTCCGTTCACTATGGGGTCATTGAGAAGGAAGTCAAGGATGCTGCTAAAGCCAAGTTCCTAGATGAAGAAGATCCAGCTGACTTCGCTGAGATACTGAAGCTGAGGAAGGTCACCTACCGGATGTATGGACTGCCTCTTCCTGAATCCCAATCAAAGGACTTCAAAGACAGGATTAAGCGGTTCAGATGATGATTAGCTTCTGTATTTCTTTGTAACTTCTTTTCTATCTCTTCTAAGTAAAGCAGATGATGTAACTGTACTGAACCTTCTTCAATCTATAAAACATCTCTGTTGTTGGCCCTAACAATTCCTTATTGTCTAAATGGCCTTGTTTATTTTTATGCTTAACACTCAGAATCACTGAAGTGATTACTGACTCACACACTCACTGTTCTTATATATTTTTGTCAGTTTTTGCTTAGCTAGATTCTAATAGATTGCATAGATGGGGGAAGATGTTGTTAGACAGGGGGAAATTCCTGAGTACTTTCTGTATAGGTTCTGATATTTCTGCCCTGATTCCCTCAGTAGTCTAGGACTTGAAGAACAACTCCACTGATCCTACTTGTAACATTTGTAAGGAGCTCTGTTTCTCATAAGTCATAGTGTTAGGTTTTGGCATCATCGAATAGGGGGAAATTATTGGGAGATGATTCAGTCTTCTCACAATCAGTTGAGAGATAACTCAGTTGCCCTGTGCACTGAATACTTACTGAAGATTTGAAGATCCCAAAACCCTATCTTGGTTGATGAACCATTCAGTTGTAACCTGTTTTGTTCTGTCTCTGAGGTTTCAGACTCAGTAGACACTCTGCATCTGGTTCAGGCGCTCAGTAGATTACCTGCCTCAGTACCAGAAGTAGAAGACTCGCATATCTTGGACTCAAGCACGAGCAAGATATGCGAAAGGAGTCAGTGGAACTGAACTCAGCAGGAGTAGTTCACTGAACTCAGAGCTGATCTTCAGTAGAGCCGACTCAGCAGGAGCATCAAACTGAACAGAGATCAGACTCAGCAACGGCTGGACAGTCTTCTGACTGTCATATTCTCTAAAAGTCAAATCAGCAGAGTCAATACGAGGAAGAAAGAAGTCAACTTTTGATCTCCTTGAAGTCTATTCTGTCTCACCTACTTTCCTGAACCTCGACCAATGACAAGCAGCTACATTTCCTATACCTGTTAAAGCTGTTAGTCAACAACTTTCCAGAAATGGAGGGAAAGGACACTGCAACCATACTTTGAAAGAGCCGTTAGCTACCCAAAAGAGAGAGACAAAGGATCGTCGTCTCCAACGGATCTATCCTAATCTCTGCTCTATAAATAGAGGGATAAAATCTAATTGAAGAGCACGAGCATACACGAGAATACGAGTGAACCAACAAACACGCAAACGAACTCAATACATTCAAAGAGAAACTCATAAACGCCTTAAGTCTTCCGCAAGAAGTTTAAAGAGACAATCTCCGGCTAAAGATTACATATCCGCTAATAGGGAACCAAGCTGAATCAGAATTATACAGCCTCTAGTATCCAAGCGACTGAACACGAACCCAAAGTTTATACTTAGCAGTTCGTCGCTCTAGAAGCCACATTCTCGTTCCCTATCCCTCTAACCTAAGCTCAATTATTCATATCCATAGCTTAGACGAAGGAGTTCATAGTCGAACTGATCCTTATTGTAAAGGACTCCTTCACTGTTGGAGAGTTTTTTCAAACGCTTAGTTTGATACCCTGTAAACTGAGACTTGCTCAGTATAAATTTCAAGACCAGTGTTTGTCCAGTGTACAAACCGACTGAGACTATCTCAGTATAATATATAGCTTCCTGATCTTTCGGGACAGTGGACGTAGGATTGTTGGATCCGAACCACTTTAAAAATCGCCTGTGTTCTGTGTTCTTTATTCACTGTTGCATTGATTTACTGTGCATACTGAAAATATCTTCAAAATCATTCAACTAAGTTTCAACAAGCTTAATCGACTACACTAATATACTAAAACTGTTTTTGATAAAATGTTTTCATAACTCAACTGAATTTGGGCCTACACATTTCCACACTACTGAACTCTATCTGAACAGTACTGAATTCTTACTCTAGTCAGCTAGCAGGCCTCAGTAAAGTCAGTCACTCTGCCACGCGATTCAGAACAGCATATCTGGTCTGCTGAACTCATTCAGTATGACACCCTCCTGAAAAGGACTGTTCGCGTTTTAAGTTGAAAAATCGGTTTTCAGGTGTATTCACCCCCCCCCTCTACACCTGAACGTTACTCTCAGGACCAACAGTGATCAGTATGGCATTTCTGGCGACGCGGTCTAAGTTGTGAAGCTTCTTCTCCTCAGGGGTGAAGAGACTTCTATCTTTGGGGACCTTCTTCCCGGTCATCATGCCTCCTCCTTGTGCTGGATCTTGGGTTTCGACACTATCAATCGTTGGAATGATAGGTCCGTCCTCCAGTACCTCTGTCAGGCTATCGTGGAGGGAAGTCAGATGTGCCTCCATTCTGACTCGTCATACCCCATAGTTCTCTACTGAGAACATGGGTACCATCCTGATTCCTGACATATCAGACATTGAAGATTGTGATATGAATGAAGAATGATATGCAGTGAAAACATTTTCTGGATCAGTTCAAGTAGACCAGTTTCAGAAAACAAGAGTCTTAGAGAATTCCTGCTCTAATAGCAAATGTTGGTCCCGAGATAAATGTTCAGGTGTAGAGGGGGGGAGGGGTGAAAACACCTGAAAACACTTTCTCAACTAAAAATGCGAACAGTCCTTTTCAGGAAGGTGCCGTACTGAACATGTTCAGTAGACCAAATAAGCTGTTTTGAATCGCATGGCAGAGTGACTGACTTCACTGAGGCCTGCTAGCTGACTTAGGTCAGAATTCAGTACCGTTCAGCTGAAGTTCAGTAGGGTGCGGAAATGTGTAGACCCAAATTCAGTTGAGTTAGAAAACATTTTTAAGAAAACTGTTTCAGTATATTAGTGCAATCTTTTAAGCCTTGCTGAAACACAGTTGAATGATTTTGAAAGATATTTTCAGTATGAACAGAAATCAATGCAACAGTAAAAACACAACACAAGCAATTTTAAAGTGGTTCGGATCCAACAATCCTACGTCCACTGTCTCGAAAAGATCAGGAGGCTATTTTATTATACTGAGTTAGTCTCAGCCGGTTTGTGCACTAGACAAGCACTGGTCTTGACATTTATACTAAGCAAGTCTCAGTTTACAAGGTATCAAACTTAAGTGTTTGACAAACTCTCCAACTATGAAGGAGTTCTTTACAATAAAGATCAGTTCAAAGATGAACTCCTTCGTTCTAAGCTATAGATATGGTCTGCTGAGCTTAGGTTAGAGGGAAGGGAACGAGAAAGTGACTTCTAAAGCGACGAACGGTTAAGTATAGACTCTGGGTTCGTATTCAGTCACTTGGATACTAGAGGCTTATGATCTGATTCAGCTTGGTTCCCTTGAGCAAGTATGTCGCCTTTCGCTGGAGATAACTCTTTGAAGTTCTTGCGGAAAGCTTAAGTCGATTCTGAGTTGCTCGTGAATGCTCGTGTGTTCTTCGTTTTCAAGATGAGCTTCAATTTGAAATCTTCCCTCTATTCATAAAGCAGAGATATGGATAGATCCGTTGGAGACGACGATCCATGTGTCTCTCTCTTTTGGGTAGCTAACGGCTCTTTCAAAGTATGGTGACAGAGTCATTTCCCTCCATTTCTAGAAAGTTGTTGACTTGCAGCTTTAATCAGAAGGTGGACAGCTGGCTGCTTGTCATTGGTCGAGGCTGAAGAAAGTAGGTGAGAAACAGACTTCAAGGTGGATCTGAAGATGACTTCTCTATACCTCATATGACTCTGCTGATTTGACTTATGATATCTCCTAACTGTTAGATGACTGTCTGGCATTGCTTAGTCTGATCTATGTTCAGTAGCATACTCCTGCTGAGTTCAGCTCTGCTGAAGATCAACTCTGAGTTCAGTGAACTACTCTTGCTGAGTTCAGTTCTACTGACTCCTTTCAGTATACTGCTCCTGCTGAGTCAAGTACTACTGAGTCTTCTTCTTATGGTGTTGAGGCTGATAGTCTGCTGAAGAACCAGCGGACAGAACTGAACGCCTGAACCATGTCGATTGGTGTCTACTGATTCTGAAACTCTTAGAGATAGAACGAACACATACAACTGAATGGTTTATCAGTCAAAGTAGGGTTTTGGGATCTTCAAATCTACTGAGCACTAGGCTACTGAATCATCTCCCAACAGACTATGACTCAATTGCAGACCGTACAAGGAAAATCGGCTTCCTGACCTTTATCAGTCGAATGTCAGCAGAGAACATTCAGTATACGAGGTTTAGAAAGTCAACTCAGGTAGAAGACTGATGTCTGACAAGTCTCACCTACCGCCGCATACCTCGACCAATGAGAAACAAGCAAAGCTTACCTGCTCTGACACAAAAGCTGCTCTCATGCACAGAACGCCAACCACTCTACTACAACATTTAGAAAATGTAAGGGAACACAAGAGAACACAAGCTTTCAAGCGAAAAATCTCTAGCGAACTCAATGCCATACACAACGAAGAACTTTCTCTTTGAAGATTATCTTTGTTTAGTTCTTCTCTCTAGAGATCCTCTTGTTCCCCTTCTCTATCTAAGCATTCATTGTAATATCTTAAGCTTAGAACCTTCGAAGGAGTTCACTTTTAGTGAATTGTTCTTACTGTAAGAACTCCTTCATTGTGGGATATCATCTTTCAAACTTCGGTTTGAATCTGTAAAGTCGCTAAGGACTATAACTTAGAAGGTTCTGTCCAGTGCACAAATACCTTGTTGGGGCTTGCTTAGATAAATCAACAAGATCTCCTGTTCAACAGGATCGTGGATGTAGGATCTTGCGTATCCAAATCACGTTAAAAATTGCTTGTGTCGTCTACTATTTTTTTGCATTTGTGCTCATACTGTTTACAAAATCATACTTTTAATAAAACTAACTTGAAAAGTACACCAGCCAAAACTGTTTTGGTTTGCATAAAACGTTTTCAAAGAGACGAAGTTAAAATGGGCCCCACACTTATCCGCACAATATATGTGACTGAACTTCTCAATACTGCCTCAGTTAGTAGAAAGAACTCAGCTACTGAATCACTTTGCCCCGCGATCAGAAGGCTTATCTGGTAGTAAACCCGTTCAGTAGCAAAATTTAGTATTTAGCTGATCTTCGCGTGTGAGGAAAAATTTGCAATCAGGTGTATGTCCCCCCGTGCCCCCCCGACACCTGATACTCATCTCCGGTCCAACAATTAGTATCAGAGCGGTGTTCTTTTGATCATCGTTTTTGAAAACCTCTTGGTCTACTCAGACAGATCCGAAAAACATTTTCACTACACAAGCATCTCTTCATTCATCCCTATACTATTTGTCTATAATCTATGATATGTTAGGTATTCAGATGGCACCTATGTTGAATTATACAGTATGGCGTGTGAGAATGGAGGCACACCTTACATCGCTGCATGACAGCATGACTGATGTCCGCGAGATAGGACCAATAATTCCCATGATCGACAGTGTAGAATTTGCTGCTGTGAGAGGTTTAGGAGCACAAACTGGGCGAAGGTTCCCAAAGATAAAGTTGTCTTCACGCTTGAAGAGAAGAAACTGCACAATTTTGACCATGGAATGCAATCTTGACGAGGCTCAGTGATTCTCACCTCAAGAGAGTGCAAGAATGCAAAACAACTAAAAGAACTTTGGGACGCACTGGTTGTACTGAGCCAAGGATCCCAGTAAATCCATTGACGAGCTTAGCGTCAGATTCACAAACCAGATCAATGGGTTGGGGAGAACATTCACTAACAAACAGATGAACACCAAGATCTTGAGAGCGCTACCTCGACTGAAGTGGCTTCCTTTTGCTACTTATTTACGTCGCTCTGATCTTAATGATTTAACTCCTAATGTTATATTTTCAAAACTAAAGACGGAGGAGTTCGAGCATAGTCTACCCCAACGGTGTACTAGCGCTCCAGCTGACATACCAATTTACCATGCTTTTAAAGCAGCAGTCAGCACCTCTGGAGCTAGCCCCGGTTCAGCAAGCAAGTTGGTTGCAACATCAGTAGCAAAATCCACTATGACTCCTCTTGCTAAACGACACACGCTTCTGACTCTAAAATATCAAAGGGAGATGGAAAGAGTTAGAAAGCTGAAGAAATACCACAAAGATTCTCCCTCAGGTAAGAAACATAATCATAAAAGGGAAGAATCTAAACCTTCTCCTGAATCAGGAACACGGAGCCTGCTGCGAGTCCATCCAACGGCACATCTAAAAAGGTGGCAGAGTCTTTGTGTGCTATAACTGCAAGAAAGATGGACACTATCAGTACGATTGTCCGGAGCTCTCAGCTGCCCAACGAGCCGAACGACAGGCCATAAGAGATACATTTGCCTGGAAGAAGCAGGCCTACATTGCCGGAGAACTATCCGTCGACTCAACAGAGGAAGATACATTCATGTACTCTTCTGAAGATGAAGCTACATTTGTAGCTATTGAAGTCGGGGAATCAAATCCTGAAACATCGACTGAACAATGCCTGATGGCTGGAGAAGAGGCTCAAGTAAACTATAAACTGAATATAACCTCCAATTCACAAAACACACACGACACTTTCTCAGCTACAGGTGAACCACTAGATGTGATTCAAGCTTATGAAGATTTGCTAGAGGAGCAAATTTAGTTGAGCAGGGATTTCAGCATAACAGTTTAGGACTTGGAACAGGTAAAAGCTGAAAGTCAGAGACTTTCTTCTGATTGTCAGGTCTTTACTGATTCAGAGAGTCTTGTTGTGGGACAAAAGGAAGAGATTAAATCTCTCATGACTAAGTCTCAACATCTAGAAACTCAGATATCAGTCTTGACTAAGGACAATTCTGAGAAAGATAATGAGATAGCTAGGCTCAGTCTGAAACCCACTAAAGTTGAAAGTGAGTATGAGTCACTCAGAAGAGTGATGAAGTATGGCGAGGACTGATGACAGAACAGTACCTAGGAGCCAAGGAGAAGTTGGAGAGTATGCTTAGAGCGCAGAGGTCATTTTTTGTCAAGGACGGACTTGGCTACACACATGAAGCTTCAACCTCTACCTTAAAAGGCTTGGAAAAGCTGGCTGATCGGTTTGTCAGAGGGAAGTTCAAATTGCTGAACGTGTCACCCCTCAGGCGAAAAAAAAACACAAAATGATTGCACCTCAGCCCAGCAACAAGAAATTGACCTACGGTTCAAGACCCAAGACACCCAAACCCAACTCAGGGGGAACCAAAAGGTTTGATGGGCAGAGCAATATGGTGAACCAGTGTACGAACATCCTGCACATCATGGTTCTTACTACTATTAGCCCAATGTTAGGAGGAGCACGAAATATCAGAAGAAGAAAGCCCCTGAACCCAAAATTGCCAAGAAGTCAGTAACTCCATATTCAGTGGAGAAAGCACTGACAAAAAGGTTCAGAAGAAGAAAGAGTCTGAGACCCCCAAAGTCGCCAGACAGATTTGGGTTGCGAACACATCGACTAACGCTTAAGGACCCAACCTGAACCAAAGGGTACCTAAAATTGTTTATGTTTTGCAGGTGGATAAGGACCCTTGGATAGAGGACAACGGCTGCTCGAGATATATAACATATCAGAAGAGCCTGCTGGCCAACTATATACAAGAAGAAGGTCCCAGAATTGAGTTTGGTGACAACTCAAAATGCTACACAAGGGGATATGGACCGCTGAACATTGGGACTGCTTCAGTTCCAAGAGTAACATATGTTGAAGGACTTCAGCATAATCTCTTTTCTGTCAATCAATTCTGTGATAACCTTAACAGAGTTACCTTTGACCCTGGTTTCTGTGATGTTCTTGTTAAATCTACTGGGAAAACAGTGTTATCATGTTCGCGGAGGAAGAATATCTACGTTGCAAATTGGAGTACTGTTGAACCTGAAGCTTGCTTGCTTGCCCAGACGAAGTCAAGTGATAAGACATGATGGTTGTGGCATAAAATGCTCAATCACCTAAATTTCAAGGCAATGAACAAGCTAGCAAGGGACTCAAAAGTCAGAGGATTGCCCAAGGAAGTATTCAGGAGAGACAAAAATTGTGAAGCATGCATGAAGGGAAACCAGACAAAGAAAAACAATCCGCTAATTCCGTCACTTTCCAGTGATGGAGTCCTTCAGCTGCTGCACATGGACCTTTTTGGGCCAGTCACACCAGTGACTATAAGAGGCAAGAAATATGCCCTCGTCGTTATTGACGATTATTCAAGATATATGTAGGTCATCTTCTTAGCCAACAAATTTGATGTCAAGACTGAGTTACCAATACTGTTGAAGAAACTCAGTGTGGAAAAGGACATCGAGATTCAAAGAATACGCTCGAATCGAGGAACTGAATTTCTCAACTCAATCACTAAGGAGTACTGCGATACTGAGGGGATTCATCATGAGACTTCAGCAGCTCGCACACCCAAATAGAACGGTCTTGCTGAGCGAAAGTTCATAACATTAAAAGAAGCAGCAAGAATGCTCCTAGCAGACTCCGGATTACCCTCGAAGTTTTGGGCAAATGCTACTGACACCGCCTGTTACACTCATAACCGCTCACTACTGACAAAGCTACACATGAAAACACCATATGAACTATGGAAAGGGAGAATTCCTTCTATATCTCATTTCAATATCTTTGGTTGTCCTTGCTTTATCCATAATAATGGAAAGGATTAGTTAAAGATCTTTGATAGCAAATCTGATCATGGAATGTTCTTAGGATACTCCCGGGTAAGCAAAGCCTTCAGGGTCTTTAACTACCGGACCCTTTGTGTGGAAGAAATCCCTCATGTTGTTTTTGTTAAGTTTGTTACTGAGAACATGAAATCAAATGACACAAATACTGAAGATGTCAGCAGCAAGCTACATGATCTCAAGATAAATGAGATCGAATGAGACAGATCCATCATTGTTGGGATGATGACTCAGATGAAGAAGAAACTCAGACCCATCCCGCAAGCGATGTAGCTGACCTGGTTGATTCTACTGAATAGAATCAACATCAGGTAACACAGGTCGATGAGGAAGCCATTTTGGTAACTGTGACCTCTATTGAGAATAACAATTCAGGGGGAATGAATAATGTTCCAGAGCGAAATGCCCCTAAACCTTGGAACTAAGTAGATCCTAACCTTCTTGCTGAATTGCTTCAGTCGCGGAACAGCACTACTGAAATGCCTAACACTCCTGTTGACTATACATAAGGAATTTCGAAAGAAGAGACCAAGCTCAGACGATCATGGCTAGATGCTCACTCTTCTAATCTCATCATTGGAGATCCATCAGCAAATGTAAAGAAAAGATCCAGACTTTGTCAATGGGAAAGTGCTTCATACTCACTTAACGATGTTGATTGGATCATAGCAATGCAAGAGGAGCAGAACCAATTTGTCAAAAATGAGGTATGAGAGCTTGTTGATAGACCTAGACACCAACACGTGATAGGAACTAAATGGGTCTTCAAGAACAAGCGTGATGAAAACAACGTCATAGTAAGAAACAGAGCTCGACTTGTTGCTGCCAAGGGATACTGTCAAGCAGAGGGGATAGATTTTGAGGAAGCATTCGCTCCAGTCGCTAGATTAGAAGCCATTCGTCTATTCCTAGCGTACGCAACACATCAACGATTTAAAGTATATCAAATGGATGTAAAAAGTCAGCATTTTTGAACGGCGTACTGAAGGAACAAGTCTACGTGGAACAACCACCAGACTTTTAGCAGGGACATTAGGTTTATAGCCTCAGAAAGGCTCTGTATGGGTTAAAATAAGCACCTTAGGGCTTGGTACGATACCTTGTCAAACGTTCTACTTCAGGAAGGTTTTCAGAATGGGACAATAGATCGCACTTTATTCAACATCAAGTCAGCAAAAGACATTCTACTGGTGCAGATCTACGTGGATGACATCATCATCTGCTGCAGAAACGTCACTATATGTTAACAATTCGAAAAGATGATGAAGGAGAAATTCTAGATGTCAATGATGGGGGAGATGAAGTACTTCCTTAGTTTTCAAATAAAACAATTAGATAAACCAAGCCAAGTACACTCGAGACCTCCTGAAGAGATTTGGCTGTGAATCGAGCAAGGCAGTCAAGATTCCCATGAATACAAACTTTAAAATCGATCTAGATAAGGAGGGAGCTTCTGTTAACTAGGGGTGTAACGGTTCTGTTCGGTTCGACTTTTTATGTATTTTAGGAACCGAACCAAACACATAGAAATGGTTCGGTTTGGTTCAGTTTGATGGATTTTTCAATATCGGAACCGAACCGAACCGAACCGCTTATAAATGGTTCGGTTTGATGGTTCGGTTCATCGGTTCACTTTTTTATTTTTTATTTTTTTTAAGTCTTAAATAATGCAAGAATAATAGTTTATAAGATGTCACTCATTCCGAACTCATAAGTATAGAATTGTTACTCCTTTCTCTTCATTTGTATAGAATAGAATTGATCTAAACTTAAATCTAATATCTAAATCCAACAATATTCTCATATAAGAAAGACAAATATTAAATAAAAAAAATTAAAAAATAGGATATTAGTTCGGTTCGGTTCGAACCGTTCAAAAATTCTTGAAACCGCGAACCGAACCGAATGTAAACGGTTTCAAAAAAAATAAACCGAACCAAACCGCGAAACCGAACCGAACCACATTTTTCAGTTTGGTTCGGTTCGGTCCGACCGGTTTCGCAGTTCGGAGCGGAACCACTTACACCCCTACGTGTTAACTCAACTGACTATAAAGCTATTATTGGTTCTTTATTATCTTTAAGAGCAAGCAGACCTGACATAACTTATACTGTAGGTGTATGTACAAGATTTCAGGCGAATCCCAAGCAAAGTCATATAGACTCAGCGAAGAAGATTCTATGATACCTGAAGGGAACACCTGACGCAGGGTTATGGTATCCCGCTCATGATAATCTTGTTTTAATTAGATATTCTGACATTGATTATGCGGGATGCAGGGTAGATCAAAAGTCAACTTCAGGAACTTGTCAGTTCCTAGGCAGTAAGCTCATATCATGGTTCTCTAAGAAATAACATTCAGTAGCGACGTCCACTACTGAAGTTTTAGTATATGGCTGCTGAAAGTTAATGTGCCCAGATTCTTTGGCTTCGACAATAATTGCGTGATTATGGTATCATTCAGGATGAAGTGCCCATCTAATGCGTCTCCACCAGTTCTATTGCAATCACTCATAATCCAATTCTTCGCACAAGATGCAAGCACGTGGACATCCGACACCACTTCATCTGAGACCATATCGAGAAGAAGGATATCAAGATGGAGAAAATCTATACTGATAGACAAAGGGCATACATACTAACTAAGCCACTGGCTGAGAACAGGTTCAGAGAACTCTCAGTTGAGCTAGGTCTACTAGATCCTACTGACCCGAGTAAGTAAGTAAAAATATTCACTACGATAAGTTAGAAAGTCAAACTCAATACTTGATTCAGCAGGGTGAATCATACAGTACTCAGTAAGGGGGAACGTGAGACAAATACTGAATCCTCAGTATCACGTCAATCCTCCTGATTTGCAAATTGTAACAACTGACCACAAGGCTCAGTTGAAAAGGTTTCAATATTAAGTACAGTATTTATACTCAGTGGCATGCTTGCATTTAATTGATCGGTAGCATACATTCAGTGGCATGAAGCACATTTATTTCCCGCCATAAATTCTTAATAATACGCTCAGTAAAACCGTTTTCATTTAAAGCACGATATCCTAAGAACTGACTGTAGCGCATTTAATGCATGTCATCTCACCTTACTCCAACTATGCAAATCTTACGTAGGTCGAGATTATCAGCGTCTTTGTAATCATTTCTTAAAAAAAAAATTACATCCTAACCGTCTGTGAAAAAGCGAGATTAAATCTTAACCATCAATTCTGAAAAACCGCTTGGTATTCAAATCTATATATAATCTCTCACTTATCTCTTACCTCCATCTTCACTATTACCGTTTAAGAGAGCTTTGCATAATCTTCAACTGCATTAGACTTGTATCTCTCTCAAGCTCTTAAACATTCGGTAAATTTCTCATCTCTTATCTACAAACTAACTTACTCTACTTTCAAGTGCTAACAACCTTTTTGCAGATTCAAATGAAAAATGGCAGTCTTGTCAAGCATCATTTGGACGCCTACAGACATTGACGAAATCATTCAGAGCTAGGTCCTGTTCGAGCCGACCATGGAGTTCCACCTATCGAAACTGTCATACTTGGAGGAGATTTACTCTGCCCCTCAGGTTTCAGGTCTGAAGACACTTCTGACAAAGCAGCCTCATGCTTGTCTTTCGAGACAGGTCGTTGAATTTTACTTCAACATGCATCAAGTGGAGGGAACAGACGCAGAGGTTACCGCTGTGAGGTACATGAAGGAAGTTTCACCTCAGACATTAGAGGAGAGCCACGCCGACATTAACATCCACGAAGGGCTGAAGATTGTATTCAACCTTCCTGACAATGGTGTATCTCCTATTAGATACAGGGAAGCACAACTCAACAATTATATATGTCGTTTCTGATGGAGGGATGACGTATCCTTCAAAGCTGCATTTCCGAAGAGTCAGCTCCTGCCAGAATTCAGAGGCCCGGTGTATGTTGTTATCCATCCTTTGACCAGCTGTCCAAACCTAGACTCCAAATGATAATGGAAATCAAGGACGGAGCTAAGGTTAACTGGGCTAAGTTCTTTCTTTCTAAACTGAAGGCTCAGTTGCAGAAGTTTGTTGTTGGAGAAACAGGAGAGAGAACACTAACTCATCTCGGCAAACTTCTGTACAGGACTAAAGTTTCGGCACTGATAGAAGCATCAGTATCCTCACATGTGTTGTTTGGTGACATGAAATACTTCGACAAGAAACTGATCAAGTCCAGGTCGAAAACCGCTGCTGAAAAGTCCATAGGTATGGAGCTGCACTGAATAGGCCTTTGACTGAATTACCTCCACATATCGAATAGCCTAAGAGGAAGAAACTGACAAAGCCGAAAGCTTCTAAGGCTGATTCTCCACCTCCCCCACAGGGGGAAATCATACAAAACTCGGACACATGCATTGAAGGTGCCACTCTCAAAGACAAAGTCCAAAGAGTCAGTACTGAAGAAACTCAGGTTGAGTACGAAGCTGAACCAACTAATGAGGTATCTTCAGAGCTACCAACCACAGTTCAGCTGACTAAACTTTGGGTTGAATCCGAAGTCGCTGAACAGGTCCCTGATATTGCTAATTATCAGGATATGGTGGATGTAGCTTTCAGGGCAAGGACTCAGATGCTGCTGAGATTCCTAAATTAGGATATTCTCACTGACTGGATCCAGCAGTATTCTGTATCCACATTACTGGCAGAGGAGCAACAACTGAAGTCTCGGATAGGGTTTGGAGAACCCTCGAACATGTATCCTTTGAAGACCTGAGGTCAGCTATGCTATATCTTCTAGAGCTGAAGTCTTCCTCCTCTCCTGCCAGAGACCCTTCGCCCACTGACCACCTAGCTGAAGGTGATGATTCAGTGCCCAAGAATGCAGAGCGGGGAGACTCTGCTGATGGTAAAACTCCCAACGAGAAGGGCGATTCACCACCACCACCTGCTGCATCTGGTGTTGCCCTTGTTGCATTTTCTTCAAGACAGCAACAACTCACCGTCTCTGAGCAAAGGATCGGTACATCCTCATATCAGATCAAACCTATCGGTACCATATCCTCGAGGACCATCAACCAAGCTATTCGGAACCAAGGAGACAAAAATCATCTCCTAGCTAAGGATGTCCACCTGAAGTGGGCACAATATACGAAAGCTCAAACTGAGTGCGTTGATGTCCTCACTGGAGAAGTCAAGAAGATCTCTGAAGCCCCTATGCCAAACTTTCAGAAGATCATCGAGACTGCTCTGGCTACTCAGAAACATGACTTGGCCACTCAGTGCCATCAGTTTCTTGAAGCTCAATCGAAGAAATTCTCTAAGCAACTGGCTGCAGCAATGGCTGACGTCCAAAAAACAATGGATGAAAGGAACAGAGCTGCATCTTATAGCGTGGCTAAAGCTCTTGAAACTCAAGCTACAGCTCTGAACCTCATCCAGTCTAACTTCAAGGAGCTACTCGAAGCATCTCTTCTGCAGCTCAGAACTCAATCCGAGTCCCAGATTAAGGAGATTCGACATGATCAAGAAACTGAATGGGAACATTATTGCAATGCTGTCGGGGATTTCAACTCCACTTCCGCCCAGATCAAAGCTTCTGTCTACAAGCTCGAAGGAGAAGTAACAGCTATCAAGACCTTACTGACCTCGGCTGATGATGCCAAAAAGGGGGAAGGTAAAGGGAAAGAAGCTAAGGGGGAAGATAAGTCAGAGGCTAAGGACGGGGAACAAGATAAGGGGGAAGAAATAATAGAGACAGAGGAGTTCGTTGGTCTCCCCCTCCCTCACTCCAAGAAGAAAAGGCTAAGGAAATAGCCTCAGCTGAAGGCTATGCACAGCCTCAGCAGATAATTGCGCAGTTGACAAGGCAGGCAGGTGGATCAGGAGAAGGATCCTTAGCCCAGGCACACATTGATGAGATAGCAGATTTCATCGAGGGAACAGAGGACATTGAGCCTCCACCACCGAAGAGGCCTGGCAAGGAGATTGCTACTGAAAGCTCTCCCCCTCCATCACTCAAATTTAAATCCAAGAAGGTACAAGAGGCATATGACGAACACGTAGCTCAGCAGCTGCAGGCTCAGCTCGATCATGAAGCCCAGCTCAAAGAAGAGGCCAAATTGAAGAGAAAGCCGAAAGTCCCAGTGCCTAGGTTGTTCAAGGAGTCAGGCTCAGCGAATGAGAATTTAGAAGCAGAAGCCAACACCTCCTAAAAAGTCTCAGCAGAAGGAAAAACCTACTGAAAAATCAGCTTCTGAGTCTATTGAAGACTCCTACACTAACAAACTACCACTTTCTGGAAGGCTAAGGAGCAAGACTTCCAAGCTTATAGCAGAACAAATTTCGGAGGACAAAGCCTCGTGGGACGCAGTTGAGATGGGCCTCGACTTCAGAGCCAGAGAGAGGCTGACAGCTAAAGCTAGAGAGAGACTAAGAAAAGCGGAACTAGCAGAGCATATCACTCGAACTGAAAGAGCAGCCAGGGAAGCAGTTCCAGTCAAAAGCAGAGAGATCCCAAGGACTTCCAAGTTCTATAAACGGCGTGGGCAGAAGCCACATCTTAGGAAAACTCCATTCCGCCTCGTAGATAAATGGATCCCCTGGAACCTGAAGGAGGAATGGGAAGGTCTGAAAGAAGATTTCATCAAAGCATACTATGTATGGCGATGCTACTCTAGCAAAGTTCCGGCAGTCAAACTATTCGATGAATTCCTATACAACTACGACCCCAACTTTCGAGCTCAGATCAAATTGCTCCTACACAAGGAGAAATTGCCAATTGCTACACCTGCATATACCAACTGGCCCCTCCCAGGACTCTTCAAGGAGCCATCTGCACCAAGGAGATAGAGGATGAGGTGGAGATAGCCATGAAATGACTTGATCATACCTCCCAGTCGCAACTAGGTCTTCCATATATCAAACATCTGAGGGAAGCTATCTACAGATCATATGGGATTGATCCTCCTGAGGCCAAATCTGCTGACTTCAAATCAAAAATCAAGAAAATCAGATCTCAGAAGTAGCAGACTTAGCCATTTTTGTGTCTTTGCCTCTCTCTCTCTCCTTCTCTCTCTAGTGTTGTACTGATTGTACTGTAACCTTTTTACTTTATAAAATCAGTATTTCACTCGGCTAGACAACCAATCATTGTCTTATGGATGTGTTATTTATTTCTAACACTTAATGATCACTAAAGTGATCAAACATACACTCACTGTCCTGATTTCTTCTGATGTGCCTATCTTAGTATGATGTAACCTGTGCTTAATTCCTTCTGTTGTTATTAAATGAGTTTTTGGGTTAGTAGTTCAGTGCATAGTGGTTTTGGCATCATCAATTAGGGGAAAATTGTAGGGATATGAGTCAGTGGTCTAGTAGACCATTGTTATGGGGTACATAGAACTTGACTTAGTAGATGTGTAGGGACATGAGTCCGTAATTTATGTGAAATGTAGGGACGCTATTGTAATATAGTTTAAGGGAAATTGTAGGGATACTAAATTGTATGGTTATATAGAATTGAAGATCACAAAACCCCGTCCTGACCCCTGTGTGTTGAACCATTATGATGTAATAAGCTAGAGTTGTCTTGATTTACATAGATTTATTTTAGTCTAGGTCCTGTAAGGGGTATATTGTTGGACTGAACTTCAGTATAGATGTTAAAGTTCCAAAAACCCAAGTCATCGGTTCAGTAGAGCTCAGTAGTCTTCAGAGTCAGTAGCTGACGGCATTCAGCAGAAGATTCTCTTTAGCAGACTTTGGAAGAAGACTCACTACGATCATCCTTAATCTGTTGATTGAGTGAAGAACTCAGTTGATTGTCTTCGAGTCAGATGCTGACAACATTCAGTAGAAAATCCTGTTCAGCTCTTCAGCCAAAAGAGAAATAAGACACAGTACGATCTGCTTTGATCTACTGATAGGCTGCGACTCAATTGCAGACCTTACAAGGAAAATCGGCTTCCTTACCTTTATCAGTCGAATGTCAGAAGAGAACATCCAGTATACAAGGTTCAGAGAGTCAACTCAGGTAGAAGACTGATGTCTGACAAGTCTCACCTACCGCCACATACCTTGACCAATGAGAAGCAAGCAAAGCTTACCTGCTCTGACACAAAAGCTGCTCTCATGCACAGAACGCCCACCACTCTGCTACAACATTTCGAAAGTATATGGCCGATTTCCTTGGAGTTTTGTAACACGTGGTATCGTCCTCTCCAACGAATATATATGCTTGGGTCACAACAATAAATAGAGAAGTCTCCAAGCAAACGCACGGGACAACAAGGGAACACAAGCTTTCAAGCGAAAAATCTCTAGCGAACTCAAAGCCATACACATCGAAGAACTTGCTCTTTGAAGATCATCTTTGTTTAGTTCTTCTCTCTAGAGAACCTCTAGTTCCCCTTCTCTATCTAGGCATTAATTGTAATATCTTACGCTTAGAACCTTCGAAGGAGTTCACTTTTAGTGAATTGTTCTTACTGTAAGAACTCCTTCATTGTTAGAGATCATCTTTCAAACTTTTGTTTGATTCTGTAAAGTCGCTAAGGACTATAACTTAGAAGGTTCTTTCCAGTGCTCAGATATCTTGCTGAGGCTTGCTCAAATAATTAAACAAGACCCCCTGTTCAGTAGGATCGTGGATGTAGGATCTTGCGTATCCGAACCACATTAAAAATTGCTTGTGTCGTCTACTGTTTTATTGCTTCTGTGCTCAAACAATTAAGTCCGTAGCGTCTACCGATTTCGCCATATCCCCCCTTACCTTCCTTTTGTCTTTTGTTTCGAGATTAAGATTTTATTCCTTTTTTCTTTTACTGGAACCTTTGGATTTATTAGATCACGATTACTATCTCAAAAAAGTCTTTTTTTTTCTTACCTATAGGTATAGGAAACCCGTATTTGATTCAATTTACAAAATCATACTTCAATAAAACCGATTTGAAAAGTGCACCAGTCAAAACTATTTTTGTTTGCATAAAACGTTTTCAAAGAGACGAAGTTAAACCGTACCCCACACTTATCCACAGAATATTCTGTGACTGAACTTCTCAATACTTACCTCGATACTTCTCAATCAGGTGTATTCATCCCCCCCCCCCTCTACACCTGATACTCGTCTCCGGACCAACAATATGTTTAATTTCGTACTTATTCAGCTTGGATTTGATGTTGTTCGATTAATTTGTTTGGGCATGACGGAGTGGATGGATATGTTTGAGGCTTTCCCACGATCATTTTACTTTGTGCCTCATATTGTTGTAAACATGGGAATCTTTGGTTGCTTGTTAGGCTTTTATATGCCAGAAATGCTTATTGCTAGGATTTCTTTCCCTCCTTTGGGTTTATTCGCATGGCTTGTTAGTTATTGCTAGAAATGCTTTATTTTTGTTGGTCTGGAGACATGTATCAGGTGTTGGGGGGGGGGGGTGAATACACCTGAGTCCAAGTTTTTCCTCAAACGCGAAGGTCAGTCTTGTACTGAGTTTGCTACTGAACGAATTCAGTTGCCGGTTAAGCCTTCTAATGGCGGGGCAGAGTGATTCAACAATTGAACTCTTTCTTCTGACTAAGGTCAGTACTGAGAAATTCAGTAGGAGAATAGTATGTGAAATAGTGTAGGCCCGATTTAATTTCGTCTCTTTGAAAAACGTTTTATGCAAACCAAAACAGTTTTGGCTAGTGCAGATTCAAGTCTATTTTATCGAAAGTATGATTTTGCAAACATTTTTAATAGAGATGCAATAAAATAGTAAATGACAAGAGCAGTTTTTAACGTGGTTTGGATAAGAAAGATCCAACCTCCATGGTCTTACAGAAGAGCAGGTCTTGTAGATTTATCCGAGCAAGCCTCAACAAGGTTTCTGGGTACTGGACAAAACTTCTAAGTTATAGTCATTAGCGACTTTACAGATTCAAACCGGAGTTTGAAGGTTTTCTTCAACAATGAAGGAGTTCTTACAATATGAACGTTTCTCTAAATGTGAACTCCTTCGAAAGTTCTAAGCTTAGGATATTAAAATGAAAGCCTAGATAGAGAAGGGGAACTAAAGGTTCTCTAGAGACAAGAACTAAAATGATCTTCAAATGAGCAAGTTCTTCGTTGTGTTTGGCTTTGAGTTCGCTAGAGTTTGTTTGCTTGAAAGCTTGTGTTCCCGGTGTCTTTCTGCTTGAAGACACTTCTCTATTTATAGTTGTGACCCAGGCATAGATCCATTGGAGAGGAGGATGCCACATGCCACAAGACTCCTAGGAAAATGGCCATATAATTTTGAATGTCATCGCAAAGTGGTTGGCTTTCGGTAAATGAGAGCAGCTTTTCTATCAGAGTAGGTAAGCTCCGCTTACTTCTCATTGGTCGAGGTGTGGCGGTGGTTGAGACTTGTCAGACTTCAGTCTTCTAGCTGAGTTGGCTTTCTCTAAACCTTGGACATAAGTATCCTCTGCTGACATCCGACTGATTAAGGTCAGGGTGTCGATTTTCCTCATATGGTATGCAACTGAGTTGTAGCTCTATTCAGTAGATCAAGGCTGATCCGATTGAGTCTTCTATTTGAGTTGGATGAAGGATGATGTTCTACTGAGTGCTTTCAGCTTCTGACTTGAAGAGAACTAACTGAGTTCTTCTCTCATTCAGTAGATCAAGGATGATCGTACGGAGTCTTCCATCTGAGTCTGTTGAAGGCTGATCTTCTGCAGAGTACTTCCAGTGACTGACTCTAAAGACAACTTAGCTCTACTGAACCGATGACTTAGGTTTCTGGAACTTTAACTTCTGTACTGAAGTTCAGTCCTACATTTTACCCTTTACAGGACTTAGATAAAATAATCTATGAAGATCAAAACAAGTTTAGCCTATTACATCATAACGATTCATCACACACAGGGGTTATGACAGGGGTTTTGGGATCTTCAATTCATCATAACTGTGTAGATCAGTATCCCTACAATCCTGGATCATATTATACAATATTCTCTATCAGATGAGTTAAGTAGAAACATCTACTAAATCATGTCCTTTGTATCCCCCTAACAATGGTCTACTTGACCACTAACTCATATCCCTATAATTTCCCCCTAATTGATGATACCAAAACCACTGAGAGCTAAACTACTAACCACAAACCTCAGTAATAAATACAACTAAGGTTAACAACATCAGAACAAATTCAGGATTAGAGTGTGTGTCGATCACTTCAGTGATCAGTCATGTTAAATAAGTGACATAGACATAAGATAATGAGAGGTTGTCTGGCCAAGTGAAATACTGATTTATATTGATAGAGAATGTTTACAGATACAATCAGTACAACACTAGAGAGAGAGTGTGTTGGGATGTGATTCAGTTGTTCATTTGATTGATCTCAAAACCCTATGTTCATTGGTGAATCATTCATTTGTAAAAGTTACACATTTGTCTCTGAGTGTTACAGACTCAGGTGACTACCCTTCAACATGGTTCCGGCTCAGTAGTTCTTTCTGCTGTCCTTCAGTAGACTATCCGCCGAAGCACCATGAAGTGAAGATTCAATAGTGCTGGACTCAGCAGGAGCAGCGTACTGAAAGGTGTTCAAGAGTCAGTAGAACTGGACTCTGCAGGAGCAATTACTGTACTCAGAGTCTTGGCCTTCAGTAGAGTTGAACTCAGCAGGAGTATACTACTGAACCTATGGGTCAGACTCAGCAATGGCCTATCAGTTTCCATGACTGATAGAGGACTTCAATGTCATTTCAATAGAATGGTCCGAGGTCGTACAACTGAGAGAAGTCAGCTTCAGTATCAACCTTGAGGTCTGCAAGTGTCTCAACCACTTTCTGTATCTCGGCCAATGACAAGTAGCCAACTGTTAAAGTAATTGTTAAAAGCTGCAAGTCAACCACTTTCATGGAAAAGATAGTGGACTCTGCGAAATTCAAAAGAGCTGTTAGCTACAAAATAGAGTGACACGTGGATAGTTCGTCTCCAACGGATCTATCCATAGCTCAAGTCTATAAAAAGAGGGAAAATCAAATTGTTGAATCTGACACGAGATACAACACAGCGACTTACGAACAGAGCATCAGGCATACATGAACAAGCTATACACGACAAGCTTCAGAGCGCATTCCAAGCATGAAAATCATTCAATCTGCTCTAAGGGAACATAAGCTTACGTAGAACTCAAGCCTCTAGCATCCAAGTGAAGAACACGAACCCAAAGAGAATATTCCTCACTGTTCTTCATTCTAGAAGCCTTTCTTGTTCCCTTTTCCCTCTAAGCTAAGCTCAACTGTATTTATCCATAGCTTAGACCGAATGAGTTCATTTTATTGAACCGTTCTTAGTGTTAAGGACTCCTTTATCGTTGGAGATACATTCAAACAAATTTTGTTTGACCCTGTAAACTGAAACTTGCTCAGTATAATCACAAGATGGTGTTTTTCCAGTGTATAAACTGACTGAGACTAACTCAGTATAATAAAATAGCCTCCTGCCTTGCTCAAGACAGTGCACGTAGGATCTTGCGTATGCGAACCACTTTAAAAGTCTATGTGTTCATAACTGTTGCATTGATTTAAACTGTTCATATTGAAAATCCTTTTAGAAAATCATTCAACTGAGTTTCAGTAACAAGCTTAACTGACTGCACTAATCTTTTGAAACAGGTTTTATAAACAAACGTTTTCAAACCAAACTGAATTGGGCCTACACTTTCCGCACGCTACTAAAATCTGTTGAACGCTTCTGAATTCTGACATCTGTTAGCTAGAAAGCTCAGCACCTTCAGTCACTCTGTCCACGCGATCTAGAACAGCTTGTCTGATCTACTGAACTCATTCAGTAGACAATCTCCGTTATCGAACTGTTCGCGTTCAAGTTTGAGAAAAAGGTTTTCAGGTGTATTTACCCCCCCTTTACACCTGAACATTTGAGTCGGGACCAACAATTGGTATCAGAGCGGGAGTTCTTCTGGACTTTTGTTATCTGAAACTGGCCTACTCGAACGGATCCTTGAGAACGTTTTCACTGCATATCATTCTTCATACATATCTTTACTCAACATGTCTGATATGTCAGGAATCAGAATGGTACCCATGTTCTTAGTAGAGAACTACAGGGTACGGCAGGTCAGAATGGAAGCTCATCTGACCTCCTCCCACGACAGCATGACCGAGGTTTTGGAAGACGGACCTATCGTCTCCATGGTCGATAGTGTTGACTCTCAGGAACCAGCAAAAGGAGGAGCTACAACCGGTCAAAAGGTTCCAAAAGACAGAAGCATATTCACTCCTGAAGAAAAGAAGCTTTACAATCTAGACCGGGTAGCAAGGAACGCCATACTGACCACTCTGAGTGACTCCTATCTCGAAAGAGTTCAGGGCAACAAGTCCGCTAAAGAGCTCTATGATGCTCTAGCGCTACTGAGTCGGGGGACTCATAAGATCAAAGACAACAAGCTAGCACTGGAACTCCAGAAACTGGAGAGATTGTCACTCATTCCCAGTGAAAAAATAGAAGATCTCAATGTCAGATTCAGAGATCTGATGAATAATATCAATGGGCTGGGAAAGACATTCTCCAACCGAGAAATGAATCTCAAGAAATTGAGAGCCCTGGCGGACGGACCGTGGACTCCATTCGCTACTCTTTTAAGATATTCTGATCTTGATTTTGTGTCTCCTCATCATATCTTTTCAGAATTAAAGGCGAAAGAATTTGAGTTCGGTCTACCGCAGAGAAAGCAGAGAGCTGAAATTGACACCCAGATTGATCATGCCTTCAAGGCATCAGTCAGCACACCGGCTCCCAAGTCCAGCAAAGCTGAACCTTCAACTAGTGCAGTACAAGAAGGGAGCTTAGCTGAACGATACGCGTTACTTGCGCTAAAGTATTAGGAGGAGAAGGATCGGCGCAAGAAATTAACCACAAATTTCAAAAAATCTAAGACTATGTCTGATCTCTCACCTAAGTGCAATCCTAACTCACAAACTTCTGAATGAAGGAAACATGAAGACTCTCCTCAACAGTCAAAAGACACCGAGTGTAAAGAGAGCAGAGTCACCGCCTGCTACAACTAAAAAAATCCAGGACACAATCAGTATGATTGTCCTGAGCTCAGAACAACTGAAAGAGCTGCAAGAAAAGCTCGAAGGGAGAAGTTCATCAAGAAGGGACAAGCATACATTGCTGGTGAACTCTTCGACGACTCAAATGAAGTCGACACCTTCATGGATTCATCAGATGATGAAGCTGCCTTCATGGCACGAGAGCTTGAGGAAGAAACAGAGGTGTGTCTAATGGCAGGAGAAGAGGATGAGGTAAATTCTCTAGAACCTTTTAACCTCCCTTCACACTACACACAAGACACAATTTCAGGTGCAGACGAGAATCTTGACGTCACAATTGCATACGAAGAATTATTAGACGAACAAATTCAGATGAGTCTGCAGCTCAACAAGACTCTACAGGAGTTGGATGTCCTGAAAGCTTAAAATTAGAGACTTTCTCCGAAAAGTCAGGTTGCTACTGAGTCGGAAGGACTTGTTGGGAGACTTAGGGAGGAGATTAACTCTCTGATGATCAAATCTCAGCGACAAGAAGGTCTGATTTCAGTATTGACCAAAGGCTTGACTCAGAAAGAGACTGAACTGAGCTTGCTAAACCAGAAGTACTCAGGACTTCAGACCGAGCATGAAACTCTCAAGAAAAGTGATGATGTCTGGAAGAACCTGATGACTGAGCGCATATGGGATTTGAGAAAAAGCTTGAGGCAATGCTGGCCAACAACAAGTCAAAGTCCTGCAAAGAAGGACTTGGATTCAGTCGCGAAGCCTCATCACTGCCCCCACACGCAGAAAATCGGCTGACTGATAGGTTTATTCAAGGGGAGACAATGAATGCTGAACCATACAACCCCGCAGCAAAGAACAAACAAAAGATGATTGCACCTCATCCCACCTATCAGAAATCTGACCAGAAGCTCAGCTCAAAATCACCTTAGCTCAAGCAAGGGGGAACCAGCCAAGTAAGATGGGCTGATCAGCATGGACCACCACAGCTGACTCACTCAGCTCAATATAGGTCATATTACTATGATCCTAATATCGAACGGGGTCCTAAAGGTCAGAAGAAGAAAAAAACCGTTCAGAAGGCTAAGGTCAGCAGTCCACCAACTCAGAAGATCAGGACTCCTGAACCTGAGAAGCCTCATAAGTCAACTTCACCTAGCTCAGCGGTGAAATATGTTGACAAAAGTGGAAAGAAGCTGTCTGAAACCACTAGGGTTGTTAGACAAATTTGGGTTACGAAAACTAACACTTAAGGACCCAAAACAAAAATAAGGGGTATCTGAATATAATTTTTGTTTTTCAGGTGCATAGGGACCCATGGTACGTAGACAACGGATGCTCAAGACATATGACGTACCAGAAGAGTCTCCTGAAGAATTATATCTAGGAAGAAGGACCCCGAATAGAGTTTGGAGACAACGCAAAAGGCTATACCAGAGGCTATGGAACACTCAGCCTTAGAACTGTGTTGAAGGGCTTCAGCATAATCTTCTATCTGTTAGTCAATTATATGACAACTCCAATTGAGCGATTTTTAACGCTTGTTTCTGTGATGTTCTTGACAAATCAACAGGGAAAACAGTGTTATCAGGTTCGCACAAAATAATATATATGTTGCTGATTGGAACTCAGTAGAACCTGAGGCATGACAGAATGGGATGGCTCTGGCACAGAAGACTTAGCCATCTCAACTTCAAGACGCTAAACAAGCTAGCTAGAAACGCTCTAGTGAAAGGACTGTCGAATGAAATGTTCAACAAAAACACTCAGTGCGAAGCTTGTCTGAAGGGAAAGCAAACAAAGAAAGAAAATCCACCAATACCATCACCTTCCACTGATGGAATCCTTTAGCTCCTTCACATGGATTTGTTCGGACTAGTCTCTCCAATGACGATCAGAGGCAAGAAGTATGCACTTGTAGTCATTGATGACTACTCGCGGTACACATGGTTCATATTCATTGCCAACAAATCTAACGTCAAAACATTGTTACCTACGCTTCTAAAAAAGCTCAGTGTTGAGAAGGACATCAAGATAAGAAAAATTCATTCACACAGAGGAACTGAGTTCCTGAATGTGATGGTCAAAGAGTTCTTCGAAATTGAAGGAATAGAGCATGAGATGTCTGTTGCACGCACGCCTCAACAAAATGGGATTGTTGAAAGGAAAAATAGAACACTCAAAGAAGCAGCAAGAACCCTACTCGCAGATTCAGGACTCCCATCAAAATTCTGGGCAGAAGCGACTGACACTGCATGCTATACTCAGAACAGGTCTCTACTGACAAAGCAACATCAGAAGATACCATATGGACTATGGAACGGCAAGAAGCCTCTCATATCTCATTTCCATATTTTTGGGTGTTCATGCTTTATCCACAATAATGGAAAGGACCAGTTAAAAACTTTTGATAGCAAGTCAGAATAGGGAGTCTTCTTAGGATACTCATGGGTTAGCAAAGCCTTCAGAGTTTTTAACTATCGGACCCTTTGCGTGGAAGAAAGCCCTCATGTTATTTTTAATGAGTTTGCTACTGAGAACAGGAGCAGAAACTCACATTCAGAATCTAGGGACATCAATAAAGAGCTACGGGATCTGAGCTTAAAAGAAAATGTAGAAAAGATCCAACATTGTTGGGATGATGATTCAGAAGAAGAAAAGGACATCACCATTACTGAGTCACAACCAGTAATGAACGTAGCTGAACCGATTGATTCTACTGAACAGAATCAATCAAAGGTAACTCAGGTCAATGAAGAAACCCCAGTGGTAACTGAGACCTCCACTAAGTATAATAATTCAGGGGGAACAAAACATGTTCACAATCTTAATGTCTACAATCTCATAACAGTACTATTGAAAAGCCTAACATTATAATTGTTACTGCAGATGTCATTTCAGAAGATGAAACTACACAAAGAAGGTCTTGGTTATGGTCACACTTATGATCTTATTATAGGTGATCCTTCAGCAAGCGTCAAAACAAGGTCAAAACTATGTTTAGCAGAATGTGCTCTGTACTCATGTTTCCTATCTACTGAAGAGCCTCAATCCATCGAAGAAGCCCTGGCCGATCTTGACTGGATCATAGCTATACAAGAAGTGTTCAACCAGTTCGTCAGAAACGAAGTATGGGAGCTTGTTGACAGACCCTAACATCAACACGTGATCGGAACCAAATGGGTCTTCAAAAACAAGCGCGATGAAAATAACGTTATAGTAAGGAACAAAGCTAGACTTATTGTAAAGGGCTACTGTCAAGCCGAAGGGTTAGATTTCGATGAAATGTTCGCTCTAGTTGCAAGGCTGGAGGCCATCTGACCATGCCTTGCATACGCAACACATCAACGATCTAGAGTTTATCAAATGGATGTAAATTCAGCTTTCCTGCATGGCGTTCTGAAGGAAGAAGTCTATGTGGAATAGCCTCCCGGCTTTTAGCAGGGACATCAGGTGTATAGACTCGGAAAAGCTCTGTACGGATTAAAACAAGCACCCAGGGCTTCGTACGATACCCTATCTGAGTTTCTTCTTCAGAAAGGTTTTCAGAAGGGCACCATGGATCGCACTTTATTCAGCATTCATCTAGGCGACGACATTTTACTTGTGCAAATCTACGTAGATGACATAACCTTTGGTTCAAAGAATGTCATCATGTGTCAGCAGTTCAAGAAAATGATGAAGGAAAAATTCGAGATGTCAATGATGGGAGAGATGGACTACTTCCTTGGATTCCAAGTCAAACAATCAGAAAAGGGAACATTCATCAATCAAGGCAAATACACTCAAGACCTCATCAAAAAGTTTGGTTGTGCATCCAGTAAACCAGTCAAGATCCCGATGAACACGAATATGAAAATAGATCTTGACAAAGAGGGAGTGTCAGTAGACTATACTGAGTTTCGTGCTATTATTGGTTCACTATTATATTTTACTACTAGTATACCTGACATAACTTATGTTGTAGGTGTCTGTGCTCGATTTCAGGTGAATCCTAAGAAGAGTCACATGGACTCAGCAAAGAAGATTCTCCGCTATCTTAGAGGAACACCTGACATGGGGTTATGGTATCCAGCAGATGATAATATTAAACTAACTGGTTACTCTGATGCTGACTATGCAGGTTGCAGGATTGAACAAAAATCAACTTCAGGAACTTGTCAGTTCCTCGGCAGTAAGCTCATCTCATGGTTCTCCAAGAAGCAGCATTCAGTAGCAACATCAACTACTGAAGCTGAATACATGGCTGTCGGAAGTTGCTGCGCCCAAATCCTTTGGCTGAGACATCAGCTATGAGACTATGATGTCATTCAGAATGAAGTGCCAATATACTGCGACAGTACCAGTGCTATTGCAATTACTCAGAACCCTGTTCTACACACAAGATGCAAGCACGTGGACATTAGACACCACTTCATTCGCAATCATGTCGAAAAGAAGGATATCAAAATGGAGAAAATCCATACTAATCGTCAAAGGGCTGACATACTGACCAAACCTTTAGCTGAAACCAGATTTAGAGAACTTTCAGTAGAGCTAGGTCTACTGGACCCTACTGACTCAACTCAGTAAGCGGTTTCAGAAGTACTAATCACTCAGTAGAGTCGATCACAGTAGAGTAAGGGCATTCTGTAAGGTGGAATGTCTACTCAGTACTGAAGACGTTCAGTACACAGAGATTCAACAACCAACTACACGAGGTATCAGCTGACTACAATGTTCAGCTGACAGGTTTGCGTATCTCTTTCAGTAGTCAACTCAGCATAATTCATTAAAAGGTGTTTTCATAAAGAAGCTCAGCGCTGCACTTAATGCTCTATAGAATGTCATTAATTAAATTCGTTTTCATTTACATGACGTTCCATGCAACTTTGCTGAACTCTGCTGTGCATTTAATGCGTGTCGTATCACCTGACCTATAAATAGCTAATTTTGTCTGAGATTTAACTAAGGTGGCAGGATCATCATTACTCCTTTTCATCTTATAAAATCATGATCGTCCACTTAAAAGCAAGATTTAATCTCAGCCGTCGATTGACAAAACTCTTCATATTCAAAATAATCTATATATCGACGTTTATCTTCTTCACCCCGCCATTTTCGCCATATCTGTTTCTGCAAAACCTTAAGAACCTCTGAGATGATTCTGCATATCTACTCGCTTTCATATAAACTCAGAGACTTCTTAGAAGATATTTATGATGCCCTGCGTGCATCTAGGCTGGAGATGTTTTTGTCAAAGAAACCTTCCTACTTCCTGCCTCATCAGATTGCCGAGTTGTATCTCAACTTGGAGGAAGAAGATAACGACATGGTTGGAACAATCCAAGTTCATGACATCCAGAATCCAACCATAGATGTTCCTATTTTGAAGAAGATTTCATTGAAGCAATGTCTGATCAACAGCTTTAGACTTCTATCAGAGGGGATTAGCCCTGTCAGATACAAGGATGACATCCTCGATGATTACCTAAACATGTTCTGTGGGAAGCCAACCTCGTTCAGAGCTACATTCCCCAAAAGCAACATGCTTCCGCAGTTCAGAGCCTTGGCCTATATCGTTACTTAGATCCTGACCAGCTAGGGCGGCAAATTCGATCAGGTGTCTCAGCCTAAACTTCAGATGATGATAGCCATATACGATAAAACACAAATCAACTGGTCCGAAGTATTCATCAAGGAGTTTCATGCTCAGGCTGCAAAGTTTGATAAGACAGCTCATAGACTGAGTGCCAAAGGGAAGTTACTATATGGCATGAAGCAATCTATCATGATAGAAGAGTTGTGTGGATTTGATCCTATCACCTACGCTAATAAGGAGTACTTCAGCAACAACAAGATCAGATTCCACAACCGCGCCAGTGCTCTTCAGCAGATTGGCGTCGGGCAAGAGGAAGTCCCAAACCCCTGTGAAGAAAAGTACTACTCCTCAGAAGAATCAAAAGAAGGCTTCTAAGGCAGCAGTAGTAGTACCCAGACTTAGAGACGAGGAGTCTGAGTCAGCAGAAAAAGCACACTCTGCTGAGAAGTTGGAATCTGACAAGGCAGTCGACTCAGCAGACAGAGCAGATTCAGTGGACCAGGGGACTGCGCCTGAACATATTTCTACTCCACCTCCCGTCTCTCCACTCAACATCGCTCCACTCAGCATCCATCCATCAATTGAGAAGCATCAGTTTCCGATCAATTTAGAGGGGATGGAGACTGATACTGAAGCCGAGGATCTAGGGATTGACATTCCTATGCTTTAATTCAGAGCAACCCAAGAGATCTCAGAAGATATTCCAGAAATCTCCAATCATTCAGACTTGGTAGATATAGCCACCAGGGCTAGGCCTTAGATGCTGTACAGATTCCAGGAATTGATCTCCCTTGAGAATCTAATCCGACTCCAGTCCTTGGAACGTCTGAATTTCGATGAGCTAGAGCTCCATCAGCAAATTGGGTACTCTGATCCTACTGACATAAGCTCAGTCGATGATCTTAGGGTGGCTATTCTAGCTTTGCTTGAAGAACGGAATCCTTCAGTAGCCGTCCCTACTGCCGGGTCCTCAAGTCCCTCGAGACCTGATGACCAGGACCCACCCAGTGATGCAGGCCCTGAGAAGCCTGCTGAGGGATCTCAACAGGCGAAGGAGGGAGCTCAACCATCTTCTAAAAAACATATCAGCTTCTCTCCTCCTCCTGGTTCGGCCGCGGGCACCTCTGAGCCTGCTGATCCAGAACAACTGCTGATGGGATCAGCCTATGAGGTCGGCTTCGTCAGTAAGTGCCGTAACTTGAAGTCAGTGGCTAAAGCTATTCTGAAGCAGGGGACTCAGAATCGTCTCCTTGCCAGAAATGTGCACAAAATCTGGAATGAGGCCACGAAAGCTCAGTGCGAGGAACTCAGGGGTCTGAAAGCTTCTATTCAGAATATCTTTTCACCACCGGTCCCTGACTTCTCTTCTATCCTCAAGAATGCTCGATCCGCACAGAAAGTTGACTTTAACGCTCAGCAAGCATCGGTTCAGGAGCTACTAGAGTCTGCCCGCACCACTCTTCTTGACTCTTTCAGGGCAGCTCAGTCAAAACATCAGAATCAGATCTCCTCCCTTACTCAAGCTCATGAACAAAGACTTTCTAATTTTCATAAGGAGTGTGAAAGGAAGATCGATGTCAAGCTGAAGAAAATAGAAGACACTGTAGATTCCTCTCACCGAAAGTATGGTGATGATCTCATTAGTGAGAGGAACGATCTACTTCTAAGATTTGAAGGTCTTCAGAAGACCTTGGAGGAGCTCAGAAATTCTTTCCCATCGCTCAACTCCAAGGTAGTTTCGATTCCCACCCCGCGAATATAGGATGATGCCAAAAAGGGAAAGGCTCAGAAGCAAATCATTCTAAGTGCTAAGCCTAAGGGGGAAGCTCAAGGAACAAGGGTCATAGCCCAGGGTGTCTCAGTAGGAGATGTAGAGGCTGAGACAGGCCCAAGTGGCTCAGAACCCAAGACGGGAGCAGAAACTGGCACATCTAAACCCTCTCAAAAAATTATAGAGGATGCGACCAAGTTTCTCGAGGAGTCAGATGATGATGACTCACCTCCCCTGCCTCCGCTAGTATCTGGGAAAGGGAAGAAAGTGTTGAAAGTAAGTTCCCTCAAAAGATACATTAGCCCAACTGAGCAGGAACATATCGAAGAAGACGAAAAACTTGCTAGAGAGCTCGCTGAGGCTGAGGCAGCCAAAAAACCTAAGAAGGCACTGAACAAGGCTAGAACCAAGGTTCTTGCAAGGAAACCCACTTAGAGGCCGATTGCCAGGAAGCTTACTCTCCGTGATGATGTGGACAAAGAACAAGAAAAGGAGAGGGAAGCTGAAAAGAAAAAGACTGGAGAATCCCAGCAAACTCAGAAGAAGAGAGTTGAGCCTACAATCGAAGAGATTATAAACTTCAGCATCATTGCCCTTGATAAGAGAGCTGAGTTTCATCACTTAGAAGAATTCAGAAGGCAAGAGGCTCTAGCGAAGGAGAAGGCGGCTAAAAAGGCTAGAGAAGCTGAGAGATTAAAGCCTACGCCACCTGCACCAAAGGACAGGGACATCCCAACAACTTCAAGATTCTTCAGATGAGGCCGAAGAACCAATGATTAGTAGAACTGGACTCAGCAGGAGCAGTATACTGAACTCAGAGTCTTGACCTTTAGTAGAGTTGAACTCAGCAGGAGTATACTACTGAACCTATGTGTCAGACTCAGCAACGACCTATCAGTTTCCATGACTGACAGAGGACTTCAATGTCATTTCAGTAGAATGGTCCGAGGTCGTACAACTGAGAGAAGTCAGCTTCAGTATCAACTTTGAAGTCTGCAAGTGTCTCAACCACTTTATGTACCTCGACCAATGTCAAGCAGCCACCTGTTAAAGTAACTGTTAAAAGATGCAAGTCAACCACTTTCCTGGAAAAGATAGTGGACTCTGCAAAATTTAAAAGAGCCGTTAGCTACCAAATAGAGTGACACGTGGACAGTTCGTCTCCAATGGATCTATCTATAGCTCACGTCTACAAATAGATGGAAAATCAAATTGTTGAATATGACACGAGATACAACACAGTGGCTTATGAACAGAGCATCAAGCATACAAGAACAAGCTTCAGAGCTCATTCCAACCGTGAAAAGCATTCAATCTACTCTAAGGGAACACAAGCTTACATAGAACTCAACCCTCTAGCATCCAAGTGAAGAACACGAACCCAGAGAGATTATTCCTCACTGTTCTTCATTCTAGAAGCCTTTCTTGTTCCCTTTTCCCTCTAACCTAAGCTCAACTGTATTTATCCATAGCATAGACCGAAGGAGTTAATTTTATTGAACCGTTCTTAGTGTTATGAACTCCTTCATTGTTGGAGATACATTCAAACAAATTTTGTTTGACCCTATAAACTGAGACTTGCTCAATATTATCACAAGACGGTGTTTGTCCAGTGTACAAACCGACTGAGACTAACTCAATATAATAAAATAGCCTCCTGCCTTGCTCAGGACAGTGGACGTAGGATCTTCTGTATCCGAATCACTTTAAAAGTCTCTGTGTTCATAACTGTTACATTGATTTAAACTGTTCATACTGAAAATCCTTTTAGAAAATCATTTAACTGAGTTTCAGTAACAAGCTTAACTCACTGCACTAATCTACTGAAATAGTTTTTATAAACAAACGTGTTGAGTTATGAGTCAGTGGTTGATTTAATCATCACTTAGAGGGCACTTTGTCTTTATTATCAGTAGTTCTTGTAATAGAACTTGTCTGTTTATCTGTAAAGGGTGAAACTATAGTGATTTAGTGCTATGGAATTGAAGATCCCAAAACCTGTCTTGTACCCATAGTGTAGTGTCTTTCGGACTAGATGATGTAATAGGCTAGACTGCTCTTATTTTCATTATCTGTTTTGTCTAAGTCCTATAAGGGGTATTTATTGGTCTGAACTTCAGTAGGAAGTTACATTCCAGAACCACACGTCATCAGTTGTAAAAGCTCGTGTTCGCAGGTCTCCAGCTGAGTATACATCAGTAAAAGAATTCTCATCAGCTGACCTTCCAGTAGAAGAACACAGGACAGAGCTCAGTACCTTCAGAGTTATCAGTTGACTACACTCAGTAGAAGATCGTCTTATCAACAGACTCAGATGAAGAAGACAGTGATCGTGTCAGATCTACTGTATCCGACAGGAAATGACCCGACTTTTAATATATCATTCGAAAGTCAGCAGAAGATCATACGAGGATAAGTGAGAGTCAACTCAGATGAAGACTGATGTCTGAGAAGTCTCACCTACCACAAACCTCGACCAATGAGAAGCGGTCTATGCCTTACCTGCTCTGTCCAACTAAAGCTTCTCTCATGCACAGTGACCAACTACTATGCGACACTATTTCGAACATATGGTCGTTTTCCTAGGACGCTTGTGACACGTGGCATCGTTCCCTCCAACGGACAAATGCCTGGGTCACAACTATAAATTGAGAAGCTTTTCCGAGCTCTACGCACGGGATATCAAAGGGATTACACGCTCAAGCATTCAAAACACTCTAGCGCTTTCACTAAGATCCAACGAAGAACTTGCTTATTAGAATATTATTTTAGTTCTTCTCTCTAGAGTTTTTCTTTAGATCCCTCTTCTCTATCTAAGCTCCAATGTTATATCCATAGCTTAGAACCTTCGAAGGAGTTCACTTTTCGTGACTGTTCTTTTTGTAAGAACTCCTTTATAGTTGGAAAACATCCCCTCCCCTTCAAACTTCGATTTAGATTGTAAAGTCGCTAAGGACTATAACTTAGAAGAGTCTGTCCAGTGAACAGATACCTTGCTGAGGCTTGCTCAGATTAATCAACAAGACCTCCTGTTCAGCAGGACCGTGGACGTAGGATCTTGCGTATCCGAACCACGTTAAAAATCGCTTGTGTCATTTACTGTTTTATTGCATTGTTTTCAAACTATCTTATAAACTCATAGTTTGTATAAAACGTATTTAAAAGTGCACTAGCCAAAATTATTTGGTTTGCGAAAAACATGTTTTCAAATTGAGATGAAGTCTATCGGGCCCTACACTTATCCGCACTAACTCTCCGCCTAAGGATTTAATACTGACAGAAGTCAGTAGAAGAAACTCAGTAGTTGAGTCACTCTGACCCGCGATCAGAAGGTTACTATCTGGCACTGTTCATCCGTTGCAACCTATAGCTCAGTTGTCCTTCGCGTTTGAGAAAAGAACTTTTACTCGGGGGTATTCACCCTACACCTGACACTCGTCTCCGGACCAACAATTGGTATCAGAGCAACGGTGTTCTTCTAATCATCGGTTCTGAAACTACTGGTCTACTCAAATAGATCCTGAAAACGTTTTTCACTACACAAGCATCTCTTCATACATCTTTATACTCTCACCTACAATGTCTGATATGTCAGGTATACAGATGGTACCGATGTTTTTTATGGAGAACTACACGGTATGGCGCGTGAGAATGGAGGCGCACCTTACATCGCTGTACGACAGCATGACTGATGTCCTTGAGACAGGACCCATCATTCCCATGATCGACAGCGTTCAATATGCTGCTGTGGGAGGTGTAGGAGCACAAACTGATGCTAAAGTTGCTAAAGATAAATCTGGCTTCACGCCTGAAGAGAAAAAGCTGCACAACCTCGACCGAGTTGTGCGGAATGCAATCCTGACTACGCTCAGCGATTCACACCTCGGGAGGGTTCAAGATTGTAAGACGGCAATAGAACTTTGGGATGCCCTAGCTATACTGAGCCAAGGAACCTCGCAGATTAAATAAAACAAGCTCGAGCAAGAGCTTTAAAAGTTCGACACATTTGCCATGGAGCCCAACAAGACCATTGACGAACTTAGCGTCAGATTCACAAACTAGATCAATGTGATCAACGGGCTGGGGAGGACCTTCACCAACAAAGAGATGAACACCAAGATCTTAAGAACGTTGCCTCGACTGAGTGGCTTCCTTTTGCTACTTATTTACGTCACTTAGATCTTAATGCTTTAACTCCTGATGTTATCTTTTCAGAATTAAAGACTGAGGAGTTCGAGCACAGCCTACCCCAAAGATGTTCCAGTGCTCCAGCTAACACCCAGATAGATCATGCTTTCAAAGCAACAGTCAGCAAATCTGGAGCCAACCCCATTTCTTCCATCAAGATAGTAGCTACCTCAGATGCTAAGTCTTCCGAGACTCCCGCTACTGATCAACTTGCGCTTATGGCTCTCAAATATCAAAGAGAAAAAGAAAGAGTCAGAAAGCTGAAGAAATACCACCGAGATTCTCCCTCAGGTAAGAAAGATCATCAAAAAAGGGAAGAATCTAAACCATCTACTGATTGTAGGAACGCAGAACCTGCTGCTAGTCCATCCAACAACTCAGCTGGAAAAGGCGGCAGAACAACTGTGTGTTACAACTGCAAGAAAGAGGGACACTTCCAGTACGACTGTTCCGAGCTCTCAGCTGCTCAACGAGCAGAACGGCAGGCCAGACGCGAGAAATTTGCCCGGAGGAGGCAGGCCTATATCGTCGGAGAGATATCCGATGACTCAATCGAGGAAGATACTTTCATGTATTCTTCTGAAGACGAAGCTGCATTTATAGCCGTTGAGGTCGGAGAAACAGATCCTGAATCAACGACTGAATACTGTCTGATGGCCGGAGAAGAGGTTGAGGTAAACTCGAAACTTATTATAACCTCCTCTTCACAGAACACACACGACACATGCTCAGTCACAAATGAACCTCTAAATGTGGTACAAGCATATGACGATCTACTAGAGGAGCAAATTCAGTTAAGCATATAATTCAGCAGAACTATTTAGGAATTGGAACAGGTAAAGGTTGAGAATCAGAGACTTTCTTCTGATTGTCAGGTCTCTACTGATTCAGAGAATCTAGTTGCGAGACTCAAGGAAGAGATTGAATCTCTTATGACTAAGTCTCAGCTTCAAGAAACTCATATATCAGTTCTGACCAAGGACAATTCTGAAAAAGATACTGAAATAGCCCGACTCAGTCAGAAACTCATAGAGGTTGAGAAAGATTATGAATCACTTCGGAAAAGTGATGAGGTTTGGCGAGGACTGATGACTGAACAGTACCTGGGAGCCAAAGAGAAGCTGGAAAGCATGCTTAGAGCTAAAAGGCCACCAGCCATGAAAGAAGGACTTGGCTACACTCATGAAGCTTCTACCTCTACTTCTAAAGGCTCAGTAATGCTGGTTGATAGGTTCGTCAGAGGGAAAGTTCAGATCTCTGAACCAACAACTCAGGCGAAGAGCAAACAGAAGATGATTGCACCTCAGCCGAGCAACAAGAAGCAACTGACCAAAGGTTCTAGCCCCAGAACACCACGATCAAATTCAGGGGGAACTAAGAAGGTCAGGTGGGCATAGCAGTATGGCGAGCCACTGCATGAGCATCCAACACAGTATGGTTCGTACTATTATGACCCCAGGGTCAGGAGGAGCACAAAACCTCAGAAGAAGAAAGCTCCTGAACCCAAAAATGCCAGGAAGTCAGTATCCCCAGGTCCAGTGGAGAAAAAGGCTGACAAGGTTCAGAAAAAGAAGTCTCAGACTCCTAAGGTCCCGAGACAGATCTGGGTCGCGAAATCACCAACTAACGCTTAAGGACCTAAACTGAACCAAAGGGTACCTAAAAATATTTCTATTTTGCAGGTGCATAAGGACCCTTGGATTGTGGACAACGGCTGCTTGAGACACATGACGTATCAAAAGAGCCTGTTGTCCAATTACGTGCAAGAAGATGGCCCCAAAATTGAGTTTGGTGACAATTCTAAAGGCTATACAAGGGGATACAGAACACTGAACATTGGGACTGCTTCCGTTCCAAGAGTAACATATGTTGAAGGACTTCAACATAATCTCCTTTTTGTCAGTCAATTCTATGATAATCCGAATAGAGTTATCTTTGACGCTGGTTTCTGTGATGTTGTTGACAAATCTACGGGGAAAATAGTGTTATCAGGTTCGCGAAAGAAGAATATCTATGTTGCAAATTGGAATACCGCAGAACCTGAGGCTTGCTTACTTGCTTAGACGAAATCCAATGATAAAACAGGATGGTTGTGGCACAAGAGACTCAGTCACCTGAATTTCAAGACAATGAACAAGCTAGTCAAGAACTCTAAAGTCACAGGACTGCCCAATGAGGCTTTTATCAAAGACAGAAATTGTGAAGCGTGCTTGAAGGGAAAGCAGACAAAGAAAAACAATCCACCAATTCCGTCACCTTCCACTGATGGAATCCTTCAACTACTTCACATGGACTTGTTTGGGCCAGTTTCTCCAGTGACTATAAGAGGCAAGAAGTATGCTCTCGTAGTTATTGACGATTATTAGAGATATACGTGGGTCATCTTCATTGCCTACAAATCTGATGTCAAGACTGAGCTACCAATACTGCTGAAGAAACTCAGTGTGGAGAAAGACATCAAGATTCAGAGAATTCGCTCAGACAGAGAAACAGAATTTCTCAACTCATTAGTTAAAGAGTACTGCGATAAGGAGGGAATTCAGCATGAGACTTCAGCAACTCGCACCCCTCAGCAGAACGGACTTGCTGAACGAAAGAACAGAACACTAAAAGAAGCAGCAAGAATGCTCCT
Source organism: Lavandula angustifolia (assembly GCA_028984105.1). NCBI lineage: Eukaryota > Viridiplantae > Streptophyta > Magnoliopsida > Lamiales > Lamiaceae > Lavandula > Lavandula angustifolia. The sequence continues at coordinate 12,195,494 of CM054822.1, forward strand.
AGCAGTCTCTGGACTACCCTCAAAGTTCTGGGCTGATGCTACTGACACTGCCTACTACACTCAGAATCTCTCACTACTTACACAGCAGCACATGAAGACGTCATACGAACTATGGAAAGGGAGAATTCCTTCTATTTCTCATTTTTATATTTTTAGTTGTCCTTGCTTTATCAACACTAATGGGAATGATCAGTTGAAGGTCTTTGATAGCAAATCTGATCAAGGAGTATTCTTAGGATACTCTCGAGTCAGTAAAGCCTTCAGGGTCTTTAACTACCGGACTCTTTATGTGGAGGAAAGTCCCCATGTTATCTTTCATGAGTTTGTTACTTAGTACAGGAAACCAAAGAAGACAAATCCTAAAGATGTCACCAGCAAGCTACAGGATCTCACACTAAATGATAAAGCCGAAAAGATCCAGCATTGTTGGGATGATGAGTCAGACGATGAAGAAATTCAGACCCATCCTGCAAGCACTGTAGCTGACCTGGTTGATTCTACTAAACAGAATCAACATCAGGTAACAATGGTCGATGAGGAAGCCCCAGTGGTAACTGATACCTCTATTGAGAATATAAACTCAGGGGGAACGACTAATGTTCCTGAGCTAAATGCCCCTGAACCTGGAAACTCAGTAGATCTTAACCTTCTTACTGAATTGCTTTAGTCAGAGAATAGTACTACTGAAATGCCTAATACTCCTGTTGACTGTACAGAAGTAATTTCAGAAGAAGAAGCCAAACTCAGACATTCGTGGCTTGACGCTCACTCTTCTAATTTAATCATTGGAGATCCATCAGCGACAGTAAGGACAAGATCTAGATTAAGCCAAGGAGAAAGTGCTCTCTACTCCTTCTTCTTGTCTACTGAAGAACCTCAGACGATAGAGGATGCTCTCAACGATGCTGACTGGATCATTACCATGTAAGAGGAGCTGAACCAGTTTGTCCGTAACGAAGTTTGGCAGCTTGTTGACAGACCTAGACATCAGCACGTGATCGGCACTAAGTGGGGCTTCAAAAATAAGCGAGATGAAAAAAACATCATCGTCAAAAACAAGGCTCGACTTGTTGCTAAGGGATACTGTCAAGCAGAAGGAATAGACTTTGACGAAACATTCGCTCCAGTCGCCAGATTGGAAGCTATACGTCTGTTCCTAGCTTATGCAACACATCAAAGATTTAACGTATATCAAATGCATGTAACGTCAGCATTTCTGAACGGCGTACTGAAGGAAGAAGTCTACGTGGAACAACCGCCCGGCTTTCAGCAGAGACATCAGGTGTACAGACATCGGAAAGTTCTGTATGGGTTAAAACAAACATCAGGGCTTGGTACGATACCCTATCAGACTTTCTGCTTCAGAAAGGTTTTCAGAAGCGGACAGTAGATCGCACCCTGTTCAACATCAAGTCAGGCGATGACATTCTACTGGTGCAGATCCACGTGGACAACTTCATTTTCGATTGCAGGAACGTGACTATATGTCAACAATTCGAGAAAATGATGAAGGAGAAGTTCGAGATGTCCATGATGGGGGAGATGAACTATTTCCTTGGATTTCAAGTAAAGCAATCAACTGAAGGAATATTCATCATCCAAGCTAAATACACTCGAGGCCTCCTGAAAAGATTCGGCTGCGACTCAAGCAAGCCAGTCAAGATCCCCATGACCATAAATTTTAAAATCGATCTAGACAAAGAGGGAGCTTCTGTTAACTCTACTAATTATAGAGCTATTATTAATTTGTTACTATATTTAACAGCAAGCAGACCTGACATAACTTATGATGTAGGTGTATGTGCAAGATTTCAGGCGAATCCCATGCGAAGTCATCTGGACTCAGCAAAGAAGATTCTGCGATACCTGAAGGGAACACCTAACGCAAGGTTATGGTATCCTGCTGATGATAATCTGATTCTAACGGGTTATTTTGATGGTGATTATGCAGTATGCAGGATAGATCGAAAGTCAACTTCCGGAACGTGTCAGTTCCTCGGCAGCAAGCTGATATCATGGTTCTCAAAGAAACAGCATTCAATGGCAACATCCACTACTAAAGCTGAGTATATGGCTGCTGGAAGTTGTTGTGCCCAGATCCTTTAGCTTCGACAACAACTGCGAGATTATGGTATTACTCAAGATGAAGTGCCCATCTACTGCGACTCCACCAGTGCGATTGATATAACTCAGAATCCAGTTCTTCATACAAGATGCAAGCACGTAGACATTCGACACCACTTCATCAGAGACCATGTCGAAAAGAAGGATACCAGGATGGAGAAGATCCATACTGACAAGCAAAGGGCAGACATACTGACCAAACCACTAGCTGAGAACAGATTTAGAGAATTATCAGTCGAGCTAGGTCTACTGGATCCTGCTGACTCAGTCAGTACGACAGGTCAGACATCAGACTCAGTACTTTGATTCTATCAGGTGAATCATACAGTACACAGTAAGGGGGAATATGGTACCATCAGTACCACGAAGATCCTCCTGAGTCATTACGGTAACCAGCTGATTGTAAAAGTTCAGCTGAAGAGGTTTGCGTAGTTAGATTCTTTAATATTCTCAGAAGCATGCTCGCATTTAATAAGTCAGACGTTTGCATTCAGTAGCATGACTTGCATTTATTTCCCGCCATAAATATTTAAGGTTTAAGTCAGTAGAAAACCGTTCTCATTTAAAATACTTATCCTTTAATGTTGTCTGCAACGCATTTAATGCATGTCTTCTGACCTTACTCTATCTGCGCTTATCTTACGTGGGTCTAGATTAGAGGCGGCTAAGTAATCATTCCTTTTATAACATCAGATCACAGCCGTCACAAAAAAGTGAGATTTTATAACAACCGTTCGATCGAAAAACCCTTGATATTCAAATCTTATAAAATCTTACCTTTTCAATCTAATCCCATCTTTTTCGCCATTTACGCACTTAGAGCTTTTTCGAGCATTTCGTTTTTACAGCATCATTCTCTCTTAAAACTGTTTATATCTTCTTCAAGCTCTATGTTTACGGTAAAATTCTTAACTATCTGCAACTATTGATCTAACTTACTCTATTTTCAAGTGCTAACATGCCTTTTGCAGATATCTATGGCGATTGTTAAGGCCCCACACAACATCGAGGAAATCATCCATTCCAGGGTTCTCTTTGAACCCACGATGGTCTTCCATCAGGCGGAGCTTCCATTCTTAGAGCCCATCTTCTCGGCTCTGGAGGCGTCTGGCCTGAAGCTTCTGGTGATGAAGCACCCCAGAGCTTATCTACCCCGTCAAGTGGCAGAGTTCTATTACAACTGGCGTTCCATGGAGCATACAGACGGGGAGGTGATGTTGATCGGCTATATGAGGGAAGTGGCCCCTCAAAAATGGGAATCCAGCAGAGCCGACATCAATGTAAGGGAGGCTTTGAAGTCCTCTTTTGATCTACTGGATTTCGGGATTTCTCTTGTGGGCTACAAAGAGATAGAGCTCAATGCCTACGTCCACCGATTCTTTGGAAGGGACGGTATTTCCTTCAAATCCGCCCTACCGAAGAACCAACTCCTTCCGGAGTACAAAGGCCTCACCTACATCGTCATCCACATTCTGACGAGCGCCGCCGGTTCTTTCGACCAACTGTCCAAGCCGAGACTCCAACTGATGATGGAAATAGTTGATGGAGTCCAGGTGAACTAGACATAGTTCTTTCTGGCCGAGTTGAAGGCTCAGGCGCAGAAGTTTGTAGCCACTGAGTCAGGAGAGAGAAGACTGATCAGTGTGGGCAAACTGTTGTACGGGACCAAGGTGTCCGTACTGATCGAAGACTCGGTGATGAATCATGCGTCATTCGTAGATTCTAAGTACTTCGATCGCAAGCTCATTAAGTTCAAGACCAGAGCAGCGGCTGAGAAGTTTATGGGACGTGGAGCAATTGAGCTTAAGAGATCATCTACTGATCTGCCTCCATGGGCCGATCAGCCGAAGCAGAAGAAGCTCTCTAAGGCTGGAGCTTCTAAGGCCCTCGCTAAGCCTACTTCCCCTCCACCACCTCAGGAGGAGGAGCTAGTGGACGTTGATACCGGTATTGAGGGTGTCACGCTGAAAGATAAGGTACAGCGGGTCGGCACGGATGAGACTCAGCCGGAGGAAGTTGAGGAACCGGCTGCTGAGGTCTCATCCGAACAGTCGTCGATAGTGCAGATGACTCGTCTCCGTGCCACAAGAGAAGTCGTCGCACAAATTCCTGAGATTTCTTCTCATCAGGACTTGGTCGACATAGCGATCAAGGCAAGGACTCAGATGTTGCTGAGGTTCCTTAACTGGGACATTCTTGCAGAACTCATCCAGCAACACTCTGCATTGTCCCTACTGGCAGAGAAACAAAGTCTGCAGTCAGCGATTGGGTTTGGGGAACCCGCTAACATCGCTTCCTTCGAGGACCTGCGCTCAGCCATGTTATATCTTCTGGAACTGAGGTACTCCCCGCAGACTGCCAGGAGCCCGTCGCCGCCTTCTCTTCATGATGATGACAGTGATGATGAACAGGCACCACCTAAGGATGCAGAACAAGGAGATTCTACTGAGGGAAAGTCTCCCAGCGAGAAGGGCGAGTCACCACCACCACCTCCTGAATCAGGTGTTGCCCCAGATGCTTCATACAGCAGGAAGCAACAACTCGCAGCCTCAGAGCAGAGGCTTAGAACCTCATCCTACCAGATCAAACCAATCGGTTTCGTGTCCTCAAAGTTTGTCAACCGCGCAATCAGAAAGCAAGGAGACAAAAATCGTCTCCTGGCTAAGAACGTCCACCTGAAGTGGGCGCAGTATACAAAGGCACAGACAGAGAAGGTTGATGGACTTGCGAGCGCAGTCAAGAAGGTCTCAGACGCTCCTACTTCCAATATACAGGAGATCGTCGAGACTGCGTTGGCAACTCAAAAGGCAGACTTGGCTGCTCAATGTCAGCAGCTGCTCGGAGCCCAGCAGAAGAAGTTTGTTGAGCAGCTGGCTGCGAGCTTAGCCACAGTCCAAACCACAGTGGGTGAACGCAACAGGATGGCCACCTCTAGTATACAGAAGGCCTTAGAGACTCAGGCGGCCGCCCTGAAGCTTATCCAGGTAGAGATGACTGCCTCCCACGACCCATCGCTTCTGAAACAGAGGAACGAAGCAGAAGCCCACATCCGCCAAATCCGCAAGGATAAGGAGGAGGATTGGGTATATTATTGTGATGCCGTCGAAGACTTCAACACCACCACCACTTCCATTAAGACTGCTATCTTCGATCTCCAGAAGGAAGTAGCAGCTATCAGGACCCTTCTGACCCCGGCTGCTGATGATGCCAAAAAGGGGGAAGAAAGGGAAGGAAGAGCTCAGGTGGGTAGGCAGTCAGAAGAGAGGGAAATCCTCCAGGGTGAAAGTTCAGCAGTGCAAGCTGGAACTAGCTCTGTTCCCCCTCCCGAAGTCCAAATCCCTCAAGTCCAAACAACTCAGCTGCCCGAGCCCATTGGAGGATCAGGAGAAGGATCCTCGGCTCAGGCGTAGCATATAGAGGAGGTCGCTCAGTTCGTTGACCAGTAGGATGAGCCCCTGCCGCCTCAAAGGCCCGGGAAGGGGAAAGCTACTGAATCTACTCTACCTCCTTCCCCAACTCCCAAATTCAAAACTCGAGCAGAGCAGGAGGAACATAACAAGAGAGTGGCTTAGCTCCTCCAGGATCAGCTGGACTACGAGATGAGATTGGAGGAGGAGGCTCAGAAGCCTAAGAAGAAGACAAGAGTGACAGTTGCCAGAATGTCTAAGAGTCATGCCAAGAAAATATTGGATGAACAGAAGAAGAAGGCTCAGCAATCTGCTGATGAGCCTGCTGACTCAGACACTGACAACCTACCGCTTGCTCAGAGGCTGAAGAAAATCTCTACTCTTACACCTGAGCAGGAGGCAGAAGACAAGGCAACCTGGGAGGCCACGCAGACAGATGTGCTCAGAAGGCTTATCTTAAGAAGACTCTGCACCGCCGCGTAGACAGATGGATCCCCTGGAATTTAAATGAGGAGTGGGAGGAGCTGAAGATTGATTTCATTAAGGCATACTATGTGTGGCAGTTCTATCCTGCTGAGGTGTCGTCGGCTGATCTCTTCGACGAGTTCATCTATCAGTACGACGCGAACTTCAGAGCACAGATCAAGCTACTACTTTTCAAGGAGAAGCTGCCACTCACTGCCCCTGCCTACTGCTGCTGACTCCTCCCATGAGTACTCGAGGAGGTATTTGCACGAAGGAGATCGAGGACGAGGTCGAGACTGCTGCACGTTACAATGACTTAAATCCTTTGCAGCCAAGCAATCTCGATGACATCCAAACCCTTAGAGCTAGAGTATACAAATCTTATGGGTTGGAGCTTCCAGCTGCTAAGTCTGCCGAGTTTAAAGCCAAGATCAAGAAGTTTAGGCGTTAGCAGTAGATGTTCCTTCTTTTTGTTGTATAGAAGCTTAGACTGATGTAACCACTAATCTCATATATAATATCAGTTCTTTGCTTGGCCAGACAACTACTCATTGTCTTATGGCTGTGTTTATTTAGTTCATCACAACTGATCACTGAAGTGATCTGACACACACACACGTAACCTATTTTTCTCTGATATGCCTATCTTTCATCTGCTGATTACCCTGTTTTAACTGCCCAATTTTACTGAAGTCTTTTGGGTCAGTAGCTTAGTGCTTAGTGGTTTTGGCATCATCAATTAGGGGAAAATTATTGGGTTATGAGTCAGTGGTTGATTTAATCATCACTTAGACGGTACTTTGTCTTTATTATCAGTAGTTCTTGTAATAGGACTTGTCTATTTATCGGTATTGGGGGAAATCATAGTGATTTAATGCTATGGAATTGAAGATCTCAAAACCTGTCTTGCACCCTTAGTGTAGTGTCTTTCAGACTAGTTGATGTAATAGGCTAGACTGCTCTTATTTTCATTATATGTTTTGTCTAAGTCCTGTAAGAGGTATTTGTTGGTCTGAACTTCAGTAGGAAGTTACATTCCAGAACCCCACGTCATCAGTTGTAAAAGCTCGTGTTTGCAGGTCTCCAGCTGACTATACATCGGTAGAAGAATTCTCATCAGCAGACCTTCCAGTAGAAGAACACAGGACATAGCTCAGTACCTTCAGAGTCATTAGCTGACTACACTCAGTAGAAGATCGTCTTATCAACAGACTCAGACGAAGAAGACAGTGATTGTGTCAGATCTACTGTATCCAACAGGAAATGACCCGACTTTTAATATATCATTCGAAAGTCAGTAGAAAATCATACGAGGATAAGTGAGAGTCAACTCAGATGAACACTGATGCCTGACAAGTCTTACCTACCACAAACCTCGACCAATGAGAAGCGGTCTAAGCCTTACCTGCGCTGACCAACTAAAGCTTCTCTCATGTACAGTGACCAACTACTCTGCGACACTATTTCGAATACATGGTCATTTTCCTTGGACGCTTGTGACAAGTGGCATCGTCCCCTCCAACGAATAAAGGCCTGGGTCACAACTATAAATAGAGAAGCTTTTCCGAGCTCTACGCACGGGATATCAAAGGGATTACACCCTCAAGAATTCAAAACACTCTAGCACTTTCACGAAGATCCAGCGAAGAACTTGCTTATAAGTTTTTTTTTTAGTTCTTCTCTCTAGAAATTTTCTTTAGATCCCTCTTCTCTATCTAAGCTCCATTGTTATATCCGTAGCTTAGAACCTTTGAAGGAGTTCACTTTTCGTGACTGTCCTTATTGTAAGAACTCCTTCATAATTTGACAACATCCCCTCCCCTTCAAAATTCGGTTTGGATTGTAAAGTCGTTAAGGACTATAACTTAGAAGGGTCTGTCCAGTGCACAGATACCTTGCTGAGGCTTGCTCAGATTAATCAACAAGACCTCTTGTTCAGTAGGACCGTGGACGTAGGATCTTGTGTATCCGAACCATGTTAAAAATCGCTTGTGTCATTTACTGTTTTATTGCATTGTTTTCAAACTATCTTACAAACTCATACTTCGCATAAAACGTATTTAAAAGTGCACTAGCCAAAATTATTTGGTTTGCAAAAAACACGTTTTCAAATCGAGACGAAGTCTATCGGGCCCTACACTTATCCGCACTAACTCTCCGCCTGAGGATTTAATACTGACAGAAGTCAGTAGAAGAAACTCAGTAGTTGAGTCACTCTGACCTACAATCAGAAGGTTACTATCTGGCACTGTTCACCAGTCGCAACCTACAGCTCAGCTGTCCTTTGCATTTGAGAAAAGAACTCGTACTCAGGTGTATTCACGCCCCTGCCCTCTACACCAGACACTCGTCTCCGGATAAACAGGTGGGCAGAGCAGTATGGCGAGCCACTGTATGAGCATCCAACACAGTATGGTTCGTAATATTATCCAGCCACTGAATTTCTCATATATCAATACATCAACTGTTACTTGGCCTGACAATTTTTTGTTGTCTCCATAACCTGCTTTGTCTTATTTTTTAACACTTAGAATCACCCAAGTGATTACTAACTCACGCACTCACTGATTATCTGTGTATTTAGTAGTCTTCTTAGTTTAGAAGACTTGAAGATACTCTCCTTTGGCTCTTATTTCTTTAGATTCTTAGATAGTGTCAGATAGCTGATAGTGACAGGTTTTGGCGTAATCAAATAGGGGAAAATTGTTGGGATGTGATTCAGTTGTTCATTTGACTGATCCCAAAATCCTATGTTGATTGGTGAACCATTCCTTTGTAAAAGTTACACCTTGGTCTCTGAGTGTTTCAGACTCAGGAGACTAGTCTTCAGCATGGTTCTGGCTCAGTAGTTCGGTCTATTGTCCTTCATTAGACTATCCACCGAAGCACCATGGACTGAAGATTCAGCAGTGCTGGACTCAACAGTAGCATCATACTGAAAGGAGTTCAGGAGTCAGTAGAACTGGACTCAGCAAGAGCAGTTTACTAAACTCAAAGTCTTGACCTTCAGTAGAGTTGAACTCAACAGGAGTATACTACTGAACCTATTGATCAGACTCAGCAACGGCCTGTCAGTTTCCATGACTGACAGAGGACATCAATCTCATTTCAATAGAATGGTCCAAGGTCGTACAACTGAGAGAAGTCAACTTCAGTATCAACCTTGAAGTCTGCAAGTGTCTCAACCACTTTCTGTACCTCGACCAATGTCAAGCAGCCACCTGTTAAAGTAACTGTTAAAAGCTGCAAGTCAACCACTTTCCTGGAAAAGATAGTGGACTCTGCAAAATTTAAAAGAGCCGTTAGCTACCAAATAGAGTGACACGTGGACAGTTCGTCTCCAACGGATCTATCCATAGCTCATGTCTATAAATAGATGGAAAATCAAATTGTTGAATATGACACGAGATACAACACAGTGACTTATGAACAGAGCATCAAGCATACAAGAACAAGCTATACACGACAAGCTTCAGAGCTCATTCCAAGCGTGAAAAGCATTCAATCTACTCTAAGGGAACACAAGCTTACATAGAACTCAACCCTCTAGCATCCAAGTGAAGAACACGAACCCAGAGAGATTATTCCTCACTGTTCTTCATTCTAGAAGCCTTTCTTGTTCCCTTTTCCCTCTAACCTAAGCTCAACTTTATTTATCCATAGCATAGACTGAAGGAGTTAATTTTATTGAACCGTTCTTAGTGTTATGAACTCCTTCATTGTTGGAGATACATCCAAACAAATTTTGTTTGACCTTGTAAACTGAGACTTGCTCAGTATAGTCACAAGACGGTGTTTGTCCAGTGTACAAACTGACTGAGACTAACTCAGTATAATAAAATAGCCTCCTGCCTTGCTCAGGACAGTGGACGTAGGATCTTGCATATCCGAACCACTTTAAAAGTCTCTGTGTTCATAACTGTTACATTGATTTAAACTGTTCATACTGAAAATCCTTTTAGAAAATCATTCAACTGAGTTTCAGTAACAAGCTTAACTCACCGCACTAATCTACTGAAACAATTTTATAAACAAACATTTTTAAACCAAACTAAATTAGGCTTACACTTTCCGCACACTACTGAACTCTGTTGAACACTTCTGAATCGTACTGATAGTCTCAGTAATCTGTTCACAGGATAGATTCAAAACTTGTTTGCTTATACTGAGCAAGTCTCAGTTATCTATGCACAGGACAGATATCTACTTATAGTCGTAGTGACTTTACACTTCTTAACCTTTAAGGTTAGATATTCTCCAACTATGAAGGAGTTCTTACAAGAAAGAAGCTTCATTGAATACAGGGGCCTGGCCTACATCATGAACCACGTGCTGACCAGTTCAGCAGGTTCATATGATCAGCTATCCAGAGTCAAAATTCAGCTGATGATGGCCATAGTGGATGAAGCTCACATTAACTGGAACGCCTTCTTTCGATCTAAATTTAAGGCGCAGCTCCGGAAATTCACCACTAATGAAGACAACTCATGTCTTAAGCTCATTCCGAAGGGAAAACTTCTCTACGACACTAAGATCTCCATTATGATAGATGATTTGTGCCAAGGAAGAGTAGTGTTTGCTGATGCATTTCCATTCGACCCTAAGGACGTGAAATTCCTGAGTGCAACAGCAATAGAGAAATCAATTGGTCGGGGACTGTCTGATAAATGTCCCGTGGTATTCTCTCAAGCTCCTCAGCAACCTCAGCAGAAGAAGAGAAAGGCGCTGAAGAAGCCTACAGTTGCTGAAGTGCCTCCAAAGCCTATCTCTGTTGAGGATTCAGGGTCAGGAAAAGAAGATCTGACCCTGAAAGAGAAACTCAAGAGGATTCTTGATGAGGAGATTCAGTCGGAGCCCCCAACTGAAATAGAAATTCCACATGTGGACATCGCCATTTGGACTAGGGTGTAGATGCGTCTGAGATTCCTAGATTGGGATCTGCTGGAAGAGACTCTCCACCTAAGGACTGCCTCTGAATTGGCAAGAGAAGAGCAGACTCTTAAAAAGGAGATCGGCTACGGCGAGCCGACTGACATCGCCTCCATGGAGGATCTTAGGGCCGTCATGCTGATGCTCCTGAGTCTAAAGGGGCAATCTGATCGGCCCGCTCAGCCCTAGACTCAGTCTGACTCTCACTGCGACAACCTACCCAAGGATGCAGACCAGGGAGGATCTGTTGAGGGATAATCTCCCAGGGACAACTCGCAGCCACCTCCTCCTGAATCAGGCGCAGTCATCCCTACGCCACCCGAGACTCTGCCGAAGAAACAATCCAGATACCAGGCTGTTGAGATCAAGGATCTCAAAATGGCTTCCATTAATAACGTTATCAAACGCCAAGGTCACAAGAACCGTCTCCTCGTGGAAGACGTGAACAACAAATGGAGCCAATTCACAGAAGCTCAGACCAAGGAGTTAGGTACCTTATCTGCTGAAGTGCAGAGGATCAGCACCCCCACTGAGTTTAATGTTAAAGCCATCCCCAAACAGGCACTTGAAGCTCAAAGGACCAATCTGAGTACTCAGTTTTAGATCATTCTGCAAAACCAGGCTAAGACTTTCTCTCAGGAGATGGCCGCTGCATCAGATCGGGTCCTAAAGACAGTAGAGGAGCGTAATAAGCTCGCTACTGAGAGTGTTGCTAAGGCACTCGTAAAGCAACACGCTGCATATATACAGATCAAGAAGGAAGCGATTGACTCTGTTGAGACATACGTCAACAGAATAGAAGCATCGAAGTCAGCTCTACTGAAAGCCTTAAATCAAGAGCATGACCAAAGATGGACTTATTATACAGATACAGCTGGTGATGTTGTAACGCCCCAAAATTTTTAACATAAAATGCACGGCATATCTATTCATGCATGTTATCAAGTGTTTTAGTTCTGTAAGTCGCGCCCTAGAAATTTAAATGAAAATTAAAGCATCTATCTTATTTGTCATTAAGTCATTTTTATTATGTAAATTTATTTTGGATTTTGAATGTGTTTATTTATATCATATTATGATTCCGTTGTTAATTTTGAGATACAAATTATGACAGAATTATGAGACAAGTGTTGGTCCCGAGTGTACGGTCAGGTGTAGAGGGGGGTGAATACACCTGATTCGATTTCTCAATTTCGAACTTGAACAGTCCTATTCAGGATGGTGTGCGTGCAAAACGGTTCAAGCAAACCGGACAACCGTTACCGAATCGAGTTAAAGGCTAAAAGAGTACCGACTCACCGAGATCCGCTAACCGGACCGGGTCGAATCGAGTATCGTTCGGTGAGAGTTCGGTGTGCGGAATTGTGTAGGCCCAAATCAATTTTTGTGAGAAAATGTTTTAAGTCTCGGTTCGATAGATTTAAAAGTTCGGTATCTTTGAGACAGTTGATTGATTTAAATATGATGTTCGGTATGAATAGTAAAATCAATGCAACGGTAAGAAAGCAAGATAGAGACACGGGATTTTTAAAGTGGTTCGGATATCGCTCAAATCCTACGTCCACTGTCCCCGAATGATCGGGAGGCTATTTATTATCCCGAGTTAGTCTCGGTCGGCTTGCACACCGGGCAAAGCCGCGTCTTGGTTTTTATACGATCCAAGTCTCGGTTACAACACTATCAAACTTAAAGTGTTTGACAAACTTCTCCAACAGTGAAGGAGTCCTTATACAATAAGGATTGGGTTCAAATGTGAACTCCTTCGTCTAGGCTATGGATATAACAAGTGAGCTTAGGGTTAGAGGGATAAGGAACGAGAATGTAGCTATCTAGAGCGACGAACAGCTGAGGATTTAGCTATAGGTTCGTGTCAGTCGCTTGGATGCTAGAAGCTTATGTCGGTTCAGCTTGGTTCCTTTTGAGCTGGATGTAGTCTTTCGCCGGAGACAACTCGGTTGTTTCTTGTGGAGGACTTAGTCATTAATTTCGCTCGTTTGAATGCTTTCTCGTGTTCTAGGCGCGCATTCTCTTTTAAATCTTGAATGATCCCTCTATTTATAGAGCAGATATTGAAATAGATCCGTTGGAGGAAGATCTTCTCTCTCTCTCTCTTTTTGGTAGCAAACGGCTCTTTTGGTGTAGGTAACAGTGTACTTTCCCACCTTTTTAGGTAAAAGGTTGACTACAGCTTTAGCAGGTGAGAAGACACGTGTATGTTTGTCATTCGTTGAGGTGAATGAAGTGGTTGAGACAAAGACAAACTTCGAGACGGATCGAAGGCGACTTCTCTCTTCCTCGTACATGACAATGCTGATTCTCTTTCAAAAGATTCGACGATCCCCGAAGACTATCCGCCATTGCTTGAGTCCGACCTTGTATTCGGTAGATAGACTGGCCGAGATAAGTCTATCGAAGATCGGCTACGAGTTCGATGAACTACTTCGCCGAGTTCGGTTCAACCGACTCTCTCGCATATCTTGCTCCCGCTGAGTCCAATATCACCGGAGTCTTTCGCATATCTTTGCTCCCGCCGAGTCCAAGATCACCGAGTCTTTCGATATCTTGCTCTGCTGAGTCCGTATCACGAGTCTTCTGGTGCTGAGGCAAATAAGCTGCCGAGCGCCTTGACCAGAGCAGAGTGTCTACCGAGTCCGAAACCTCGAGAGACAAATACAAATACAAAGGAATGGTTCACCAATCGAGATAGGGTTTTGGGATCTTCAAATCTTCTCAACGGTTCGTAGCACGAGGCTACCGAGCATGATTTAGTATGGAAGATAAGAGTCATTTCCCACAAGCATGGTCATGCCGAGGATTGAATCATCACCCAACAATTTCCCCCTATTTGATGATGCCAAAACCTATCATCTATGTCCTATCAACTATGCTAAACACTAACTTACTCGGGAACGAGCTCCTTACAAATATTACAAGTAGAATCGGTGGAGTTGTCCCGGTAAGTGCTAGACTACCGAGGGAGACAGGGCGAAACAATTTTCCCTTTTACAATAATTCCCCCATGCAACAATTTCCCTTAAGAGAAATAATAACTCTCCGAAAGTCTAGTCTATCGAGATCTAACCGAGCAAAAACCGACAAGTAAATAATCAACGTGTGTGTCGGTAATCACTTCGATGATTCCGAGTGTAAAAGCATAAAGCAAACACGGCTATTTAGATAACAAGTAGTTGTCAGAGCCAAAAGAAGATTTGTATATATATAATACACAGTTCAGTACATTACAAATCTTGCTAAGCTAAAAGAAGAACTAAGAGGGAGAACCCTTAAACTGCTGAATCCTATTCATGAAACCTTGGGATTTATCTTCGGGCGGTGGAACTCCATACATTCCCGAACGTGTTCTTCCTCGGCTTCGATATTCGGCGAAGTCTGGTTGGATCATCTTGTTCTAGTCCTCTCGTTCAACGCAAGCATTCTTCACTTCTTGTTCATTCATTCCGAGATGTACTAAGTCGTCTTGTCTTCTGGGTGGAGGAATGATCCTTGCTTCAGGAACTCTGACTACTACCCCTTCAGTTACTGCTCTGTGCATATATGGGTAAAGATCGGGTTCGATGAATGGTCATCCACTCGACATAGGCATCGGCCTTAGACATTTCGAGGCCGTAATCGCAAGAAATAATTTCTCTTGATAAACTCTATCTTGGCCGATTCCCATCTCTGATTGAACTGAATAGGCATCCATTCGTCTGATCTTGGCCATCTATGTGTTTTCGAATCGTTTGGCTTCTTGAACCTTCCGTATCGATAAGGAATGTCGGCTTTCGAAGGAATTCTCGGCTGGCCTCTTGTTCGATGCGTTTCCTCGAGTGCCTCAAGGTCCGCCAAATGTATCCTCATCGCGGCCTCTATCTGTCTAGCTTCCTCTCCTCTGTAGAGATATCTATCCATCCGAGCAAATATTTCTTCAATTTACGCATCTTGCTCTTGAGGCTTCTAAGGAGCTTGTTCGATTCGAAGAGGGTACTAGATCTAGATTTGGATGTACCCCGCCTTTCGGTATTCTTCTGCTGCTTTGCTCCTTTTCTTTTTCTCTCGTCCTCTTCATCCGTTATGATGAGCTTTCTCGGAGGCGATCTAGCGGTTCTCTTTCCTCCTCTCGGATGGAGCTTTAGTCTTTCCTTTGGCGAGGCTTAGACTTTGGCTTGTTAGGCCGCTTCGGCTTCGCAATTTCTCGGCCGCCTTCTCATCCGCAGCCTATTTGGGCTTCCTCCTCGGCAGATATGTATCTTAATCTCTTTCTTTGGAGGGGTTGGAATTTTAAGCTTTTGTTTGCCCTTACCTTCTTGAACCGGTGGTGGAATGGGAGCTTCTTCTTCTTCGAGTCCTCCACCGCCTTGTTCGGCCGTACTCAAGCAACCTCCTTAATAATGTCTTTGGGAGTCCGGGTTGTGCGAGTAGTCTGCTGGGGTCTCGAGCCACTTGGGCCGGTTTTAGCTGTGCTCGCAGCCGAAACACCCTGGGCCTCACCCTTCTGAGACTGAGTTTGAGGCAGCTTCTCATTACTCTTCTTTCCTTCCCTTTTTCCTTCACTTTCCCCCTTTTTGGCATCATCAATGAGCACCGGGGTAGGGACTAGGACTGACTTCTTCAGATTTTTGTAGGAGGTTGACAGCTCATCGAGACGATCGTGGAGCTTAGTCAGAGCCTCATGCAACTCATTCCTCTCCATGGTAAGGTGTTCCTTGTACTGCTTGTGAGAGAGGTCAGCTGCTTCCTTGAAGTCTTTCAGCTTCTCAGTGATCTTGTCTTCCAAGGCCAGTTGGATATTCTCGAGTCTTTGTTCAGTGGCCTCGGATTGTTCAGTGATAGCGTCAGTATGAGCCAGTTTAGAGGCCAAAAATTCATCTAGTAGCTTGGCTTGGCTCTCCTGAAAGATCTTGAGTTGAGCTTCGAATTTGACTTGCTGCTGAGCCAACGCTTCTGAAATAAGCGTGGAAACATCAGGGGCGGCTGATGAAGAGACAGAGAACTTCAGCCCCTGAATTTCTTTAGTCGTGGCTTGAGCAGTCTGCTTCCATGTCCTATGGATAGCCTTCGCAAGATCTCGATTTTTGATCCCTTGGGCAGTTAAGGCTTTGGCCACTGATCGAGATCGCTTTGCGGTCTGGCTGGGCGCTGCTTCGAAAGTCGACTGCAGCAAGAGCTGAGCGGGCTCTGCTGAGGACGAAGCACCAGCCTTGGACTTCTCAGGACCAAGGATACTGAGAGGTGGGGCAGTTTCAGTATGGGTATCCTTGTCCTCTGGATGTCCCTCATCAGGCTTTCCAGGGCCTGAGTCACTGGGTGGGTCGTCATGGTCTGACCCATCTGAGGGTGCTGGGCCGAAGGCGTGCTGTCGATCATGAATCATGGCCAGCATTGCAGCCCTCAGATTGTCCATTGAGCTGAGGTATTCAGGCTCTGAATAGCCTATCTCCTCTCTCAGTCTCAATTCCTCTTCATGCAGTGGCGACGGGAGTAGTGTAGGACAAGGCGTCGTAGACGAGGCCACTCCCGATGTCGCAAGCAACATGTGGAGCCTTGCTTGTTTTGGCGATGAGCAACAAGTCCGAGTAGTCGGCAAGCTCCGGAACTAGTTGTAGAATTTCTCGGGATGCTCTGGATATAATCACCTGAAGCTTCCATCCCGATTGATTCACCTTCGAGATGCGGTCTCGAGACTCCAAGTCTATGTGTGAAGTCTCGCTCTTCGGTTGGAGGGACTGAGCCGAGTGGAGGGACGAAAAGGGGGCCGTCTCAGGCGCCGAATATCTGCGCTCCGAGCTGCGGAAGCATCCCCTTGGTCCCTTTCGGTGGAAACAATCTTTTCCACCGGCCGAGTCTTCTCGAGAAGACTCGGACTCATCAACCAGTGCATGGGCCGAGTAGTCTTCTCGGGAGCCCGTTCGGCGGGCACTTGTGGAACCTCCTCGGAGGCCGGCACCTCAACGGCTTTCTTCGGTTTCTTTGCCGGTGCCCGAGGAGTTTTAGCGGGAGGAGTTCTTTTCTTTGTAGGCGTAGCCTCTTTGAGACTTTGATTTTGGAGAGACTGGCCGAGGGTCCCGACCCTATCTGCCGAAGCGCTGCTTTCGTCTTGTTGTGAAATCCGACCTTCTTCACATTGAAGTACTCCTTGTCACTATAGGTGATAGGCTCGAGATCCACATAAATCTTCGATCATGATGGACAGTTTGAGTCCATACAAGCAATTTGCCCTTTGCGCTCGGCGTGTTCGATGCTTTGTCGAACTTAGCGGCTGAGCCATGAATTCTCGGAGAAAGAACTCCGTCCAATTTATCCGGGCTCGGTCGTATATGGCCATCATTATCTCGAATCTTAGGCCTCGACACTCGGTCAAACGACCACGCTTGGCTTGTCGTAGGCTGCGTCACTATATAGGCAAGTGCCCCGAACCGAGGCAACATGCTTGTTCTTCGGAAAGGCGGCTACGAATGTAGTGGGCTTTCCACGGAAGACGGTAAGGTATTCATCAACTTGGTCGTCTCGTACCCGATCCATCTTGGTCCCTTCGGAGGGGCGAGATCAAAACTCCGCTTCAAGGCATCCTTGATGGACATTTGCTTGACTCCATAGTGGCGTTTTGGATAGAATGGGCAACGAATCTCGCCACTATATCTCCGGACACCGTGTGCGAATTCAAGTACAGCTCTCGCAACTTTGTCTCCGGGAGGAAGAACGAAGGCCTCCTAGACGAAATTTCTCCGGCCACGACTCGCGCAGAGCCGAGAAGATCTCATCCATATACTCCGATCGCATGAATAGAAATCCATGGTGGGTTCAAACCACACGCGATCCTTCTCCAAAATGTTCCCGCATATCTGCTTGGAGATATCATAGAGATATTGGTTTCCGCCATTGTACTGTGACAAGAAATGAATCGGTACTATTTTTGGATAGAAACAGTCTTTGTGCAATGCGATACGAAACATATAACAAATACATTAACGAGATATAAGCATACCAATGGATAAAATTCGAGATAAGATTGAGAGTGTAATAGCAAGTAAGGATTGCGAATGCGAGATCTCGGATTTTTCGGAATTTGAAAGTTATGAAGTATGCTAATGGCAGTTCTTAAGATTTGATCGAATATATATCAACTATGAAGGTGAACGGTTTTCGATCGAAGGCTGAATGTAAACTTGCTTTATGATATGGACGGTTAAGATTAGAAGTTAAAACAATAGGCAATGATCACAAAAAGGCACCTAAGTCAAAGCCAGTTGTAAAATAGCCTAAGTAGTAACTGTGAAAAGACATGCATTAAATGCGTACAGAGTTCAGCAAGCTTATGTATGGAATGTCGTGCAATAAATGTGAGTCGTTAATAATAAAGACAAACCAAAAGATATTAATGTCATGCTGAATCTTTGCCATAAATGCAAAGTACTGTAGTATTAAATTACTACTGAGTAGAGATACGCAAACCTGCCAGCTGAACATAGTAGTCAGCTGATACCTCGTGTAGATGGTTTTTTGAATCTCTATGTACTGAACTTACTCAGTACTGAGAGTGATCATTCCCCCTCACTGGAATGTTCCTCTCCTGAAACCTTATTACTGACTAGGGTCAGTAGGGTCCAGCAGACCTAGCTCTACTGAAAGTTCTTTGAATGCGGATTCGGCTAGAGGCTTAGTCGGTATATCAGGCCCTTTGCTTGTCAGTATGGATCTTTTCCATTCTGATATCCTTCTTTTCGACATGGTCACGAATGAAGTGATGTCTGATGTCCACGTGCTTGCATCTTGTGTGAAGAACAGGATTCTGAGTGATTGCAATAGCACTGGTTATTGTCGCAGAAAATCGGCACTTCATTCTGAATGACGTCATAGTCTCTCATGGCTTGTCTCGGCCCAAAGGATGCAGGCGCAACAACTTCCGAGCAGCCATGTATTCGGCTTCGGTAGTCGACGTGGCCACCGAGTGTTGTTTCTTTGAAAACCATGAGATCGGCTTGCTGCCAAGGAACCGACATGTTCCCCGAAGTTGATTTTCGGTCGATTCTACATCCCGCATAGTCGGCATCGAATAACAAGTTAGTTCAATATTATCATCACTGGATACCATAAACCCATGTCGGTGTTCCTCGTAGATAGCGGAGAATCTTCTTTGCTGAGTCCATATGACTCTGCTTGGGATTCGCCTGAAATCGAGCACAGACACCTACAGCATAAGTTATGTCAGGACGAGTAGCTGTTAGATATAATAAAGAACCAATTATAGCACGGTATTCAGTTTGGTCTACTCGATACTCCCTCTTTATCAAGATCTATCTTCATATTCGTGTTCATCGGGATCTTGATAGGTTTGCTTGGATGTGCGGCCGAATCTTTTGATGAGGTCTCGAGTGTATTTGCCTTGGTTGATGAATGTTCCCTTCTCGATTGCTTGACTTGAAAACCAAGGAAGTAGTTCATTTCACCCATCATCGACATCTCGAACTTATCCTTCATCATCTTTTCAAATTGCCGACACATGATGACATTCTTCGAACCGAAGATAATGTCATCCACGTAGATCTGCACAAGTAATAAGTCTTCTTCCGGTCGAATCTTTGAATAGAGTGCGGTCTCTTGTGCCTTTACGAAAACCTTTCGAAGAAGAAACTCGACAGGGTATCGTACCAAGCCCCGGGTGCTTGTTTTAACCCGTCTGAGCCTTTCCGAGTCTATATACTTGATGTCCCTCGCTGAAAGCCGGGCGGTTGTTCCACATAGACTTCTTCTTTCAGCACGCCATTCAGGAACGCAGACTTCACATCCATTTGATAAACTCTGAATCTTTGATGTGTTGCGTAGGCTAGGAATAGTCTAATTGCCTCCAATCTTGCAACTGGAGCGAATGTCTCATCGAAATCTATCCCTTCGGCTTGACAGTAGCCTTTAGCCACGAGTCTTACTTTGTTCCTTACTATAACGTTGTTTTCATCTCGCTTGTTTTTGAAGACCCATTTGGTTCCTATGACATGTTGATGCTTTGGGTCAGTCTACAAAGCTCCCATACTTCGTTTCTCGTGAACTGATTTAGCTCTTCCTGCATAGCAATGATCCAGTCAGCATCTTTAAGTGCATCCTCAATATTCTGAGGCTCTTTAGTAGACAAGAAGCAGGAAAATAATGCGCTTTCTCCTTGACAGAATCTGGATCTTGTCTTGACATGTGCTGAAGGATCTCCAATTATAAGATCAACAGTGTGAGCATCTAGCCACGATCTACGATGTTTTAACTCTTCATCTGAAATTTGTTCAACACAGATAGTAGGTGAGTTAGGCATTTCAGTTGTACTATTCTGAGATTGAAATAATTCAGTAACAAGAGTATGATCTACTGAGTCACCAGGTTCAGGGGCATTCAGCTCAGGAACATTACTAGACGTTCCCCCTGAGTTGTTATTCTCAGTAGTGTTGGTCTCAGTTACCTCTACGGTTTCCTCATCGACCTGAGTTACCTGGGATTGATTCTGTTCGGGAGAATCAATCTGCTCAGCTACTTGCTCACCGGTTGAGATTCGATAGATTTGTCTTCGGTTTCTTCGTCCGAATCATCATCCCAACATAGCCGGGATCTTTTCGATTTATCTTTTAAGCTTAGATCCTGTAGCCGCTTCGATGTCCTCAGATTCAGAATTTGAGTTATTGCTCCTGTCTTCAGTAGCAAACTCGTTAAAGACAACATGAGGGCTTTCCTCCACGCAAAGAGTCCGATAGTTGAATACTCTGAAAGCTTTGCTGACCCGAGAGTATCCTAAGAATACTCCCTGATCTGACTTGCTATCAAAAGTCTTCAGCTGATCTTTCCCATTATTGTGGATAAAGCATGAACAACCAAAAATATGGAAATAAGATAGAGAAGGCTTCCTGTCGTTCCATAGTTCATATGGTGTTCTCTTATGCTGCTTTGGTCGGTAGAGATCTATTCGGAGTATAACATGCGGTATCGGTAGCTTCGCCCAGAATTTGGTTGGGAGTCCTGAGTCTGCGAGTAGAGTCCTAGCTGCCTCTTTTAGAGTTCTGTTCTTTCGTTCAGCAACTCCATTCTGCTGAGGTGTTCGTGCGGCTGAAGTCTCATGCTCTATTCCTTCGCTTGCAGAACTCCTTTACCATGGAATTAAGGAACTCAGTTCCTCTGTCTGAACGTATTTTTCTGATCTTGGTGTTCTTTTCGACACTGAGCTTTTTCAGAAGCGTTGGTAACTCTGTTTTGACGTCAGACTTGTTGGCAATGAATATGACCCATGTGTAGCGCGAGTAGTCATCTATGACCACTAATGCATATTTTCTGCCTCTGATCGTCACTGGGGAGACTGGACCGAACAAATCCATATGTAGCTGCTGAAGGATTCCATCCGTGGAAGGCGATGGAACTGGAGGATTTTGATTCCTTGTTTGCTTTCCCTTCGGACATGCTTCACACCGAGTGTCTTTGCTTTGAATACTTCATTCGGCGGTCCCCTTGCTAGAGTGTTTCTTGCAAGCTTGTTGAGCGTCTTAAAGTTGAGATGGCTGAGTCTTACGTGCCATAGCCACCCCGTGCGGTTGTCATTCTTCGCCAATAAGCAAGCTTCGGGGTTCGTCGAGTTCCGATCGGCCACATATATGTTCTTTCTGCGCGAACACGATAACACTTGTTTTCCCCGTGGATTTATCAATAACATCACGAAACCGGCGTCAAAAATCACTCTATTTGAGTTATCACAAAATTGACTAACGAGAGAGAAGATTATGTTTGAAGTCCTTCAACATATGATACTCTTGGAACTTTGGCGGTTCCTATACCGAGTGTCCCATATCCTCTCGTGTAGCCTTTAGCATTATCTCCAAACTCAATTCTAGGTCCTTCTTCGGTGATATAATTCTTCAGAGACTCCTTTGGTATGTCATGTGTCTTGAGCATCCGTCGTCCACATACCATGGGTCTTTACGCACCCGCAAAACGAAATTATATTCGGGTACCCTTTATTTTTGATTTTGGGTCCTTAGATGTTAGTTTTCATAACCCAAATCTGTCTAACAACCCCGGTGGTTTCGGACATTTTCTTTCCACTAGAGTCAACATATCCGACCACCGGATCGGTCAAAGGTGACTTCGAGGCTTCGAGGTTCGGGAGTCCCGATCTTCCGAGTTGGTGGACTGCCGACCTTAGCCTTCGTGTGGCTTTCCTTTTCTTCCGACATTTGGAGCCTCTTCGACTATAGGTTCATAATAGTATGACCCATACCGAGCCGGGATGTGTCGGCTTTGGAGGTCCATACCGATCTCGCCAATTTTAATTTGCCTTTGGTTCCCCCCTTGGCCGTCTTTGGGGTTTCTTGGCACCGATCTTCTTGTCGAATGCCGACGTGTGGGATGAGGTGCTTTCATCTTCTCGTTTGTTCTTTGCTAGGGGGTTCAGTATATTTGCGTTCATAGTCTCCCCTCGAACAAATCTATCGGCAAGCCGTACTTCGAGTGTCTTGGGGCGGATGTGGAAGCTCCCTGGCCGAATCCAAGTCCTTCCTTGCGGTGCTTTGACTTATTGCATGCTAGCATAGCCTCTAATTTCTTTTCGGCACCCATGTACCCCTCGGTCATCAAGCTCCTCCGGACATCATCACTCTTCTTCAGATGTGTCGTGCTTGGTCCGAAGTCCCGACATTTCTTGCTTCGGCGGACTTAGTTCAAGATCTTTACGAGTCAAGTCATTGGTCAAAACTGAAATCCGATCTTCTTGATGCTTGAGACTTGGCCATCAGAGAGTTTATTTCCTCACTGAGTCTCAACACAAGTCCTTCGGCCTCAGTAGCAGCCTGACTCTTCTGAGAAAGTCTCTGATTTTCTACTTTCAGGGTATCCAACTCCTGAAGAGTCTTGCTGAGCTGCGGACTCATCCGAATTTGTTCGTCGAGCAGTTCTTCGTATGCGGTTGCGACGTCCAAATTCTCATCCGCACTTTGAAATAGTGTCGTGTGTGCAGTGTGAAGAGAAGTTAAGTGGTTCATGAGAATTTACCTCATCCTCTTCGCCTTGCCATCATGCACTTTTCACCGATTCTTCGACTTCAAGCTCTAAGGCCATGAAAGCTGCTTCATCGTCCGATGAATCCATAAAAGAGTCGACCTCTTCTGAGTCGTCTGAGATTTCACCAGCTATGTAGGATTGTCTTTTCTGGGCGAATTTCTCTCTCCTTGCCTTATGTGCTTTGCGCGTTCGGCACTATCGAGCTCGGGACAATCATACCGATAATGTCCCGGCTTCTTGCGGTTGTAACAAGCGATGACTCTTTCTTCTTTGCTTTCGCTATTCTTTGATGGTTCCGAGTCATCTTTCTTTCGCATTCGAGAAGATTGTGAGTCGGGAGTGTGTTTTGACATATAATTTGACTTACCTTTCATTTCCCGATAGGCTTTAGTCACTTTTACGTCGCTCCTTCTCCTTCGATACTTTACGGCGAGCGGCGCATACTTCGAGCGAGACTTCCTTCTTGTAGATCATTGAGTGAAGGTTCGAGTCTTACTCGTCGTTTTGCTCGTTCTTTGGAGATCTTTGTCTTGGCCGACCGATGCTTTGAAAGCATGGTCGATTTTTGTGTCAGCTTCAGCTCTCTTCTTTCTTTGAGGTCTGTCGAACTCAAACTCCTCTGCCTGTAGTTCTGAAAAGATATGGTCAGGAGACACATCATCTAAGTTAGAATGTCGCAATAGAGTGGCAAAAGGTGTCCAGTGTCCGTCCGGCAGTGCCCTCAGAATCTTCGATTCATCTCTCGCTTGCTTTGAATGTCTTTCCCGGCCCATTGATAGAGTTCATCGATTGGTAAATCGACGTTCAGATCTTCGATTTTGTCACCAGGCATGAGAGACAAGCTTTCCAGCTTTTGGAGTTCCAGTGCTAATTTGTTGGCTTTAATCTTCTGAGTCCCTCGACTCAGTAGCGCAAGAGCATCCCAGAGTTCTTTAGCAGTCTTGCATTCCCGAACCCCCGCCAAGATAAGAATCACTAAGAGTGGTCGGTATGGCGTTTACGGCAACACGGTCTAAGTTGTGAAGCTTCTTCTCCTCGGGAGTGAAGAGACTTCGTCTTTGGGAATCTTCTTCCCGGTCACCATTCCTCCTCCTTGAGCTTGGTCCCGAGTCACGACACTATCAATCATAGGAACGATAGGTCCATCTTCAAGCACTTCATCATCTTGTCATGGAGGGATGTCGGATGTGCTTCCATTCCGACTCGCCATACTCCATAATTCTCCACCGAGAACATGGGTACCATCCTTATACCCGACATATCAGCCATGAAGAATATAGATATGAATGTAGAGTGATATGCGGTGAAAACATTTTCCCTCGGATCCGTTCGAATAGACCAGTCTCAAAGATAACAAGAGTCAAAGAACTCCTGCTCTGATACCAATTGTTGGTCCCGAGTGTACGGTCAGGTGTAGAGGGGGGGTGAATACACCTGATTCGATTTCTCAATTTCGAACTTGAACAGTCCTATTCAGGATGGTGTGCATGCAGCAGTTCGGCGGACCGGACAAGCTGTTACGAATCGAGTTAAAGGCTAAAAGAGTACTGACTCAGCTAAGATCTGCTAACTGACTGGGTCAGAATTCAGTATCGTTCAGTGAGAGTTCAGTGTGCGGAATTGTGTAGGCCCAAATCAATTTTTGTGAGAAAATGTTTTAAGTCTCAGTTCGGTAGATTTAAAAGTTCGATATCTTTGAGACAGTTGATTGATTTAAATATGATGTTCGGTATGAATAGTAAAATCAATGCAACGATTAAGAAAGCGATAGAGACACGGGATTTTTAAAGTGGTTCGGATATCGCTCAAATCCTACGTCCACCGTCCCGAATGATCGGGAGGCTATTTATTATCCCGAGTTAGTCTCGGTCGGCTTGCACACCGGGCAAAGCCGCGTCTTGGTTTTTATACGATCCAAGTCTCGGTTTACAACACTATCAAACTTAAAGTGTTTGACAAACTTCTCCAACAGGTGAAGGAGTCCTTATACAATAAGGATTGGGTTCAAATGTGAACTCCTTCGTCTAAGCTATGGATATAACAAGTGAGCTTAGGGTTAGAGGGATAAGGAACGAGAATGTAGCTATCTAGAGCGACGAACAGCTGAGGATTTAGCTATAGGTTCGTGTCGGTCGCTTGGATGCTAGAAGCTTATGTCGGTTCGGCTTGGTTCCTTTTGAGCCGGATGTAGTCTTTCGCCGGAGACAACTCGGTTGTTTCTTGCGGAGGACTTAGTCGTTAATTTCGCTCGTTTGAATGCTTTCTCGTGTTCTAGGCACGCATTCTCTTTTAAATCTTGAATGATCCCTCTATTTATAGAGCAGAGATTGAAATAGATCCGTTGGAGACGATCTTCTCTCTCTCTCTCTCTTTTTGGTAGCAAACGGCTCTTTTGGTGTAGGTAACGGTGTACTTTCCCACCTTTTTAGGTAAAAGGTTGACTGCGACTTTAGCGGTGAGAAGACACGTGTATGTTTGTCATTCGTTGAGGTGAATGAAGTGGTTGAGACAAAGACAAACTTCGAGACGGATCGAAGCCGACTTCTCTCTTCCTCGTACATGACAATGTTGATTCTCTTTCAAAAGATTCGACAGTCCCGAAGACTATCTCGCCGTTCTTGAGTCCGACCTTGTATTCGATAGATAGGCTGGCCGAGATAAGTCTATCGAAGATCGCTCCGAGTTCGGTGAACTACTTCTGCCGAGTT
Organism: Lavandula angustifolia; assembly: GCA_028984105.1. Classification (NCBI taxonomy): domain Eukaryota; kingdom Viridiplantae; phylum Streptophyta; class Magnoliopsida; order Lamiales; family Lamiaceae; genus Lavandula; species Lavandula angustifolia. Next base: position 12,221,148 of record CM054822.1, read on the forward strand.
CGGTTCAACCGACTCTCTCGGATATCTTGCTCTCGCTGAGTCCAATATCATCGAGTCTTTCGGATATCTTGCTCTCGCTGAGTCCAAGATATCCGAGTCTTTTAGTATATCTTGCTCTGCGCCGAGTCCAAGATCACCGAGTCTTTCGATATCGCTTGCTCTGCTGAGTCCAGTATCACCGAGTCTTACATGTCCGGTGCCGAGGCAAATAAGCTGCCGAGCGCCTTGACCGGAGCGAGTGTCTACCGAGTCCGAAACCTCGGAGACAAATACAAATACAAAGGAATGGTTCACCAATCGAGATAGGATTTTGGGATCTTCAAATCTTCTCAACAGTTTAGAGCACGAGGCTACTGAGCATGATTTAGTATGGAAGATAAGAGTCATTTCCCACAAGTATGGTCATGCTGAGGATTGAATCATCACCCAACAACAAGAATAATAGTTATTTATTTTGGATTTCCTAAACCTACTAGGATTCATAAAAGGATATAATATTTTATAGTATATTAAGTTATTAGAAGATAATTTGAAATTATATTTTGTGAATAGAATAGATACTATATTTGTGATATACATGTTTTAGGAAAAAAATCTAGTTGTATTTATCCATATCCTAATTTATGTATGATTGAATCTCTTATATGGTAAGTGATACACTAAATTATATATAAATTATATAAGTACGAAGATAATTATTGATAAAATATATTTGATATCTTATATGATTAGGAATATTTAGATAATGATTTCTAGGCCTCGTAAATACACCCTTAGTCGTCCATAATTTAGTTTCACATTAGATTTTCGAAAATTTACCAGCATATCTGTGAACTGTCTCAATAATTATTTACACATCTTCCCGTCGTCATATCGTCGTGAAAATTTAGGGTCGTCTTCCTAGGTATGACTAGTATACTCTAATATTTGTTTAGAATTTTCCAAACATGATAAATATTTGTTAAAAATTGTTATTCGTAACCTGCAAGTTTTTGACAGCATGTCCATGAGCTTGATAGGAAAATTATTTTTCATTTTTATCTATGTTATTTTCGACCATGATGAATTTAAATGGGATATAATACATGTTAGGTCATTCATAGTAAAAATATATAATTTTTAGGATACGTTTCGCTATTTTTTATTAATTTGTTTCTTGATGTGTCAGATTCTTTTGTCAACATGCATGTAGATTGAAAAATAAAAGTTTTCAAGTTACTATTAAATGAATTATTGACCATGATAAGTTTTATTGTCATGGAATAGGTAATATGTTGTTAATGTTAGAGATCTATAATTTTAGGACAAAATTTTTTAAGGTTTCATTAATTTATTTCATGAATTGCCGAATACTCAATGCATAAATGAATTGTCAATAGAAGTAAGATTGTGATTAATATACTTAAGATTATTACTATGTGAAATCATTAAAATGCATGTTAAAAAGTAGATTATGTATAATATACATTTTGGTTTGATTATTTTGATCTATGTGTATTTATGAATTATTTGAATTATTGATGCATGCATGACATTCCATGTAAAGTCATTAAGATAAATTTTCATGTATAGGATCGGCGCGCAGGGCTTAAACATTGATATCCATTATTTTCTTCAAAGTCAAGGTTAAGGTGGAGAATGTTACCGTTTATCTTTATTATATATTGTGCTCGATATTTCATGTGATTATGACAGGCATGAAAGGAAGGGTCGAAATCGGGCCCTAGGATCGAAATTAGATCCTAAATGAAAGGAAGGGTCGAAATCGGGCCCTAGGATCGAAATCGATCTGTATTTATAGTTTTGACTCATGGAAAGATCCATTGGAAGAGACCTAGCCACGTGTAAAAAATGACAAGGAAAACGACCATCTCGAATTTGAATGATGCTGTAGAGATTCTCTATTTTACAGTCTTGAGGGAAAGTTTTTGTCAGTGCAAGTACAGTGCTGGCAGCTCCTCATTGGTCGAGGTTCAATGGTAGGTGAGGTCTATTCAAACTTCAAGTTAGATGCTTAGTTGACTTCAACTGATACCTCGAACACATTAACTGAGTTGTCCTCTGCTGACATTCTTCTGAAATGTTCATCTTGTACGCCGATTCCTTTGTACTTATGTTCAACACACATTCAGTAGGCTCTGAACAACCACACTGAGTCTTCGGTAATGAGTCCATCCTACTGAGACAAAAGATATAGTACAGAGTCTATCAGCTACTGAACTCTATCTAGCTTACTGAGTTCCTAACATGCTGAACTCAACTAAACTATTACATTATACTGGTTCATCAGTCAACTTAGGAGTTTTGGGATCTTCAAATCTTATCACATCTTATACTGAATCATATTCCCAACATAGATCATGTTCTTCTTGCCCTTACCTTCACTATACAAGTTTAGAAGTTACAAGAATACCAGTTACCCATGAACTAGAAGTTCATTAAACAAAAATAGAAAAAGTTAAAATAACTTGTTCGTTGAAGTTTAAGATTTGAATATCTTTTAGTCAATTGTAGAAAATCCAACAACAAACCAACATAAAGCACTTCACTACCATCAATCAATCCAATGCATTTATAACTCTCATAGAACAACTCACTATTATTCCTCCTACTTGTTCCTTCACCAAAACTCGTATGAGGATCTTCAAAAGATCCTATTTTAGATCAACGAGTAAGCAGGAACTTATACGCAATAAAGTTAATTCCCAAATTCTAAGAACAAAGAAAATGTGTATGAATAACAAAACTTTTTTCATGAATAGGTTGTAACCATAAACTATGCTTTTGCCCTTGTTAACTGACAACTGTGAGACTTTTGTATACTGGAAGCAACTTTTATGCTTGTATACAATGTTATTTCTATCCACCGTTTTTTTTTCCTATCTGATTGTTTATATTTGCACATGTTTAGTCATTTGTCTTATATAAAAGTTAGATTGTATAGTGTGTTGTAGATCACAAAAGATTACACAATTGTTTGAATTAAAAAGATATAAATAGATATCACAGCTGAGACAACTTTAGGACAAGTTGTCAGTTTACATTGCAGTTTAGATAAGAAGTAGTTTGTATTGACTACTTGTCTGTTATGGTACACCTAAGGTGGTGTATTGAAGGATTTTAGTGAGATGTGTTCTCCTAACTGACCTGAGTGGAGAACCAAAGATCTTGATGACTTAGTTGGTCTTAAGTTTGATAAGATTTCAGTTGACTGCATGTGGTTATCTATCACTTTGATTTACTATGGTGAACGTTATCGCGACCTGATCCATGTATCTTGTGTGATAGTAGTTATTTGTAGCTCATGCTGGTTATCTGTATCTTGCAACTGTATCCCTAATAATTGGGTTGATAATATCCCTGAGGAGCTCTAAACGATTATCACATTAAACCATGTAGGTTGATTTAGTTCGGGTGTATTAATAAGGTCGAGTGGTACTATTTAGGATAAGATATTAATTCATTTAAGCTGTCAGTACACTAAATTAATTATTGGATTTTTGTTTCTTAAATACGAGGATCAACTAAGTCAAAAATACTAGTCTCGTGCTCAAATTGGGATAAAGGGGTAAGTCAACAAGAATTATCTAGCGGAGTGAATTCGTTTTATTATTTGATTTTCTCTAGACTGAGCATAAATAATTAATTAATTTGCAGCCTAGCTTTATTTATTGTATTAAATCTCTGGTCTGGCCCAAATAGATGCCCAATATTTATTTTGTACTCGCATGAAATTATTATGAAGAGAATAATGTATTTATACATGAATTAATAATAAGAGAATTTGTTTATATGATATTAATTGGTTGGGCCAATTAATTGATAATTAAAAGTAGAACAGTTACTTAATTTATTAGATTATGGGTTTGTTGGTACTAAAGCCCATTAGAAATATAATTAAATTGATGGGCTACATAAGAGAATTTGTTTATATGATATTAATTGGTTGGGCCAATTAATTGATAATTGTTAGGTTATGAGTCAGTAGATGGTACTCAGCTGTCTAGTGGTTAAAAGAATATTGGGGGAAATCATAGTAGTACTATGGAATTGAAGATCCCAAAACCCAGCTGATATCAGTAGTGCAATGTGTCGATAGGATTAGATGATGTGTAGGTTAGACTTGTTTTGTTTTGATTATCTTTTTGTCTAAGTCCTGTACGGGGTAAACTGTTGGACTGATCTTCTGACGAAGTTACTCTCCAGAACCCCACGTCATCAATGTAAGAGCTTGCATTCTTCAGCCAGCAGCTGATCTTCACCTCAGTAGGAGACAGCCCATCAGCTGATAAGATATCAGTAGAAGAACATAATGCAAAGCTCAGTACCTTCGCAGTCATCAGCTAACCCACTGGAGCCTTATCAGCTTGTCAGCCGACTCAGCCGAAGAAGACAGAGACTGTCTTGAGTCTACTGTATCCGACAGAAAGCGACCTAGTCATAAACATCTTTTCGAAGTTCAACAGAAGATCATACGAGGATGTGGAATAGTCAACTCTATCTCTGACACATTCTCACCTACCACAAACCTCGACCAATGAGACGCCGACAACGCTTTGACCTGCTCTGACCAACTAAAGCTGCTCTCATGTACAGTATTAACTGCCCTGCTGCAACAATTCAAAATTATGGCCATTTTCTTTGGAAGCTTGTGACACGTGGCATCGTCTTCTCCAACAGACATATGCCTACTCACAACTATACATAGAGAAGAAATCCGAGCTCCACGCACGGGATTCACAAGGGAAAAAGCTCAAGCTCTAGAACACTCTAGCAAACTTAAAGATCATCCAGAGAAGAACTTGCCTTCATAGAATATCATTAGTTCTTCTCTCTAGAGTATTTAGATCCCTTTCTTCTCTAAACTAAGCTCATTGCCAAATTTATAGCTTAGATTTCGAAGGAGTTCACTTTTAGTGAATTGTTCTTATTGTAAGAACTCCTTCTTAGTTGGAGATTATCCCCTCCCTTTCAAACTTAGGTTTGAATTATAAAGTCGCTAAGGACAATAACTTAGAAAGATCTGTCCAGTACATAGATACCTTGCTGAGACTTGCTCAGAATAATCAACAAGTTCTCCTGCCAAGTCAGGACCGTGGACGTAGGATCTTGCGTATCCGAACCACGTTATATCGCTTGTGTTATTTACTGTTTTATTGCATATCATACAACCGCTCAAAATCATATGTTTGCATAAAACGTATTTTAAAAGCGCACAGCCAAAAGAATTTATCTTGCGAAAACACGTTTTCAACTGAGACGAATCTCCGGGCCCTACACACTTATCCGCACAACGTCTCCGATTGAGTTTCAACGACTGACTTAAGTCAGTAGGAGAGCTCAGTAGCTGACACACTCTGACCCCGTGATCGAAGGTTACTATCTGGCACTGTTCATCAGTCGCAACCAACAGCTTAGCTGTCCTTCGGTTTGAGAAAAAGAAACTGTGATCAGGTGTATTCACCCCCCCCCCCTTCTACACCTGACTCTAGTCTCCGGACCAACAATTGGTATCAGAGCCTCGGTGTTCTTCTGATCGCCGGTTCTGTACTACTGGTCCTCTCGAACAGATCCTTGAAAACGTTTTCACTGCACAAGCATCTCTTCATTCATCCTTGTACTCGTTCACATAATGTCTGACATGTCATGTATTTGGATGGTGCCGATGTTCTCGATAGAGAACTTCACGGTATGGCGCGTGAGAATGGAGGCACACCTCACATTGCTGCATGACAGCATGACGGACGTCCTTGAGACAGGACCCATCATTCCCATGATTGACATCGTTCAGTTTCCTGCTGCGGGAGGTGTAGGAGCATAGACCGGTGCTAATATCCCTAAAGAAAAATCAGCCTTCACGCCTGAAGAGAAAAAGCTGCACAATCTCGACCGAGTTGTGCGAAATGCTATACTGACAACGCTCAGTGACTCTCATCTCGGGAGAGTGCAAGACTGCAAAATGGCTAAAGAGCTTTGGGATGCCCTGGCTGTACTGAGCCAAGGAACCCCGCAGATCAAAGAGAACATGCTCGAACTAGAGCTTCAAAAGTTCGATGCCTTTGCAATGGAGCCCAGTGAGACCATTGACGAGCTTAGTGTCAAATTTACAAATCAAGTCAACGTCATCAACGGGCTAGGGAAGATGTTCACTAACAAGGAGATGAACACCAAGATCCTGAGAGCGCTACCTCGACAGAAGTGGCTTCCTTTTGCTACTTATTTACGTCGCTCTGATCTTAATGCTCTAACTCCTGATGTTATATTTTCAGAACTAAAAACGGAGGAATTTGAGTATAGTCTACCCCAAAGGTGTTCAAGTGCTCCAGCTGACACACAGATCGACCATACCTTCAAGGCAACAGTCAGCAAGACTGGACCCAAACCAGTTTCCTCAAGCAAGGCAGTGGCCACAATCGAAGCAAAGTCTTCCGAGACTTCAGGCACTGACCAGCTAGCTTTGATGGCTCTCAAATATCAGAGAGAAAAAGAGAGAGTCAGAAAGCTGAGGAAATACCACCGAGATTCTCCCTCAGGTAAGAAAGAATATCCAAAAAGGGAAGAATCTAAACCTTCTACTGAATGCAGGAATGCAGAGCCTGCTGCTAGTCTATCCAAAGACTCACCCGAAAAAAGCAGCAGAACATCCACCTGCTACAACTGTAAGAAGGAGGGACACTACCAGTACGACTGTCCTGAACTCTCAGCTGCTCAACGAGCAGAACGGCAGGCCAGAAGAGAAAAAATTGCCAGAAGGAGGTAGCTGGAGAGATATCCAACAACTCAATTGAGGAGGATACATTCATGTATTCCTTCGAGGACGAAGCTACATTTGTAGCGGTTGAGGTCGGAGAAACAGTTCTCGAAGGAACAGTGAATCTTGCCGATGGCCGGAGAAGATGCTGAGGTAACTTCCAAGCTTAACATAACCTCATCTTCACACAGCACACACGACACGTGCTCGGTCACAGATGATCCTCTGGATGTGGTATAAGCATACGACGATCTGCTAGAGGAACAGATTCAGCTGAGCAGAGAGTTCAGCAAAACGATTCAGGAACTGGAACAGGTAAAGGTTGAGAATCAGAGACTTTCTTCTGATTGTCAGGTCTCTACTGAGTCAGAGAATCTGGTGGCGAGACTCAAGGAAGAGATTGAATCTCTTATGACTAAGTCTCGGCTTCAAGAGACTCGAATCTCGGTTCGACTAAGGACAATTCGAGAAAGAGACCGAAATAGCCCAACTCGGTCGAAGCTCACGGACGTGCAAAAAGATTATGACTCACTCGGGAGGAGTGACGAGGTCCGGCGCGAGGACCGATGACTGAACAGTACCTAGGAGCTAAGGAGAAGTTGGAAAGTATGCTTAGAGCGCAACGGCCAACAGTCCTGAAAGAAGGTCTTGGCTATACTCATAAAGCTTCTACCTCAAAAAGCTTAGAAGCGCTGGCTGATAGGTTTGTCAGAGGAAAGGTGCAAACTGCTGACACCACACCTCAGGCGAAGAATAAGCAGAAAATCGTTGCACCTCAGCCGAGCAGCAAAAAGCAACTGACCAAAGGTTCCAGCCCCAGGACACCGAGATCAAACTCAGGGGGAACCAAGAAGGTCAGGTGGGCAGAACAGTACAAGGAGCCACTGTATGAGCACCCGGCTCAGTATGGCTCGTACTACTATGAGCCCGGGGGTCGGGGAGGAGCGCAAAGACTCGAAGAAGAAAGCTCCTAAGCCCAAAATCATCGAAAAGTCGGTATCTCCAGGTCCTGTGGAGAAGAAAACTGACAAGGTTCAGAAGAAGAAGTCTCAGACTTCTAAGGTTCCTAGACAGATTTGGGTTCCGAAATCACCCACTAACATGTAAGGACCCAACTGAACCAAAGGGTACCTAAAAATGCTTCTGTTTTGCAGGTGCATAAAGAACCTTGGATAGTGGACAACCGCTGCTCGAGACATATGACATACCAAAAGAGCCTGCTGACCAACTACATACAAGAAGATGGTCCCAGAATTGAGTTCGGTGATAACTCCAAAGGCTACACAAGGGGATATGGAACGCTGAACATTGGGACTACTTCAGTTCTAAGAGTAACATATGTTGAAGGACTTCAACATAATCTCCTTTCTGTCAGTCAATTCTGTGATAATCTTAACAGAGTTATCTTTGACGCTGGTTTCTGTGATATTGTTGATAAATCTACAGGGACAACAGTGTTATCAGGTTCGCGGAGGAAGAATATATATGTTGCAAATTGGAATACCGCAGAACCTGAGGCTTGCTTGCTCGCACAAACGAAATCTAGTGACAAGTGAGGATAGCTATGGCACAAGAGACTCAGCCACCTGAACTTCAAGACTATGAACAAGCTCGCCAAGAACTCCAAAGTCAGAGGACTGCCCAACGAATCGCTTATCAAAGATAGAAATTGTGAAGCATGCCTGAAGGGAAAGCAGACAAAGAAAAGCAATCCACCTATTCCTTCACCTTCCACTGATGGAATCCTTTAGCTGCTCCACATGGACTTATTCGGGCCAGTCTCCCGAGTGACTATAAGAGGCAAGAAGTATGCCCTCGTCGTTATTGACGACTACTCGAGATATACTTGGGTCATCTTCATCGCCAACAAATCTAATGTTCAAACTGAGCTACCCAATCTACTGAAGAAACTCAGTGTGGAAAAGGACATCAAGATTCAAAGAATTCGCTCAGACAGAGGAACAGAATTTCTCAACTCAGTAGTTAAGGAGTACTGCGATAAAGAGGGAATTCAGCACGAAACATCAGCTGCTCGCACCCCTCGGCGAGAACGGACTTGCTGAACGCAAAAACAGAACACTCAAAGAAGCAGCAAGAATGCTCCTAGCAGACTCTGGACTACCCTCAAAGTTCTGGGCTGATGCTACTGACACCGCCTGCTATACTCAGAATCGCTCTTTACTTACACAGCAACACATGAAGGCACCATACGAATTATGGGAAGGGAGAATTCCTTCTATTTCTCATTTTCATATTTTTGGCTGTCCTTGCTTTATTCACAATAATGGGAAAGATCAGCTGAAGGTCTTTGATAGCAAATCTAATCAAGGAGAATTCTTAGGATACTCTCGAGTCAATAAAGCCTTCAGAGTCTTTAACTATCGAACCCTCTGCGTGGAGGAAAGCCCTCATGTTGTTTTTGATGAGTTTGTTGCCGAGAACAGGGAAAAATACAAAGACAAACACTAAAGATGTCGGCGAGCAAGCTACGGGATCTCGGACCGACCGATAAAGCCGAAAAGATCCGAGCATTGTTGGGATGATGAGTCGGACGATGAAGAAATTCGGACTCGGCCAACAAGCGATGTAGGCGACCTAGTTGATTCTTCCGAACGTAATCAACAACGGTAACAACGGTCGATGAGGAAGCCCCGGTGGTAATCGAGACCTCTACCGAGAATATAAACTCGGGGGGAACGATTAATGTTCTCGAGCTAAATGCCCCCGAACACGGAAACTCGGTAGATCCTAACCTTCTTCCTGAACTACTGCAATCTCAGAACAGTACTATTGAAATGCCTAACACACCTACTGACTGTGCAGAAGTAGTATCAGAAGAAGAAGCCAGACTCAGACATTCATGGCTTGACGCTCATTCTTCAGATCTCATTATAGGAGATCCGTCAGCAACGATAAGAACTAGATCTCGATTGAGTCAAGGAGAAAGCTCACTCTATTCTTGTTTCTTGTCTACAGAAGAACCTCAATCAATAGAGGATGCACTCAATGATGCTTGACTGGATCATCACCATGCAAGAAGAGCTGAACCGGTTCGTCAGAAATGAAGTTTGGGAGCTTGTGGACAGACCTAGACATCAGCATGTGATCGGTACTAAGTGGGTCTTCAAAAACAAGCGTGATAAAAACAACGTCATCGTCAGAAACAAAGCTCGACTAGTTTCCAAGGGATACAGTCAAGCAGAAGGAATCGACTTTGATGAAACTTTCGCTCCAGTCGCAAGATTGGAAGCCATTCGTCTTTTCCTAGCCTATGCAATGCATCAAGGATTCAAAGTATATCAGATGGATGTGAAGTCAGCTTTTCTGAACGGCGTACTGAAGGAAGAAGTCTACATGGAACAACCGCCCGGCTTTCGGTAGGGACATCGGGTGTACGAGACTTAGGAAAGCTCGTATGGGTTAAAACAAGCACCCGGGGCTTGGTACGATACCCTATCAGACTTTCTACTTCAGAAAGGTTTTCAGAAGGGGACAGTAGATCGCACCCTATTCAACATAAAGTCAGGAGATGACATCCTACTGGTGCAAATCTACGTGGACGACATCATTTTCGGCTGCAGAAACGAGACCATATGTCAGCAGTTCGAGAAGATGATGAAAGAGAAATTCGAGATGTCCATGATGGGAGAGATGAATTATTTCCTTGGATTTCAAGTGAAGCAATCACCTGAAGGAATCTCCATCAATCATGCCAAATACACTCGCGATCTTCTCAAAAGATTCGGCTGCGACTCTAGCAAGCCAGTCAAGATCCCCATGAATACAAATTTTAAAATCGATCTAGACAAAGAGGGAGTTTCTATTAACTCTACTGATTATAGAGCTATTATTGGTTCTCTGTTATATTTAACAGCTAGCCGACCTGACATAACTTATGATGTAGGTGTATGTGCAAGATTTCAAGCGGATCCTAAGCGAAGTCATCTAGACTCAGCAAAGAAGATTCTGCGCTATCTAAGAGGAACACCTGACGCTGGGTTATGGTATCCTGCTAACGATAATCTTATACTGACAGGTTATTTTGATGTTGATTATGCATGATGCAGGATAGATCGAAAATCAACTTCCGAAACGTGTCAGTTCCTAGGCAACAAGCTGATATCTTGGTTTTCAAATAAACAGCATTCAGTAGCAACGTCCACTACTGAAGCTGAGTATATGGCTGCTGGAAGTTGTTGTGCCCAGATCCTTTGGCTTCGACAACAACTGAGAGACTATGGTACAAGTCAGGATGAAGTGCCCATATACTGTGACTCCACAAGTGCTATTGCAATCACTCATAATCCAGTTCTCCATACGAGATGCAAGCACGTGGATATTCGACACCACTTCATCAGAGACCATGTCGAGAAGAAGGATATCAGAATGGAGAAAATCCATACTGACAAGCAAAGGGCGGACATACTGACCAAACCACTAGCTGAGAACAGATTCAGAGAACTATCAGTTGAGCTAGGTCTACTGGATCCTACTGAATCATATCAGTAGAAGACAACTACTGACAAGTGCCATCAATTGGTATCAAGTGTAGGAACCAGTATGACAGGTCAGATGATCAGTACAGTGATTCAGTCGGGAGAATCATACTGTACACAGTAAGGGGGAACGTGGTCATCAGCACGTCAACCATCCTCCTTAACCTTAACAGTAACCAGCTGATCGTAAAAGTTCAGCTGAAGAGGTTTGCGTAGTATTTTTTACTTAAACTTTTTCAGAAGCATGCTCGCATTTATTATATCAGTCGCTTGCACTCAGTAGTTAATGAGCATTTATTTCCCGCCATTAATCTTTAAGGATGAGTCAGTAGGAAACCGTTCTTATTTAAAGTAACTCGTCTTTAATGCTGCCTGCAGCGCATTTAATGCATGTCTTCTCACTTACCTTTAGTACGCATCATCCTACATGGGTCTATGGTAGAGGCAGCTAAGTAATCATTCCTTTTATAACATCTAATCTGAGCCGTCGATAAAAATGATAGATTAAAACCCAACCGTCCAATCTAAACGGCTAATCACGCATATCTTACAAAATCTTTCATCTTCTACCATTTCCTCACTTTTCGCCATTTCCGAACTTAGAGCTTTTTTTTCTGCGAATTGAGTTTTCTCCCCAAATCTTAAAACTGCTTTGCATCTGCGTATTTCAAGCTCTAAATATTACGGTAATGTATTTAATCGTGCTTAAAACTCTACTGACTTACTCTATTTTCAAGTGCTAACGAGTTTTGATGCAGATTTCCATGGCGACTATACAGACCCCCGCAAACATCGAAGAAATCATCCTCTCGCGCATTCAGTTCGAACCCACCATGGCCTTCCGGTAAGTGGATATTCCTTATATAGAGGAGTTTTTTGATGCTCTGGAAGAATCGGGCCTAGACGCTCTTGTTACAAGGCAACCGAGAGCCTATCTTCCCAGGCAAGTTACAGAGGTCTTCTACAACTGGAGGACTCTAGACTCGGGAGCCGAAGTCTCCGGCTTTTCATACATGAAAGAGATCGATTCCCTCTCATGGGACGCCGGTGTTCACGAGTTCAACATTCGAGATGCTCTCGAACTGGCTTTCAATTTGACAGACGAAGGTATTTCTCCGGTTGGTTACAAGGAGAAAGAGATTAATGCCTATGTGCAGAAGTTTTGCGGTAGGAAGGACATAACCTTCAAGACCACTTTGCCGAAGAATTTGTTGCTACCGAGATACCGGGCGCTCGCTTATATCATTTCTCATATCTCGGCCGGATCATATGATCGGCTTTCTAAGTCGAAAATCCGGCTGATGATGATTATTGACGATAGAGTCCGCGTCACCGGTGGATCGACTACTACTTAGCCGAGCCGAGGGCTCGAGCTCGAAGTTCACGGTTCTACCCACCGGAGAAAGGAGGCTCGCCGGTGTGGGCAAACCGTTATATGGGACGAAGATGTCCATCATGATCGAGCGAGAGAGTCTCGAGGAGCTCGGCTTTTGCCGACTCCGGTACTTCGATAGCAAGCTCATCAAGTTCAAAACTAGAGCCGGCCGATGAGAAGTCGGTCGGGCGAGGGTCGCCTAAGCCGAAGAGGGTCGTATCGGACACCGCCCCCTCGCGCCGACCCGCCGAAAAGGAAGAGGCTGACAAAGACTGGACCTTCTGAGGTCCCAGTAGAACAAGCCAAACCAGCCTCTCCCCCGCCTCCTCAGGAAGAACAAATTCTTGACTCGGACACCGGCATTGAGGGTGCCATGTTGAAGGACAAAGTCCAAGTCATCAGTTCTGAGGAAACTCAATCGGACATTCCGGTACCGACTGAGGAGACATCCTCTGAGTGGACCACCTTCCACTCCACTCGTCTCCGTGCTACAGCTGAATCCATGATCCGATTCCCGAAATCGGCGAGCACTCAGACCTAGTGAGGATAGCCATAAGGGCTAGGATACAGATGCTACTGAGGTTCCTAAGTTGGGACATTCTCGAGGACATGATCAAATCTTAGTCAGCTCTATCCCTACTCGCCGAAGAGCAAGATTTGTAGTCAGCCATTGGTTTTGGGGAACCAGCTGACCTTGCCTACTTCGAGGACCTGAGGGCTGCGATGCTATACCTTCTCAGTCTGCGCACCTCAGTTCCTGGCGACAGCTCTTCGCCTCCATCTCATCCTGACAACGATGATGACAAGGATGATGATGAGATGGATCAGGCACCACCCAAGGATGCAGAATTGGGAGGTTCTGCTGAGGGTTCTACTCCCCGCGAAAAGGGCCAATCACCACCATCTGCTACATCTGGTGAAGCCCAGGCTGCCTCGAAGCCGAGTCGAGTGCAGCAACTCGCGTCATCTGAGCAGAGGCTCAGAACTAGTTCTTATCAGATACAACCTATAGGTTCCGTGTCCTCCAAGTCGGTAAACAGGGCTATCAGGCGCCAAGGTTAAAAGAATCGTCTTCTCTCAAAAGACGTTCATATTAAGTGGGCCCAATATACGAAAGCTCAGACGGAGAGCTTCAACCGACTTGCAGCCGGGGTTGAGAAAGTCTCTAAAGCTCCTACTCGACAGATCAATATTCAGGAGATAGTTGAGACAGCCCTCGCAGCTCAGAAGGTGGACTTGCCGCCCAGAGTTAGCAGCTCTTGATCACTCAGCAGAATATCTTCGCTGAGCAGCTGACTAAGGGGCTAGCGGCTGTCCAAGCCACAATGGATGAGAGGAATAAAGTTGCCACCACCAGTCTCTAATCTGCCATTACTCAACAAGCTGCGGCACTTAAACTCATCCAGAAGGAGATCACAGACTCCCACGATCAATCTCTGCTAAAACTCAGACAGGAGTCAGCCGCACAACTCAGATTATTCAGAGAAGATCAGGAGCACGACTGGGATAAATACTGTGATCTGGTCAAGGACTTCGAAGCCACTGCCACTCAAATCAAAGACCTCGTCTACAACTTGGAGAAACACGTTAAAGCCATCCGCACTCACCTCTCCCAGGCTGATGATGCCAAAAAGGGGGAAGGAGAAGTTAAGATTGAAGATCTTGAGGCGGAACAGGCTGAGGTCCAGAAGAGCCCAGAAGTCCAAGAAATTAATAAGGGGGAAGGTACTTCTACTCAGGGGGAAGGAACCACCACTGTACCTCAAGCAGAAGGATCAGCCACCCAGGCTGGACCCAGTTCAGCTGTGCTCCTCCTTGAGTATGCCCCACTCCCCCAATCGACTGTGACTGAGCCAGCACCTATCTCATCCGCTCACCACATCGAGGAAATTGCTCAATTTCTTGATGAACAAGAAGAAGAAGAAGAGCCACAACAACTGCCACCGCAAAGGCCGGGGAAGGAGATTACTACTGAAGCCACTCGATCTTCCCCGACGCCTAAATTCAAAATCAAGGTGGAGCAGGAAGCCTATGATCTGAGAGTTGCTCAACAGCTGCAAGACAAGCTGGATCATGAGCATCAGATGGAAGAGGCAAAGAAAGGCAAGAAGCCTAAGAAACTGATTGGCAAAATTGCCAAATGCAAGGCTAAGCAGCTGGTGGACGAACAGAAAAAGAAAGCTCAGGAGGAGCTATCCAAAGCCCCCACCACTGTAGTCCAGCCGACAGCTCAGGGTCACTATACGCCTTATCTTACATCCGAGCAGGAGGCTGAGGACAAAGCCACCTGGGAGGCGACACTGAAGGGACTAAGTCTCCGGAGAGGAGATGCAAAGACAGCGGCCCTCAGAGACAAGAAGAGATTAGCTGACTTGGCTAAAATGATTAACCTATCTCAGAAGCCAGCAACTGATCCAAGGAAGCAGATTCCACGGGGTTCCAAGTTCAGGAGGGCACCTTATATCAAGAAGGACCCTATCCCTCATGTGGACAAGTGGGTGCCAGCCGAGCTTAATGAGCAGTGGCAGGAACTTAAAGAAGATTTTATCAAGGGATACTATGTGTGGGGTATCTATCCTACTGACAGACCAGCTGACCAACTCTTTGATGAGCTTATTTGCCGATTTGATATGGAACTCAGAGATCAGCTTCGTTAGATCATGGAAAGAGAGAAGATACCTTTCAAAGCTCCAGCGTTCAGAAGAATCCCTCCTCCCCGGACTACTCGCGGCGTGCTGTGCACAAAAGAGATTGAGAGAGAAGTCGAAGAAGCTGCTTATCACCTCTGCCTGAACTTTGACCATCCTGCTGATCACGAGGAAATCCAGGTCCTGAGAGCCAGAATCTACAAGTATTATTACCTGGACCCTCCGGCTGATAAGTCTGAAGACTTCAAGAAGCGTACTCAGAGATTCAGACGTCAGCAGTGATCTTGCTTTCCTTGTCTTCCTTTTGTAAGAGTGATAGAAACTTGTACTCGCTCGATCATATTTATAACAGTTTCTATTGCTTGCCAGACAATTACTCATTGTCTCATGGCTTTTGTTTGTGTTTTTCACAACTGATCACTAAGTGACCTGACACACACTCACATAACCGTTTCTCTGATTTTGCCTATCTCTCGCCTACTGACTGGATGTTTAACTGATCACCTTGATTGTATTTTCAGATATATTAAGGGGATATTATTGTCAGTAGATTAGCTTTCCTTTCCTTATTGTCTTAGAGTGGAGGTTTTGGCATCATCAATTAGGGGGAAATTGTTGGGTTATGAGTCAGTAGATGGTACTCAGCTGTCTAGTGGTTAAAAGAATATTGGGGGAAATCATAGTAGTACTATGGTATTGAAGATCCCAAAACCCAGCTGATATCAGTAGTGCAGTGTGTCGATAGGATTAGATGATGTATAGGTTAGACTTTTTTGTTTTGATTATCTTTTTGTCTAAGTCCTGTACGGGGTAAACTGTTGGACTGATCTTCTGACGAAGTTACTCTCCAGAACCCCACGTCATCAATGTAAGAGCTTGCGTTCTTGACCAAACGGTGATCTTCACCTCGGTAGGGAGACGGCCCATCACCGTGATAAGATATCGCGAGAAGAACATAATGCAAAGCTTCGGTACCTTCGCGGTCATCGGCGACCCACTGTGAGCTTTATCAGCTTGTCAGCCGACTCAGCCGAAGAAGACAGAGACTGTCTTGAGTCCACTGTATCCGACAGAAAGCGACCCAGTCGTAAACATCTTTTCGAAGTTCAACAGAAGATCATACGAGGATGTGGAATAGTCAACTCTATCTCTAACACATTCTCACCTACCACAAACCTCGACCAATGAGACGCCGACAACGCTTTGACCTGCTCTGACCAACTAAAGCTGCTCTCATGTACAGTATTAATTGCCTTGCTGCAACAATTCAAAATTATGGCCGTTTTCTTTGGAAGCTTGTGACACGTGGCATCGTCTTCTCCAACGGACATATGCCTACTCACAACTATAAATAGAGAAGAAATCCGAGCTCCACGCGTGGGATTCACAAGGGAAAAAGCTCAAGCTCAAGAACACTCTAGCAAACTTAAAGATCATCCAGAGAAGAAATTGCCTTCATAGAATATCATTAGTTCTTCTCTCTAGAGTATTTAGATCCCTTTCTTCTCTAGACTAAGCTCATTGCCAAATTTATAGCTTAGATTTCGAAGGAGTTCACTTTTAGTGAATTGTTCTTATTGTAAGAACTCCTTCTTAGTTGGAGATTATCCCCTCCCTTTCGAACTTAGGTTTGAATTGTAAAGTCGCTAAGGACAATAACTTAGAAAGATCTGTCCAGTGCACAGATACCTTGCTGAGACTTGCTCAGAATAATCAACAAGTTCCCCTGCCAAGTCAGGACCGTGGACGTAGGATCTTGCGTATCCGAATCACGTTATATCGCTTGTGTTATTTACTGTTTTATTGCATATCATACAACCGCTCAAAATGATATGTTTGCATAAAACGTATTTTAAAAGCGCACAGCCAAAAGAATTTATCTTGCGAAAACACGTTTTCAACTGAGACGAATATCCGGGCCCTACACACTTATCCGCACAACGTCTCTAACTAAGTTTCAACGACTGACTTAAGTCAGTAGGAGAGCTCAGTAGCTGACACACCCTGACCCCGTGATCGAAGGTTACTATCTGGCACTGTTCATCAGTCGCAACCAACAGCTTAGCTGTTGAGAAAAAGAAACTGTGATCAGGTGTATTCACCCCCCCCCTCTACACCTGACTATCGTCTCCGGACCAACAATAATTAAAAGTAGCACAGTTAATTAATTTATTAGATTATGGGTTTGTTGGTACTAAAGCCCCTTAGAAATATAATTAAATTGATTGGCTACAATTATGATTATATTAACGTGATATAAAGTTAATTATTCACGTTCAAAAGCGAGGAAAAGTGAGAGAGAATCAGTTTTATATGAAGGTTCTTCAGAGCTTCGTCCATTCGGGGGAAGAACGGGATATCGGGACACTGATTAGAAGATCCTATACGTGAGCAATAATCAAAGCGTGACTAAAGAACGTAAGTATCAAATTCATAACTCCTTCAATCAAACACTAAAGAGAACGTACATCTCTAGAATCATCTACATCATAGATCGATAGTGGTGTCTGCAACAATTGTCATCTTCAACATACAACATGAACCGGTGGCTGCAACAATTTCTACTTGCATTTCCTTAAACTTTGCAAATGTATAGATTGAAGAAGCATGCTCTGAATTGGGGGCTTGAAAACCAGCTCCGAGATAGTGTTGACATCATTGCAGCTCTCTAGATTGTGTATGTGTCTCTGAGCATCAGTTGCATTCTCAAAATGCATAAAAAGCTCAATAAGGTTAGCATGTTTCCTTAGAAACCTTTGGTATAAATTGTTCTCATATTTTGACGTTGATGTGGTCTTGAATACGCCGCTAATCAGTATATGTTCGAAATATGTTGGAATCCACCGTTCTCTAAACCACTTGGGGCCAGTCAGATCAAATTCAGACACGACAACATCAAATTTAGCAAGCTCGATCAATTCAGGCCACACCAAACCATTAAATTTGAGAGAGAATGTTTCATCACATCTTAAAGAGACCTTATCAACCACTTTGCATATAATATGCCACATGCTATACTTGTGACATGTCTGTGGTAACACGGCTGCACCCGCCTTTATAAAAGCTGAATCTTGGTCGGCTATCAATAAATTTAGACTTATATTATCCAAACATATAATAAACTTTTCAAGAAGTCATGCATGTGAAAGCTCATCCTCCCCTGACAACAAACCAACACCAAAGATAACACATTTAACGTGATTGTCCTTACCGGTGAAAGGAGCAAAGATCATATTATACATAATTGCCACAAAAGAATGAATATTATCATGAATTCTTAATATGAATCATTATACAACATGAAGTGCATTAAAATAAAAGCAATGGCGACAACTTACTTGCTAGTTAATATCTAGCATCAATTGATACGGCTTTACCAACCCTTTGTAATTTTTAACTGAAACACAATTTTCTTTCTTTTACGTGACTCGATTGGTGAAATAGTATCTCTCCCCTCAAAAGTATGTTTTTTTTACCGACGCACAAAGAAAATATTTTGTTGCGAATGAACAAGATATTGAGGAATTGTCCATACGTAAAATCATAAGAAAATTGGCTCAATTAACGCACTTTTTTGATAGACGAGTAATTGATGGAATTATAAATGGGGTTGGTGTCATGACTTTCTTTTTTTTCTTCTCATTCACATCATAGTCAAAGGTGAATCCCGAGGATAAATCCCGAGAGCTTGGCAAGTCATCCAAAATCAATTGGGTATCCAAACCTGCCACAAAAGCACACAAATCATGAGAAAAGTTCTTGAAATCAATACCGATGCAATCAATCTTATCAAAATTACCAACCAACTCTCACATAATTTGAAAGATCTCACTGAACCAATATTGGCTTGACAACAATTCATAACAAAACTCGGGTGAGTATAATTCATACGCCTATCTCAATGGCGTAACCAGGTTTTTTGCTCAGTAGGGGCAACATTGTGCTTCTTAAGGTTTGGTTGCCTTAGCAGGAAGCTTTGGTTGACCTAGTCTTTCTCTTTTTCTTACCAACTGCAGCCTCATTTATTTCAAGAGGACAGAGAAATGTTGATTCTTTTGGGCATTTAATTTAAAATAAAAACTGATTAATCAGACAATGGAACTAGAAAAACAATGTATGGTTTTAACTTTTAATGAATCAACTCAATTCTCTGTTACAGTTATTTTAATTTACACATTGGGTGTCACCATTGCCTCAATCTGTTGTATAATTAGTTAAACATAGTTTACTCATTTATATTTTTTTTTGTAATGTTAATATATAACAGTTCAAATAGTGAACACCCCGAAACATAATTGCAAGCCCGTTTAGTTTTTTTGATTGATAGTTTCGTGATTCCGCCGGTCACATTTTAACTAGCAAAATCTGGTGCACGGCAAAAAGTGAAACGGCTTTTCTCCGATAAATGATACACAAAACATGAATAAATGACAATTAAATTTCATCTCCTCAATTAATTTCATATTGGTAACATCTGCAAGCACCAAGACTAGTGCAGAATCTCCAGCAATTACGAGTGACCTCAACTAAAACTCAAACAAATTAATAATAATATGCCAGAGCTAAGAGAACGAACAATTCCCCCTTAGGATAGTAAGACCCAAAATAGGAACAAAAAAAACATACATTTTACATAGATTTGAGCTGTCCTGTTAGAAATTGAACATAAAACTTCTTGCCACAAGCCAAGCATCCTAAGCGATGCAACCACCACAAACAACACTTCTCCTGCACCAAAATAAAAAGTTCAGAGATTGTTAGGAATGATTTTGTATGCTCTTGCTAGATTCTACCAAATGCTAGAGGTGATTGTATAAGTCGAGTTTCAGTATCCTCATTACAGTTTTCCTTGTAGTCCTAATGAATATTCAGCTGTAAGGCAGATCTTTTCTATGCAGAGACAGCATTTGCTTTTTGTGAAACCATTTAAAACCCTTACATTGTTACTGAGAATGTAAGTTTCACAGTTTTTATTCATCCAACTAACTATTCGAAAGAAATGCACAACTTACACAATTGAGCAACCACTGCTGTGTCGCTTCTTCCTCGACACTGGTTCCTTTCTCCGAGGAGGTTGAAGCACAGCCTTAATTGCAGTGTCAAAAACAGCTTTCACATTCTGACAAAGACAAAATTAGCAACTATATTAACTATTATTGTAGTGAATGGCATTTATGTGCCACACCTGTTGAGTCTTGGAGCTGCATTCTATATAGGCTGCTGCACCAATTTGTTTCCTCAGTTCCTCTCCCTGCACATTGTTAATGAAGGCTATCGAAATGATCCAAGAAAAATGTGGGGTGAAGAATCGAAGAATGCTCACTTGGGATGTGGTGATGATGTTAGATCCTATGTGATCACCAAGATATCCTCTGTCATCTCGAAGATCTACAGATGATGAACAAGTAACAAACGTAAGGCCATTACAAAAGGGATTTTTCTTTTTTTGTATTACTAATCAAGTTTGAATCATTACCTAACTTTGTTCCAACAAGCACAATTGGGACGTTGGGAGCAAAACGACGAAGTTCAGGCATCCACTGAAACAACAATCCCAGATTATTTGATGAAGATTAAAGAACTAAACACAAGAAGACTTGATTTCTAAGAAGACCCAAACTTTCTTTCATTAAATAATTGTGCATTTATGTTGATAAAAACAGGTGATTAAGCATAAATGAAGCTCTTATGCAAGAAGGAAACACCAGGTCGAGCTGAATGAATCATACCTTCTTAAGGACATTTTCATAGCTAGGCCTGCTGATTAAAGAGAAGGCCAACACAAATATATCAGCACCTCTGTAACTGAGGGGCCTCAACCTGCTGTAATCTTCTTGACCTTTTAAATTCAAGAAATAAATATTAGGAGTTTCCACGAAAGGGATCTGATTAAAAAGCACTAAAAGTACCTGCAGTATCCCACAGTCCTAGGTTGACAATGTTGCCATCTACAGCCACATTAGCACTAAAATTGTCGAACACTGTTGGTATGTAATCCTGCCATTCAGACCAACAAATTCTTAAAAGAACACAAATAGAAGCCAATAAATCAAAAGTTATGACAATGAGAAACCAAATAGGAAAGTAAAACTGAATAACCCCAATTGGGGATATGTGTTGTGGTACTTGAAATTATGGGAAATCCCAAAGGAAAGAGACTTGTTTTTCAATATCCCAGTACAAGCAGCCACAGAGAGAGAGAGAGAGAGAGAGAGAGAGAGAGACTAACAGTTGGAAACTTGTTGGTTGTATAACAAATGAGCATGCAGGTTTTGCCAACAGCTCCATCTCCCACAGTCACACATTTGATGAACTTTGAAGCACTCATTTTCAGATTCTACTTTCTGCAGCTCTCTTAAGTGAAAGCCAGCCAAAGTTGCAGGTTTTCAAGAGAGAGAGAGAGAGAGAGAGGAAAAGTAACAACTGGACTAGGGATGAAGGAATGAGAAAGAGAGTGCCTCAAATGCATAAGACAACACAATAGGAAAATGGTTGGATATAGAAAGAGAGGCCCCTATTGCAAACTTGGAGTTTCAAGAATGGCATAAAAAACAAAGCTACAGACAATGTATGCACATGTTTTTGTGGATATGTGTGCATATTATATATATATAGTGAGAGAGATAGAGAAGTCAAATACCGTCGCTTTTCATCCCTCTCGATAAATTTCAAATCCAACAGAAATATTTTTTGAAATACGGAAAGCTTCTTGGCTTTGATGGGCCCGCTTCGCAAACGGCTACCACCCACTTTAACTGAACTACTACTAAATGAGTATTTACTGCTGTCTGTAATGTAAATGAATAATAAAAAACCTACCTCTTTTGTTGCAATTAACATACTGAATAAGTCAAGCTATTTATGGTTTATATTTAAATTCAAGATTGATTCCAATTCCATTTAAATTAACGTTATCTAATTCAATTTGCAACTCATTACAGTACTTTTTATATTGAAGATTTTATAACACAAATACTACTTTAATTCATGTTTGGCTTAATAATGTACAAAATCTGTTTTTTCATAAGTTTCAGGTGTTGATTACAAAACGATCTCTTCCTCAGCAAGCCAACATAATGGTCCATCAGTTTGCGATACAGACAGCGTGACAGTTTCAAAATCGAGCCAAATTCAACATAAAATACCAGCACATGAAGAGTGTGTGATTATAAGAAAAAACAGACCAACTTAAGGTTGTTCCCAATAACATTTAGGTCCCGTTTGATTGACAGAAAGAAATAGAATCAAAATCATGAATTTTTCCTAGAGGTATGAAATGAATGAATAATCTCTGAAAACAGTTGTTCGATGGCAGCAGAAATTAACTTGATTCTAAATACCTATTTGGTTTGAGGGAAGGAATGAGATCAATTTAACTAATTTATTAAATAAATTTGTACGCAAAATACTGATGAGTGTGTTTGCTACTCGTATTTTCGTCGAGTTTGTGGAGTAAATTCAACATAATGGAGGCTATTTGGTGCATCTTTGGTGTGATTTAAGCTCGAAGATACGAAGAACGAAGAGGGCGTTAATGTTCGATGTTTCATGAAGAAATGTATTAAATATGGACAATTGAGTTACTTTTGAAGATTTAATTGTTGTTGGGCCAAAGCTTGAAGATTTAAGAATTTTAAATTGGGCCCACCACTTATTTTGTTTTAAGCCCATTTTTTCTATATTTTGTGTGTTGACCTAAGTATAAATAGAATAGTGCGGAGAAAGTGCCACAACTTTTCACCGCAACTTTTGAAACTCCAACATTTTCCTTTTGGCTCTCGGTTGCTACATTATTGTTGACTTCACCTTGCCATTAATGGTGGTTAGAGATGGCAATGGATCTTGGACCCGGTCCAGATCCATAGATCCAGATCCATTTTTATGGATCTGGATTCTAAAAAATTGGACCCATAGGATCTGGATCGGATTTGGACTGATTTTAGAAATTATGGATCTGGATCTGGACTTTACGATCTGAGATCCGAATCCGGTCCAGATCCGCCATTTTTATAACTAAAATATTATTTTATTATCATATCTAAAATATTATATTTATATTATTCTACTTAAAATATCACGTTACATTATTTGTTGAGCTTGAAATACTTAACTAGTAATCTAATAAATAGAAAAGAGGGAGGAGATTGAGTACTCACTGTCCACGAATTTGGAAGTTTTTTTTAGAGAGAAGATCATAGTTTTATAGATGATTGTAATATTTTTATAATATCATGAGTAGTTTGATTTTTTTTAATGATAGTAATGCTCTTAAAGATTATCGTGTTATTATAGAACTAATTAAATTAGTTAAATTTTAATTGATTTAGAATTTTTTAATTTTAGCTAAAAAAATTTATGGATCCGGGTCTAGACCCGAGACCCTGTGGATCCAATGGATCTGGGTCTGGATCTCATTTTTTGATATCCAATGGATCTGGACCGGATTTGGACCAAAGTAAAAAATCCCGGATCTGGATCTGGACCAAGGAGGATCCGGTCCAAATCCGGTCCATTGCCATCCCTAATGGTGGTACAAGCTTTTATTTTCCAATTCTTCTTTGCTTTTGTGTCCTTACTTTCAAGTATTAATGCTAGTTTTTAAGTTTTCAATTATGTCTTCTTTACTTAACACTCTTGTCTCTTATGATTTAAGCATATTTAGCTAATTTTCTCGATTCGACGAGGCAACAATTTACTAGTACAATCCCCCTTGAGACCTAAATGTGCTTGAATTTAAGTCCTTAAGTTTCTATTTATTCCAAGTTAAGTAGATTTATCGATTAACTAGGATTGATCACCTTAGGGTTATTTGGTAGCTCTATTGTATGGAAATTAGTCGATAGCTATGTTACTTTGTATGCCCAACATCGGTGATTTGCTAAATCGGGTTCCTATGTTCTTAATGCTTCTTAGCTCTTAATCTAAAAATTGCTCAACATGCTAGATTGTGTTAGGAAATATGAAATGGGTTCTATGCTTAACATGCTTATTTCTACATAATTGGATAAGGATAGGGATGTGGTCGTGCTTAACACGACGTTCCAACCGATTAACTTGAGGTGTTAAACAAATCTTTGAGTCGAGGATTGGGGGCAATGATTAGTGCGGGTTGTCGAGTCGGGTCTTTCCTCTTATCGTATCTCTTCATATTTATATTATCGTTTATTTCTTGCCTAGTTATAATCAAACTCAAACTTGAAGCATGGTGGCTACACCAAAACCGGATTATTAGGGGCATATGATATTTCTCCTGTTCCCTGTGGATTCGACTCTGCTTATCATTGGGTTAATCCGTATTTTTAGCTTGTGTTACAGGATTAATCATTTGGTGAGTACGAAGCGATGCTCACCAAATACTATATTATACTCTTATTATAACATTTTGAAACATAAAAAAGAAAATTAAAACATAAAAAAAACTAATTAAACATAAAAGGATAATGTCTTACATAAACTTAAATAAAAACGATATTAGTCGGTCATACATAAACTTAAACAAAAACCAATCTGTCTTACATAATTAAATCCGACATAATCTAATCAAACTTAGGAAGATGGCTGAATATTAAAAAGCTCAACTACATATTCCTTCTTCGACTCGACTGAATCAAGGGAATAGAAAATATCTATAACACTTGGACTTGGTCCGATCAAATTTGCTGCTCTAAATCATTGAGTTTTAGTCAACCCAGGAATATCATACATCTCCTTCGCCAAACTACCTCGAGAAAGCTCACACTTCGTCAGCTGGTAATTGTTACTCATGGTTGTTGTCATGCTTTCAAGATGATTATTAATGTTGTCTATAAAACCAGCAAAATCAGAAGTCATACGGTTTACGATCATTGAACTCCTCCGAGTGTGTGCTTGATCCCATCTTTGATTTCCCTTTCCCACCTAAATTGATTTGTGTCTTTTGTTTCTTGCTAGGAATTCGAACTTCTTCAAAATCATCATTCATTGAAGCACCATCAACGCTAACAACATCATCATCATCATACTTCTTTTTCCATATTTTCCACAAAATCAGTTGGGAGCTCACACCTCTTCCTATTGGCTCTATATATCAACACCACAAATAAGTTCTAACTTGTCGAGAAAAGGAAAAGGCACATTCCACAATCCGCGTGCTTTAGAGTGTGTCTATAAAACTGAAATCAAAATTAATATAAGGAATTAAATCAAAATTAATGAATGAAAAATTACCTTGCAGAAATCGTCATATATTTGTCTTTTACACTGCACCATTTTTTTCTAGTCATTCCATTGAAAACCAAATGTTTTGCTAAACATCTCAATAACCACAACATACTTTTCTTTAAATAATTTCACTTTGGACTCAATATGAGCGTCTGCTAGCAACCCACAACCAGAGTGGATCTCATTCATCAACTGCTCGACCTTTTTTGTGAAACCATTATTAAAACCTCATTCTCTCTTCCAGCATGGGTCTACACTTATTTCCATTAAACAATTTAGTAAAATTTATTCCTCATCCTTTGTCGAAAAACGTTTGGTTTTTTCTCTTCCATTTTGTGAATCCATCTAAATAACGAAAATGGAAGTAAATTCAATCTAAATATGATGATAAACTAGAAAGAATATGCGTAGTCCCTAAGAAAAACTAAGAGCAAGAGAAACTAAAGTAATCATGATAGACTACAGAGCATTTCAGATCAACTACTCAATGCTCACTACAAAAAAGGTAGCATTTGTGACAAACTAATGAGAGGAAACTTGTTTTGTTACAATAGGTAGAGCTAAGTGATAAAATATTATGTTTGTTGTATTACTTAGTGAATATACAACAAAATCAAATTTCCTCACATTAGGTTTACTCTATTGTGAAGAATATAATTTTTATTACTATAACGCATTTTTTCCTCACATAAAATCTAAGGTAACAAAGTATAATTCCTCACTTGTACTCTATTATTACAAAATATTTCATGAAATATACTTCACCCATTAATGTGACATCTAATATGACAATATAAGATGCGTAATATCGTACAATACTATACAACTACATCAAAAATATTAAAATACAGATACATAAGAGTTAATTTTTTTAATATATAAAAAATACATTAATATTTCACAAAATAACATAAATATATCAAAATTAAATGTAGAGGCCAGTCCAGAAAATTAAAAAAAAATTGAATAAATAAAATAATTTCAACAACTCTTTTGTACTTAATTCTAATTCTACCGGTTAAACTCTCCGTTCTCTCTCCCCCGTTCTTTCGCTTATTTCGATAGAGACTTGAATTCGAAGAGTCCGAATGTGGAGAAATTAGAAGTTGAAGGAGGTGATGTTATCAAGTCTAAAATTTCTAATGCTTCGTGGCTTTCATTTTCCGCGGACGGAGTGAAGGTAAGGGAATGGGATAATTCTGTACTCAAAGCGAGGTCGCGTTGGAGGATTTTGGCGTTAACGAGATTTTCGGTGAAGAAATTACAAATTTCAAGTATAATTCGACGATGTATTACTTTGCGGAGAGAGCAACCAAAATCAGTGAAAATGCAACTGCATTTGAAGAAATCTGACCTCCAAATCTCGCTGCACTCAACTTCAATTTGGCTTGCTCAGAGCAATTCTCCAACAGTGGCATTAGAAGCGGCAGTTAAGTTCGGATAGTGAGATAATCGCATAATAGAAACACTAATTCTTCTATTTGTGCTTCGTTTTGTTGCTTTGTTAGTTGAGTTCAAAGAGATTAGTATCTTTTGATTATTCTAAGTTGGTGGAACGTGTTAAGTATCTTAAGGAATAGAAAATGTTAATTTGTATTATACTAAACTGATTGAGAAGTTAATGTTCAACTTAGCCATGCTTTGAAATAAGTTTCACACCGATTTTTAAGCTTTCTTTCTGTAATTAAATTCATTGACACATCCCTTTTGTCTTTCCATTTTGTAGTTTGATTTCAGAAACCAATTCTGATTTGCATTAGTAGTTTTTTCTTACTATTGTTTTATGTTGTTGCGAATTAGAAAGCCTTAGTCCAAGCTAATGAGGGAAACTCATTGTTTAAAGATGGACTATATGAAGACGCCCTATCAAAGTATGAGTTTGCCATACAAGTTGCTCCAGTTGGTCCTTCATCAAGCGAAATACGTCGATATGTCATGCAAACAGAGCTACTTGCTTCTTCAAACTGGTATGCTCCTCTAAAACGAGAATAAGTTTTAGATGCATAAATGTACTTCGTGGTTCTGTCTAGTGTTGAGCTTTAGTTTTACCTTTTGGTTTTGATTTCTTTTCTATAAGGCACGATTTTAGTTCTTATAGTATGGTAAAATTTTATGGTTAGTCATTTCATGCAAATGGTAATAGTTTCTTCTGAATGATTTGTGATACTCTGCACTGTACTGGAAATGGTTAATATATTCATTAGCAGGATACATATTTTAGTTTTCTTTGTTATAGTTCGTTCCTTCTGAATGGATATTTTGATTTTCTTACTATGGTATGTTTTAGTTTATCAATATTCTAAATTTGAATTTCAGATTCTCCATCTTTGTTTCATCAAATGATATAATATTTCAAGGTATAAAGAGCAAAGAAAGGACAAGCTTTTAGTATGTTCCGTCAGTCAATTGAGAAATTGATTTTTGTATATGCTCATGTACTAGTAGAAAATGGGGCACATATATGGGGAATGTATACAAGTTTTCAGGTAAGTTATTATGTATATACCAATTAAGATTCTTTATCAAACAAATAACTGTGAGATTTTAATACCTAAGCTAACATTTGCAGAAGCACATGGATGTGAAAGTTCCCTTAACTTCTTCAGTCCACCTTAGGTTCCTAATGATGATGATCGTATTGATGGAGATTTTGTAAGAATGTTGTCTCATGCTTTTGAAAATGTCATGCCTTATAATTCTACTATAAAAATCTGATAATTCTCTTCTTTACAGGCTGAAGAGCTGCTAAATCTTATGTAGCAATATTATGACATTAGGTGAGTAAGTTGAACTTTTGAGTCATTATAGTAATTTTTAAATGCGTAATTGGACATATCTTTATTACTCTGTATAAAATCAACCTGAAGAATAGATTTTAGTTCAATGGAACAATAATATGTTGTAGTTGATAAGAAATGGAACTTGTTTACTTTATTATTTTTACATTTATCCATTGTGTTATGCCTTTGGAGTTTATGATTTTACATTTGAGCATTGTTTGACGATTTAAAGTTTACAATTCATGGTGTTTTAGAAAATACAGTTCTTTAGCAAAGCTGATTGTCTTTTCTTTGTTGGTTAACCAGGTATATACTTCTCTAAGGTTGTCAGTAAGGAGCATGGAGAAGAGCTCTCAAATTTTCTAGGTATCCCTCTATCATGAATTTATGCCCTTATATGTAGTGTATTTTTCCACATCTTTATTTTTCTTAGTATTCTGCTTCAGTCATATATAAGCAAATTCCTCATTTTCTTTATCCCAACAAGATCGCCAAAATTCTTAGTTTTGGCTATGGTGATTCTTGCAGTTGGGAGTTGCTGCAACTAGTGTTATGCTCCTGTGTCTTGCGTCGATGATTTAGTAGATCAAAAGCTTGAATTCTTTGACTATTTCCGGTGGCCTTAGATTTCTTTATTATGACTTCTTGTTTATCATATGCTTACTGGATAAGTGTTTGTAATAGATGGATATTCGATTTGTTGATGAGGTATAGGGAGCCTGGTTTGATACTCTTGTTTGAGTCAATATATTTTTTCTTCTTGTGGTTTTCCTCATTTTTATTTTTAAGTTTTTGCTCCATTAGCTAGCTTATTTAATAAGATCATTCACTAAACTCGTTATATATTGAGTGCCTAACGTGAGGAATTATAATTAGCCTCCGTATATGTATCATAATGTGATGAATTTATTTCCTCATATCTGGCCTAATGTGAGAAACAATTTTCCTCACATGTAGTCTAATGTGAGAAATTTCTTTTCTCACACTTAATCTAATGTGAGGAAATTAGTTTCCTCATATGTGGTTTAATCTAAGGAATTTATTTTCAAACACATTACCTAATGTGAGGAATTAATCTCCTCATTTATGATCTTATGTGAGGAATTTTTTTTCTCACATATGACCTAATGAAAGGAAATTTGTCACATAAAATATTTTTATTATGACAAAAGTACATTTTTCTCACAAATCACCTAAACTGACCGAGCTATAGTGACAGGTGTGTGACAAAAAAATTTCATCACAATAACCTATTGTAACGAAACTATAACCTTTTGCAATAATTTTTTTGTTGCAAAAGGTCACCTTTTTTTATAGTGGCTCAAATTTCTTTCTACTCTGCTTAACATCTTCAGTACTATCTACTTCACTAAATAGGCAACTTGATTCAATTAAAAAAGAAGGTTGAAGTCATCATGGAATAAACGCACAGGAAGAGCTTATGGTGGTGTTTGTAACAACTTTTAGATGCAGCTTATAGCTTTCAGTTGCAGCTGTAATGTTTGAAACATCCAGCTTTCAGCCGAAATTCCTTTCCTAATATAGCCAAGATAGAGAAGTTGTTTAAACTGCTATGACCCAGCTTTCAGCTGCAACTTCAGCTTATCTAATTTATTATACTATTTTATTCTTTAAATATTACTATAATTCTCAAAAAATCATTAATTTAAAATTAATATTTTTTCTACTTACAAATTTAATTATAATTATATTTTAATATATTAGTTAGTAATTTTATAAAAAAATATTTTACATTTATTATTTATAAACTCTTCAAGTTTAATTAAATAATTATTATTAAAAATTAAATATAATTAAATAAAATAATTATTATTAAAATTAGATATAATTAAATATAGATTATTTAAAATAGTGGTTTATGAAAATTTGAATTTTAAATTAATATTTTTTCTATTTTCATTTAATGATAATTATTTCTTAGCTACGTAATTATTAAAATTATATATAATATTATTATAAATTTAGGTAAATAAATAATATTTAAATATTATAACATGATATGTTTATGCTAAAATGATGTATTATAAATTTATGTAATATAAAAATTAATTTAATTTAATATTTATTTCTTTATTTATTATAAATTATAATTATTTAATACTATTGAGGTAAAATGAAAATTTTATTTGAAAACTTAAAATAAGCCACTAATATCAGCAGTTTTCCAAACACTATTTTTCCTGTTTTCAGCAGCTTTCAGCACTTATTTACAAACACCTATAAATTCTCAAATCATCAGCTTTCAACACTTATCAATAAGCTTCAACTACTCCAAACACTCACTAAGATTCACTTATCCCCAATCTAGAGGTGGCAAAATAGGTCGATCCCAGGCCAACTCAATATTTTGGCCTGCCTAAGTTCCGCCGGTATCTTATCGAGTCGTGATATATGAAGTCCAACCCGACCTTGGAGGCCCAATCCATTCCTCATCTCATAATGATTGACAAAGGAAATACTAATCAAAGTCAAACAACAAAACTCACTTAATATTCATCTCCAAAATGCAATCTCATCACCACTATTAAAGTTGAGCATCCCCCAATTTAATTCCACACACCAAATAATCCAACAGATAAGTAATTCTACCTAGTTATCATTACTTTAAATGCAATCAAACAAAGATTACCATTCACCCACAAAGTGTGGACGATATTACAACCAAAAAAAAAAAAAAAACACGAACCGTATTGACAAGAAATTCAACTACCAAGTAAGAAATCATCGATTTCCAGCAAAAACTTACATTATAACGCAAGCCCAACAGAAAAAAAGTTTCTGACTGAATAACGAATGTCTGACGGAAAGGATACGATTGACGCAAATCATATGGAGAAACAAACCCTAACATCGGAAATAGCAGATTTCTTCCTTTGTTGAATACTACTGCACAAAACACGTAAAGAAATTCAAGAAGAAGAACCTGAGAAGATTGGGGGCACCAAAAACACGGTAATCAGGACTCGTGAGGGCACCAGGCGAGAAACGGTGGATTTCTCCTTCTTTTGAAGAACACAACGAGTGTGTTGAATTAAGAAACTAGAGTTTGCATGAACAACGAGAAGAAGATGATGAAATGAAGAAGATGATGTATTGAACTGAAAAGCTTAACTTACAAGCTAACCCTACTATGATATATATACAAGATACCTTCTTCTAGACAGTTCTACTCAACTAATCTAACTAGCATTGTTTATAGATGATTCTAATGAACTAACTAAGAAACTAACTAGGACTTCACGTGGGAAAATGATCAGCTGTGGTGAGATCCAGCGTAGGGTTGCATCTAGAGCTTGATCCATACTGTAGTACACGTGCATGTGTTGCATGCGCTGTAGAAGCAGAGTAAGAATCACAATACCCCCCCCGCAAGGGGAGCGTACAGGTTGTGGACGCTCAACTTGGAGAGAAGGAAATGAAAAGGACCCTTGCCAAGAGGTTTTGTGAGGAGATCAACTAACTGGTGTGAAGAGGGTACATGAAGAACATGAAGTAAACCAGACTGAATATGTTCACGGATAAAATGGCAATCAATCTGAATATGCTTAGTCTTCTCGTGATGGATGGGATTAACACCAAGGGCCAAAGCAGATTTATTGTCAGAGAAAATGTTGGCCGTAGAGAGGGAATGGCAAAGATCTTGGAATAGTTTGAGAAGCCATAACACTTCAGTGGATACGGCTGCAAGAGCCCTGTACTCAGCTTCAGCTGAGCTTCGAGAAACAGTGGCTTGTTTCTTGGAACGCCAAGATATAAGAGAGGGTCCAAGAAACATGCAATAACCAGTAATGGATCTTCTTGAATCAACACAGCTTGCCCAATCCGAATCACTAAAACCCTTAAGACAAAGATCAGAATTGGAAGGATAAAACAGACCCTGACCAATGCTACCCTTGAGATAACGAAGAACTCTATGAGCAGCATTAAGATGGGAATGACCAGGTTTCTGCATAAATTGTGCAAGAGTGTTGACGGCAAAGGTAAGGTCTGGCCTGGTAACGGTTAGATACATGAGTTTTCCTATCAACCTGCGGCAAGGAGAGGCATCACTTAAGTAATTTTTATCATGGGTGCTGAGCTTTAACTTTGTATCCATGGGGAAGGCCACTGGTTTGCAGGCAGCATAACCTTCTTCCTTTAATAATTCAAGAACATATTTGCGCTGACACAATGAAATACTGTTAAAGCTTCTTGCAACTTCTAACCCTAAGAAATACTTCATACATCCCAAATCTTTTATCTTGAAAGCGCTGTCCAGAAATTGTTTTACCCGGCCAACTTCAATCATAGAATCACTAGCAACTAATATGTCATCCACATAAACAAGCAAGATCAGAGTATAAGAAGCATGATGGATGGTAAAGAGAGAGTAATCAGAAGTTGATTAAGTGAAACCATAATCTTTGAGGGCAGTATAGAGCTTGGAAAACCACTGTTTACTGGCCTGCTTCAAACCATAAAGACTCTTCAAGAGTCGGCAGACTTGATTTGGTTTAGCCTTTAGAAAGCCAGGAGGAATACGCATGTACACTTCTTCATGAAGATCACCATGTAAGAAAGCATTATTGACATCCAATTGTTCAAGAAACCATCTTTTTGAGGCAGCCAAAGCAAGTAGACTTCTTACAGTTGTGAGTTTGGCAACTGGAGAAAAAGTGTCAGTGTAGTCTAATCCTTCTTGCTCTGTAAAGCCTTTGGCAACTAACCGTGCCTTACATCTTTCAAGCAACCCATCAGCATGATACTTCACCTTATAAACTCATTTGCAGCCAACGGGGACCTTTCCTGCAGGAAGGTCAGTTATGATCCATGTTTGATTGGTTTCTAGAGCCTGAATTTCAGAGTTCATGGCTGCTATCCAGTTGGGATTTAAGGCAGCTTCAGAATATGTTTTAGGCTCAGAGATGGAGGAAAGAGCAAGAGAATAAGCACGGTGTGCTGCAGAGAGATTAGAGTAAGAAATGTACTTATCAACAGAATGAAGTTCAGAAGAAGAAGTACCTGATGCTGAAGTGTGGCATGGATTGGGCATTGTTGAAGTTGTGTGACACACATAGTTCTGCAGATGACTTGGCTTGTGTTTTGTGCGAGTAGATCTTCGAGTTGGAGGAGGATTAGGATGAGGAACAGAGTTTTGAGGTATGGTGGTAGTAGATGAATCAGAAGTTGATTCTATAGAAGCAGAAGTAGGAATTGGAGATGGATCAGTAGAGGAATCAGCAGGAGAAGAAAGACTGTGGTGAGAGGGATCAGAGGAGGCCTTGGTTGTGGGATGGACAGATGTTGCTGTGGGAAACTGTGAAGACTGAGGAGAAGAAGGCAATGGGTGAGAAATAGTAGGGGAAATAGGTGCTGGATCAGAAACCATGACAGGGATGGGAAGGGAAGGGACAGAAGATGAGGGAGTGGAATCAAGAGAGACATTTTCTGAGATGAAGGGAAAGGTGGTTTCATGAAAAACCACATCTCTGGATACAAAAGTGGTGTGTGAAACAAGGTCATAGAGTTTATAACCTTTAGAAGAGGATGAGTACCCAAGAAACACACACTTTCTAGCACGAGGGGCAAACTTGTGTTTGTAATGTACTAGGTTGGAGGCAAAGTAGAGACAACCAAAAACTTTCAAAGAGGAATAATCAGGAGTAGTATGATGTAGAACTTCATAAGGGCTTTTCTTGTCAAGGATAAGAGTTGGGACTCGGTTCAGTATATGGACTGCAGTAAGAATACAATCACCTCAAAAGGTTAAAGGTAAATTGGACTGAAATCTGAGGGCACGAGCAATATTGAGTAAGCTTTGATGTCTGCGCTCTACAACACCGTTTTGTTGAGGTGTGTAAATGCAAGAAGTCTGATGTATGATCCCATTAGATGCATAGAAGTCTGGTATATTAAATTCAGTCCCATTATCAGACCTTATGATTTTTATTGTAGCAGAGAATTGAGTGAAAACAAGTTTGTGAAAAAGTTTGAGGTGAGTAGCAGTTTCAGATTTGTATTTCATCAAGCAACACCAAGTCATCCTTGAAAAGTCATCTACTATAGTCAAAAAATATTGATATCCCTCAAGTGTGGGTATAGAAAAGGGACCCCAAACATCACAGTGTATAAGCTCAAATGGAGCATTGGTTTTAATAGAACTAGTTGGAAATGAAGATCTATGTTGTTTAGCTAAAGGACATATATGACAGATACTATCAGACTTATCAAGGGAAGAATTAATGGACTGAATGGAGGATAAACTGGAATGAGAAACATGACCAAGTCTAAGGTGCCAGAGTTGTGAAACGGTTGAGGCAGCAAGGCAGGAAACTGTGGGAACAGATTGTGGATGTTGATGAATAAGAAAAAGGCTGTGGTCAACTTCAACTATGCCAATCTTCTGCTTCAGCTTTGGTTCCTGAATCAGACATGTACTAAGGTGAAAAGTTAGAGATAAAGTAGTTGTGTTGATAAGTCTGCTAACAGAGACAAGGTTGACATTAAAGCTTGGTACACAAAGAACATCGTGGATAAGAGTGTCAAATAAGAAAGCAAAGCCATTGTGAGTAATGGGCAATTTATCTCCAGTAGTGTTGGGAATTAGGTTCACTATGATAGATTTGAAGATCCCAAAACCCTAGCTGGATGATGAGCCTTCGATATTGTTATAGCTTAACTGAGTTCACCGTGTTAGGAACTCAGTAGACTAGCTAAAGTTCAACAGTTGTGCATTCAGTAGAAGACCCTTCACTCAGCTGAAGAACTCAGTATCGAAGAAGTCAGTCGGACTGATATATGTTGGGATTTTGTATACTGGAAGCACTTTTTGTGCTTGTATACAATGTGTTTTTGTCCTTACCACTGTTTTATTCTCCTATCTGATAAATATGTATATTTGCACATGTTATCCTTTATCTTGTATAAAAGTTAGATTTGTGTGGTGTGTCGGGTATCACGTAAGACAACACAAATTGGTTGAACTGACAAGATATAAACAAGTTAACACAATGAGACAACTTAAGGATGAAGTTGTCGGTTTAAGCTGCAGATTTAGATAAGAAGTGGCTTGTCTTAGCCGCTTGTCTTTACTTGGTACACTTAAGGTGGTGTATTGAAGGATCACAGGTGAGATGTGTTCTCCTAACCGACCTTAGTGGAGAACCAAGATCTCGGTGACTTAGCCGATCTTAAGCTTGGTAAGACTTCATCGAGTGCATTTGGCTATCTATCACTTTGACCTACTATGGTGAACGTCAAATGAGCGGCGGGATCTACGTATCTTGGGTGTTAGTAGTTATTTGTGGCTCAGGCTGGTTGTCTGTATCTTGCATCCGTATCCTAGTAAAATGGGTTGATAATATGCCCTGAGAAACTCGAAAGGATTAGCACACTAAACCCGGCCGGTTGATTAAGTTCAGGTGTGTTAATAAGGTCGAGTGGTACTACTCAGGAATATAAGATGTTAATTAATTTAAGCTATCAGTGAGCTTAATTAATTAACGGATATTTCTATCTTAAATACGGAGATTGATTAAGTCTAAAATACAAGCCCTTGCTCAATTTGGGATAAAGGGTAAGTCAGCATGGATTCTCTAGTGGAATGAATCTGTGTTAATTAATTAATTTTGCTCTGGGCTGAGCATGGATAATTAATTAATTGGAGGCCCTGCTTTATTTCTTGTATTAGATCCCTGATCTGGCCCAATTAGTTGCCTAGTAATTTATTGTCTCTCAGAATTCATTATTAATGGATTAATGTATTTTTATATTATTTAATAATGTTATTTATCTAGAATTAATTGGTTGGGCCAATTAATTGATAAATATTAGTAGCCCAGTGGATTAATTAATTATATTATGGGCTAATTATGTGAAAGCCCATTGGAATATAATTAAATTAATAGGCTACAAATATATTAATATCATATTGGCTTGTGAAGCCTATATATATCAGTATTCTGTTCAGAAACAGATTACGCACTCCACATAATTACACACGCCGATCGTGAGTAAGAGAGAGACGATATTTTTATTTTCTTCAGTTCTCTGACCACCCAGAGGAAGAAAAAAGCCGGGACACAGATCAGAAGATCTGACACAGGAGCAATAATCAAAGCCGCGACAACATACGAAGGAGGAGGTATCGATTTCTTCCTTTCATATTCCTTCAATTGGTATCATAGCCTGGTTTAGGCTCTGATTGTTGCTTAATTAGTTTTTATTCCGTTGTTATCGGGCTTATTTCGTGTTTGGGGCGGCCTGCGAGCCACTGTTTTGACCCCGTTGTAACATTTTTCTCGTCAGAAAATCCACGCGTAGTTGATAGGTTTAATGTGCTATGTGATTGTATTTTTAATTGCACTGTAATTGGTCCGGAAGGCACGAAAATCGAGACGACGAAAATCTGATTTTCGCAAGTAAACCCTAGTTTTTCCTAGGGTTCCGCCGCATCTTGCGGCGGAGATTCCCAGCGCGTCCGACGTCGGATCGCCGATCGGCTTGCACCGATGGAATCCTCGTCTTATGAGCTTCGCTTCGATAGGTCGCAAGGGATCATCCGATCCCGGATGAGATCGGAATCGACGTCTGAAGTTCGCTGCTTACCATGAATTCGTTCCGGCGAATCGTTTGAAATTCGGGAAATTGAGGAACTAATCTCGGCCCGAATCCGTTACCCGGTGGTCGTGAGTGTTCCAACATCATTTGCCCTCTTTCAATTGATCGAATCGCGGCTCGGAAAGGTCGAATTTGGGCGGCGAACGCGCGGCGGCGTAGGCTCCAGTCGACCGTTCTTCACAGATCCGACGTCCTGGGGACGTCGGGCAGGGCTGGAGACGGTGTAGGAGGGCCGAAGACGCTCGGAAAAGGCACAACGGTGCGCGCCTGCGGCGGTAGTCGCGCTGCGCGCAGGCACTGATTCACGCCGTTTCCGGCGGCGTCTCGGCATGGGGAGGCCGGTTCCAGCCTCTCTGTGGTCCGGCGACCCTCCTGGTATAGACGGCCGGCCGGGAACCGGCCTGGAAGAAGACAGCGGCGGGGGCAGTTCTCGTAAGGAAGACGATGACGTGGCGCGCTGACTTGGCGCGCCACGTCAGCCCTAGCTGAGTTGGCGTCCACGCATGCGCCACGTGGCTGCCACGTGGCAAACGGCCCTGATGACGTGGTAGTGCAGTTTTCGAAGCAGTTTTCGACGCATTTTTCGGATTCGAAGATTTTGAAGATTTCGAAGATCTGTATCATGATCGGGAAATGTAATAGTTAGGAATTATGTGTTTTAAAGCCCGATAACGATTTTATATTTCCTATTTGCGTATTTATTTTTAATTATGCTTTAGCATGCAATTGTGTGATTAATTGCGCTTAGAAAAGCATGTAAATAGGATTTATGTCTTTATTAAAGCATGTTTTATTTTTCGCGAGCACGTTTTATTATGTGCGTTTAGAAATTGCATGCTTTAGGAATTATGTGGGATTGCATGATTCGTTACAAACCTTTTGAACAAAAAGACTAAGCAATTTTAAAATTAAATGTGTAATTAAATTCCATTAATTTGGATATTGAACAGTTAATCGGACCTCCATTAATTGGACTCTACACGAAAGTAGTAAGATTATGTAAGTAAACGTCCACCTGCGTGGCTTGCTTGCATTTTTGAGCTACCAGTTTTGTGAGATGAGTTTTCCAAAACAATATTTGATTATTATTGAGTAGTGGGAGCGAAGCCGTAAATGTCCACCTGCGTGGCTTGCGTGCCTAGTAAACACAAGTACTCTAGAAGATAATAATTAAATAGGATGGCTAATTAGATCAAATTGAATGCGGCATGGTTCGAGTAAGTATGTCAATTTCGAGAATTTGATTCTATTTGGTCAAATTAATGGTCAATGCTTAGATGTCACCGCAGGTACAATTCACTTCCCTCGAAGTCCCTTCCCACGTTTTAATAGTGACATGGTCCAGAATATCGAACTATTAATTTCATTCGTCTCAAGAACCTAGACGTG
The DNA here is from genome assembly GCA_028984105.1 of Lavandula angustifolia. NCBI lineage: Eukaryota > Viridiplantae > Streptophyta > Magnoliopsida > Lamiales > Lamiaceae > Lavandula > Lavandula angustifolia. Next base: position 12,259,406 of record CM054822.1, read on the forward strand.
GATTGAAATTAAAGAGCTAGGTAAATAGCTTGGTTTAGGGTTACGCTAGTAAACGTCCACCTGCGTGGCTTGCTAGTGGAATTCCTAGAGCGGTTCGAGGTTTTTAATATCATTATTTTTACAAAAGGTTACAATGATTATTAATTACGAATTATGTGCAAATATTAACTTTATACATGCTCTTTTAAATTATATTTTTCAGATATGTCGGTTCGAATATTTTATTTTTCAAGTTCCTAAACAGTCTCACCAACCAAACCCTAACGGGTTTAACAATTTAAAATAATTTTATAGAGTGGAAGAGATATCTTACCTCTCCCAATAAAAGCTCTGCAAAGTTACTATAAGAACTTCTGTTTTAGGACCGCTATGTCTAAGAACGAGTTTACTATGAGTATGTTAATCAAATCTTTGGTAGCGGTCAAAGAAGTTATAGGAAATGGCAAGAGTGCTCAAGTCTTGAATATCCTTAGTAGTTCAAGGAATCCTCCGAAAGGCGGAAACCAGAAAAAGAGCAGAAAGGGTGGTCAATTCAAGAAGAGTAGTGGGAGTAAGAAGACGGTCCTTATCGGCGGCATGCGAATGCCAAAGAAGAAAGGAAGGTTCTTCAATTATGGTAAGAAAGGACACTGGAAGAGTTATTATCCAGATGTCAAGGCAAAACAAAAAGAGACGCGAGTTGCTCTTGTAACTGAAACTGTTCTGGTTTCCTCTTCTACCCACGAATGGGTAGTGGATTCGGGGGCAAGTGATCATGTTTGTTACACCTTGTAAGGTTTCTTGCAGAAAAGGTAATTGAGCAATGGCGAGGTGGTAGTCTCAATGAGCAATGGATCGAAAGTTCCTGCAATTGCCATTGGAGATTTAAATCTATCTTTTGATAGTTTTGTTTTTAGTACTTAAAGATGTTTAATATGTGCCTGAGTTTAGGCGAAACATTATTTTTGTTTCAAAACTCTGCACCATGGATGGTTATAAATCAAGTTTTGATAGTGAAGTTTCTATCATGAAAGACAATGATTTTATCTGTGGTGGACCATTAAACGGATCTTTATATACTTGTAAACCGTGTAATTCTGTTAATATTGTTTTCTCATCATCAAATCCTAAGAAGAGGAAATAGTCTTCTAAGGTAAACCAAACTTATCTGTGGCACTTAAGACTAGGTCACATCAATCTTAACAGGACTCAGAAGTTGGTGAAATATGGATCATTGGAGTCTCTCCAAGATTGAACCATTTCCAACTTACGAAACCTGTTTGGAAGGAAAGATGATGACTAGGCCTTTCAAGGCAAAAGGTTATATAGCCACAGAAGTATTAAGTTTGATACATTCTGACTTGTGTGGGTCTATGTCTACACACGCTCGTGGAGGGTATGAGTACTTCGTCAAATTTATTGATGATTACTCGAGGTATGGATATGTTTACCTTCTTCGCCACAACTTGGATTGCTTTGAAACCTTTAAGGAATTCAAGGCAGAAGTGGAGAAGAAGCTAGGTAAAGAAATCAAAACACTATGATTTGATCGTGGTGGGGAATACCTGTCCAACGAGTTCAAGGACTAATTGACAGAATGTGGGATTACATCCCAGCTGACAGCACCGGCCACGCCTCAGCAGAATGGTGTGTCAGAAAGAAGGAACCGAAGTCTCTTAGAGATGGTTCGGTCGATGATGAGTTATGCAACTTTGTCAGTTTCCTTTTGGGGATATGCCCTAGAGATTGCAGCATACTTGCTGAACCGTGTGCATTCCAAGTCGGTTCAAAAGATCCCTTTTGAGTTGTGGAGCGGGCACAAACCCAGTATGCACCACTTAAGGATTTGGGGTTATCCTGCTTATGTGCTAAATAGGCAGGCCGACAATTTGGAATCACGTTCAGAAGTGATGTTCATAGGGTATCCGAAGAAAACGAAGAGTGGATACTTTTATGATCCTAAAGAACAGAAGATCGTTGTTAGCCCTAACGCTCGGTTCTTAGAAGAGGATTACACTAGTAACCATAAATCTCGAGTCGACATCATCCTTGAAGAATTACAAGGTGGTCGAGTTCCACTTGAACAGCCAGTAGTGCAAGATAGTACTCCACGAGTAACTGCACAATCTGTTAACACAACTCCTAACACTGTTCGACGTAGTGGGAGGGTGATATTTACACCTGATCGGTATGTTCACTGGGGAGACGTTTGATTATCTCCCGGCATATGAACAAGATACCGTGGATCCCTGGACTTACAACGAAGCAGTGGGAGATGTAGATGCACCATGGACTCGAAATTTGAGTCCATAACTGATATGGATGTATACGAGATCACTGAACTACCTGAGGGCTGCAATGCTATTGGTAGTAAGTGAGTATACAAGAGAAAGAGAGAGCACCGAATGAAGAGATCATGGCGTTTAAGGCCAGGCTAGTGGCGAAGGGTTTTACCCAGAAAGAAGGTATCGATTATGAAGACACCTTCTCGCCTGTAGCAATGATCAAGTCCATTCTGATTCTCCTTGCTATATCAGCTCACATGAACCTAGATATCTGGCAAATGTATGTCAAAACCGCATTCCTAAATGGTCACCTTGAAAAAGGTAGGGACATCTACATGAAACAACCAGATGGTTATGTGAAGGAGGGCGAAGAGCATCTAATTTGGAAGCTTAAGAAGTCTATTCATGGACTTAAGCAAGATTTTCGGTTATGGCACCAGCGTTTTCGACGAAGTAGTCAAATCCTATGGATTTGTATCCTGTCCTAACGAGGTGTGTGTAACGTATTTGTGTTAACGGATCAGTGATGTTTCTTGCATTTTACGTAGATGACATCCTTCACATTAGCAATAATGTTGAAGTGTTATCAGACGTAAAGACGTGGTTATCCGAGCAGTTTCAAATGAAGGACTTAGGTGAAGCTGCTTACATCCTTGGGATCAAGGTTATTCGAGATCGCCAGAAAAAGGATGTTAAGCTTGTCACAAGTGTCCTACATTGACACCGTTATTGCTTGTTTTAGCATGCAAAAGCCAAGAGAGGTTTAGTACCTTCAGACATGGCATTTTTCTATCCAAGAATCAGTGCCCTGAAAACGCTTGAAGAGATAGAAAATATGAGGCAAATACCATATGCTTCCGCTGCCGGTAGCCTCATGTATGCGATGCTTTGTACAAGAGCAGATATCTCATATGCCGTAGGCATGGTCTCAAGATATCGCCTAACCCCGGAAAGGAATGTTTGGATCATGCGGTCAAGTATATTCTCAAGTACCTTAAACGGACTAGAGATTATAGGCTTGTTTACCAGTCAGACAGTCTAGTGTCTTTAGGTTATACAGAATCGGATTTCCAAGCTGACCAGTCAGACGAGAAGAAGTCTACCTCGGGTTATGTGTTTACCTTGGGAGGTGGAGCCGTTTCATGGAGGAGTGCAAAGCGTAAATGCATTGCGGACTCAACCATGGAAGCGAGTATGTGCCCGCTTCTAAGCTTCGAAAGAGGCGGTTTGGCTCAAGAATTTCCTCCAAGATCTTTATATTGTTCGAATTTGCCTAAGGCGATCACGATTTATTGTGATAATGCGGGTGCGATGACAAATTCTAAGGAACCTAGATCTCACAAGGCGTCTAAACACATAGACAGGAAGTACCATATTATACGAGTATTCGTAAATCAAGGTGACTCGGTGATTGACAAAATTGGAACCGAAGTCAACCTAGCTAATCCTTTCACGAAGAGCTTACCACTCCCGGCTTACGAGAAGCATGTTCGTGGCTTTGGGATGGTAGAGATGCCCCACTTAGGACTACGAAACTTTTGTATAAGTGGGAGAAGATGTCGTGATAGATAGGATAGATAGCTAAGATATAGTCGGGTACTAGTTTGTACCTAGATAGCCGAGATATAGACACATTGTATACTAAAAGTTTGCTTTAATATAAGTGGGAGAATTGTTGGGATTTTGTATACTGGGAAGCACTTTTTATGCTTGTATACAATGTGTTTTTGTCCTTACCACTCTGTTTTATTCTCCTATCTCGATAAATATTTATATTTGCACATGTTATCCTTTATCTTGTATAAAAGTTAGATTTGTGTGGTGTGTCGGGTATCACGAGAAGACAACACAAATTGGTTGAACCGACAAGATATAAACGTTAAGCACAGTGAGACAACTTAAGGATGAAGTTGTCGGTTTAAGCTGCAGCTTTAGATAAGAAGTGGCTTGTCTTAGCCGCTTGTCTTTACTTGGTACACTTAAGGTGGTGTATTGAAGGATCACGGTGAGATGTGTTCTCCTAACCGACCTTAGTGGAGAACCAAGATCTCGGTGACTTAGCCGATCTTAAGCTTGGTAAGACTTCAGCGAGTGCATTTTGCTATCTATCACTTTGACCTACTATGGTGAACGTCAAATGAGCGGCGGGATCTACGTATCTTGGGTGTTAGTAGTTATTTGTGGCTCAGCCGGTTGTCCGTATCTTGCATCCGTATCCTAGTAAAATGGGTTGATAATATGCCCTGAGAAACTCGAAAGGATTAGCACACTAAACCCGGCCGGTTGATTAAGTTCAGGTGTGTTAATAAGGTCGAGTGGTACTACTCAGGAACATAAGATGTTAATTAATTTAAGCTGTCAGTGAGCTTAATTAATTAACGGATATTTCTATCTTAAATACGGAGATTGATTAAGTCTAAAATACAAGCCCTTGCTCAATTTGGGATAAAGGGGTAAGTCAGCATGAATTCTCTAGTGGAATGAATCTGTGTTAATTAATTAATTTTGCTCTGGGCTGAGCATGGATAATTAATTAATTGGAGGCCCTACTTTATTTCTTGTATTGGATCCCTAATCTGGCCCAATTAGTTGCCTAGTAATTTATTGTCTCTCAGAATTCATTATTAATGGATTAATGTATTTTTATATTATTTAATAATGTTATTTATCTGGAATTAATTGGCTGGGCCAATTAATTGATAAATATTAGTAGCCCAGTGAATTAATTAATTATATTATGGGCTAATTATGTGGAAGCCCATTGGAATATAATTAAATTAATAGGCTACAAATATATTAATATTATATTGGCTTTTGAAGCCTATATATATCGATTCTCGTTCGAAACGCATTACGCACTCCACATAATTACACACGCCGATCGTGAGTAAGAGAGAGACGATATTTTTATTTTCTTCAGTTCTCTGACCACCCAGAGGAAGAAAAAGGCCGGGACACAGATCAGAAGTCTGACACAGGAGCAACAATCAAAGCCGCGACAACATTCGAAGCAGGAGGTATCGATTTCTTCCTTTCATATTCCTTCAATATAGACCGATTGAATCTGCACAGTACCGCCCTTGTCTCTTGAGTGTTTCAAACTCAGTAGACTTGCCTTCTACATGGTCCGGCTCTGTAGTTCCGTCTGCTGTTCTTCAGTAGACTATCCGCCTCAGCACCATGGAGTGAAGACTCAGTAGAGCTGGACTCAGTAGGAGCAGCATACTGAGAGGTTTTCGATAGAACCGGACTCGGCGGGAGCGATCATCGAATTCGGATCGACTTCAACAATGGTCGGTCAGTTACTTTAACTGACCATGGACTTCAGAAGAACAATTCAGTAGAGTTGTCCGAGGTCGTACATCTGAGAAGTCAGCTTCATTATGCCTTGAAGTCTGAATAGGTCTCAACCACTCTCTATACCTCGACCAATGACAGGTAGCCAGCTGGCAGAGTCTCCGACATAAAGCTGCAAGTCAACCACTTTCATTAAAGATAGTGGACTCTACAGAATTTAAATAAAGCCGTTTGCTACCCCATAGAGTGACACGTGGCATCGTCCTCTCCAACGGACATATGCCTAGGTTACCTCTATAAATAGAGAAGGTTCTTCACGCAGAGAAGAAGAGAGATGAGGATGTGAGGTCGATCATGACGATGATGGGCACATCCAAGGAACCGAGCTCAACCGAACAAACACTCTAGAAGATTCAAGCCATATCTAGAGAAGAACTTAATCTTTCATAGATATATTCTTATAGTTCTTCTCTCTAGAGTTCTATCTCGTTCCCCTTCTCTAATCTAAGCTGATCTTATTGTAATATCCATAGCTTAGACGAAGGAGTTCATATTTGAACCTGTTCCTTATTGTAAAAGGACTCCTTCATAGTTGAAGAGTTTGTCAAACACTTTAGTTTGATGCCCGTGTAAACTGGGACTTGCTCAGAATAATCCCCAAGCCACGGCTTTGTCCTGTGCACAAGCTGACTGAGACTAACTCAGTATAATAAATAGCCTCCTGAGCTTTTCGGGACAGTGGACGTAGGATTGTGTGATATCCGAACCACTTTAAAAACTCTGTGTTGATTTATTGTCGCTTTGCTTAATTGTTCACTTGCATAAAACTGACTTTAAATCAAACAGCATAAACGGTGTTTTCAGACTGAGACGAATATTCTTTTGGGCCTACTCTTCCGCACTCGAAACCTGATACTGAACTACTATTCTACTGACTGAATTCAGTAGACCGTACTCAGTAGAAGGATTCTCTGCCCGCGCGTTCAGGCGATGCGGTCGATTCAAGAAGATCGATCGTCGCGCTCGTTGCTGAACTTTGACTCAGGTGTATTCCACACCTGAAGACTCGTCTCTCTCGGGGACCAACAATTGGTATCAGAGCGCACGGTGTTCTTCTGATCAAAGAGCATAGTGTTTTTCTGATCAAAGCGCACGATGTACTTCTGATCAAAGTGCATGGTGTTCTTCTGATCAGAGCTCTGGTCTAACTGAACTGATCCTGAAAAACCGTTTTCTCAGCATGCGCATATTGCATAATCTTCATAGCACCCTATACCATGTTCTTAATGTTAGATATTTCAGGTATAAGGACTTTGAAGAGATCTTAATGGCTGAGCGACTACTGAAGGACAGAAAAGCTCCGATCAGCTGGTTGATAGATTTGTCCAAGGGGGAACTCGACACGCAGAATCTCCAACCCCTCAAACAAGGAATGAACAGAAGATGTAAACATCTCAGCCCAGCTATCAAAAGAAGATCCAAGGTTTGAGCCCCAAAACACCCAGATCCAACTCAGGGGGAACCAAGAGGTCGGAAAGGCTTACAGATCATATCCTCAGTGTCTATGAATTAGATGTGTAGTGTCCAAGATTTCAGAGCATGTTCTTATCTTTCAACACTCACACACACATCACTGATATATATCTATGTGTCTCGTAATTATGTGCCACTTGCCCAGGGGGAAGTTGTCAGACTTATGTCTTATGTTTTAAGGGATTTGGTATCATGATTAATAAGGGAACCGGTGTTGATTAGATTAGTAGTTGCATGTAGGAAGTTTTTAGGAGAAGGTTGTAGAAGTTTTGGCATCATCAAATAGGGGGAAATTGTTGGGAATTAGGTTCACTATGATAGATTTGAAGATCCCAAAACCCTAGCTGGATGATGAGCCTTCGATATTGTTATAGCTTAACTGAGTTCACCGTGTTAGGAACTCAGTAGACTAGCTAAAGTTCAACAACTGTGCATTCAGTAGAAGACCCTTCACTCAGCTGAAGAACTCAGTATCGAAGAAGTCGGTCGGACCGATATAGACCGATTGAATCTGCACAGTACCGCCCTTGTCACTTGAGTGTTTCAGACTCAGTAGACTTGCCTTCAACATGGTCCGGCTCAGTAGTTCCGTCTGCTGTTCTTCAGTAGACTATCCGCCTCAGACCATGGAGTGAAGACTCATTAGAGCTGGACTCAGTAGGAGCAGCATACTGAGAGGTTTTCAGTAGAATTAGACTCAGCAGGAGCAGTCTACTGAATTCAGATCAGACTCAGCAACGGTCGGTCAGTTACTTTAACTGACCATGGACTTCAGAAGAACAATTCAGTAGAGTTGTCCGAGGTCGTACATCTGAGAAGTCAGCTTCATTATGCCTTGAAGTCTGAATAGGTCTCAACCACTCTCTATACCTCGACCAATGATAGGTAGCCAGCTGGCAGAGTCTCCGACATAAAGCTGCAAGTCGACCACTTTCATTAAAGATAGTGGACTCTACAGAATTTAAATAAAGTCGTTTGCTACCCCATAGAGTGACACGTGGCATCGTCCTCTCCAACGGACATATGCCTAGGTCACCTCTATAAATAGAGAAGGTTCTTCACGCAGAGAAGAAGAGAGATGAGGATGTGAGGTCGATCATGACGATGATGGGCACATCCAAGCTCAACCGAACAAACACTCTAGAAGATTCAAGCCATATCTAGAGAAGAACTTAATCTTTCATAGATATATTCTTATAGTTCTTCTCTCTAGAGTTCTATCTTGTTCCCCTTCTCTAATCTAAGCTGATCTTATTGTAATATCCATAGCTTAGACGAAGGAGTTCATATTTGAACCTGTTCCTTATTGTAAAAGGACACCTTCGTAGTTGGAGAGTTTGTCAAACACTTTAGTTTGATGCCCGTGTAAACTGGGACTTGCTCAGTATAATCCCCAAGTCACGGCTTTGTCCTGTGCACAAGCTGACTGAGACTAACTCAGTATAATAAATAGCCACCTGATCTTTTCGGGACAGTGGACGTAGGATTGTGTGATATCCGAACCACTTTAAAAACTCTGTGTTGATTTATTGTCGCTTTGCTTAATTGTTCACTTGCATAAAACTGACTTTAAATCAAACAAAGATAAACGGTGTTTTCGGTCCGAGACGAATATTCTTTTGGGCCTACTCTTCCGCACTCGAAACCCGATATCGAACTCCTGTTCTACCGGCCCGAATTGAGACCGTACTCGGAGAAGGATTCTCTGCCCGCGTTCAGCGATGCGATTCAAGAAGATCGACCGTCGCGCTCGTTGCTGAACTTTGACTCAGGTGTATTCCACACCTGAAGACTCGTCTCTCTCGGGGACCAACAAGTAGGTAAAACAACAAAACTGTTAGAGATAGGTTTGGGATTTTGAAGGGAGGATAGGTTACAAACCATGTGATCCGTAGCACCAGTGTCTAGAATCCAAGAATTATGAGGGATGGATTGAAGAACTGCATTACTATGAGAAACACAGGAACAATAAGCTATGGTACCTAATGTGGAGCAGGTGTTGGCAGGATTCAAGGGAGGAAGGGGTGAGGCTGTGGACATGTTCTGAATAAGATTGAGTAAGTGTTGATATTGGCTGGGGGAAATGGATGGATTGGACACAACTGAACTCTCATGTGGGACAGAGACCATATTAGCTGCAGGTTGAGGGTGAAAACCAGCTGATGAGTTGCTCTGATTGTTTCTGGAACGGAATTGAAAGCCAGGTGGAAAGCCATGCAGTTTGTAGCATTTCTCTTTGAGATGGCCTACTTTACCACAGTATGAACAAGTAGGTCCATCTCTTCTAGGGCCAGAGTATGCTCCTTTATTATATGTAGGTGATTTGTGGTTCCCAAAGCCAGATCTAGGAGCCTTGGATCCATAGCAGGCTAGACTTGAATTGTCAGAAGAAGAGGAGCTCTGTTGTTGTACATTCAGAGCACTTGATTCAGTAGGTGTACTCAGAGAAACACCAACATTCCTTTGTTTCTCATCTTGCTGAATTAGACTGTAGACTGTGTCAAGAGAAGGGAAATGCTGCATCACCAAGATTTGTCCTCGAATTGGAGAAAACACAGCATTAAGGCTCATCAGAAATTTAATTGCCATTGTTTTCTCTTCTTGATCAGATAAGGCATGCAAGCAATTACAAGTGCAATGCCGCATAGCTCCACAATTACATGAGGGAACTGGTGTATATTGATGCAGTTCCTTCCACAAACAGTCTAGTTTATTATAGTAGGCTGTAACACTAAGATTTCCTTGAGATATAGAGTAAATTTCCTTTTGAAGTTCAAAAATCCTTAGAAAATTGCCTTGAGAATACATGCGCTGAAGGATTTGCCACATTTCTACTGTTGTGTCAGCATAGAGAATACACCGAGCTATATCCTTTGTGCAGGAATGGAGAATCCATGACTGTATCATCAAGTTACATTGTTGCCAAGCGAGATAATCTTCAGCATCACTCTCTGGAAATGTTTCTGGATTAAGGATCATGTGTAGCTTGTTCTTCGCACCTAAGGCAATGCGAAGAGATCTACTCCATGAATGATAATTATCCTCATCAAGTGGAGGATTGACAAGAACAATGCTAGGATTGTCGCTTTGACCCAAGAAGTATGGATTATCCATATCCATATTCAATATCACCATGTTTGAGAAGCTGTGAGACAGAAGAATTTGCAGAGATATGCTTAACCAAAATCACAAAGCTTTGGTTGATGAAGAGATTGGATCAGATCTTATTCGACCTTTACCAATCGATGAACATGAAGATAAGATGAAGATTTAAATTCAATCATGGAGAAAGCATGCTCTGATACCATGTTGAATTAAGAAACTAGGGTTTGCATGAACAACGAGAAGAAGATGATGTATTGAACTGAAAAGCTTAACTTACAAGCTAACCCTACTATGATATATATACAAGATACCTTCTTCTAGACAGTTCTACTCAACTAATCTAACTAGCATTGTTTCTAGATGATTCTAATGAACTAACTAAGAAACTAACTAGGACTTCACGTGGGAAAATGATCAGTTGTGGTCAGATCCAGCGTAGGGTTGCATCTAGAGCTTGATCCATGCTGTAGTACACGTGCATGTGTTGCATGCGCTGTAGAAGCAGAGTAAGAATCACAATAGAGTGGAGGAGCAAGCAAGAACGAGATGAGTAGGGGAATAAAAAATAAAAATGCCCAAATCTAAAGGTTTGAGAAAGTGTTATTTGAGGGCATCAGGAATTATACCAAACGGGGCCTTAGATATTCTAAGCAAAAACAAGCATTATACTGTTGATTAAATAAAATCTGCAAGCAAACCTCTGTTGCAACTGCATGATCAGATCACATAGTAAATTTGTAATAACTCAAGAGAAAAGCAGAAATACAACACAACTTTTATTTATACGAAGTGAAAGTTTGAGACAAGTAGGAACTTATAAAGCAAGTTTTTTTTCTCATGGAACTCAAGAGAAGTTGTTCAACAGACGAGGGCACATTTAAAGAGCCTTGAGGATGTCATCTGCGCTGGAGACAGTGAATTCCCCTCCAGACTCAATATTGGCAGCCTTCACTTTAAGATCCTCAACCAAAAGGGCAAACCTTCTAGACCGAATGCCAAGTCCCTTCTCATTGAGGTCGAGTTCAACGCCAAGCGCCTTAGTGTAAGATGCGGAGCCATCAGCCAAGAACTTGACATGCTTGTTGTCGGGGTAAGTCTTAGCCCATGCCTTCATCACAAATGGATCATTCACTGCAAACAAAGTGAGAACATGATCCAGATCCTGATTGGGAATTATAAGCAGGCAATGCAAAACTAAAAAACACACAAAGTTCACTTGCTCTTTTGGGAATTAACATATTAATTGAACATTTCAGACATTTGCCTGATTGGTACAATTTGACTGGAAATAAACATGAAACCATAATCTGCAAAATGCTAGTTCTAATAGAAAGCTTAGTGTTTCTTCAATCCCCACTGTCCCCTTCAACAACTCGAAAAGAAGAAGAAACGAAAAATTGAAACTTCAGTTTAGTCTCTCATAATTCAAAATTGCTAGTAAGAATTGATCCGATTACAATAAATCCATCCAATACCAGCAACATAATGCTCGAGCAAAAGCAATGAACATATTCATCATTTCAAATTCAGTAAACGTCTGTCCCATAGTACAACCTAATTTACGAGAGATAATTGATAGACAATTAATTCTCTTCCCCACATAACAAAAAAAAGGAAATTCTTTTTTTCTTATTAAGCAGAATTGGCCTCAGTTTAGATCTAAAAACGTTTTAAGAGGCGGCATACCACTGATGCACAAGATTTCTTCAATGCCCTTCGACTTTAATTCATCCGCCTTCTCAATGAACCCTGGCACGTGCTTCATGCTGCCGATACACACACAATTACGAATCGATAATAAAACTGAAAAGGAAAATCCACAGAGCGTGGGTTACCTGCAGGTGGGGGTGAAGGCGCCGGGAACGGCGAAGAGGACGGTCTTCTTGCCGGCGGCGAGGGAGTGGACGGAGACGCTCTGGAGTTGATCCTGATCGTCGAAGTATGAAAGGGTACCATCGGGAATGACGGCACCTACAGCGATCGGCGCCATTGATTTGTCCTTAGTAGGGTGTCGACGATTGCAAGAGCAGTGAGAGTCAAGATTTAAGATGAATATATATATTTCTTCTGGTATGTAAAAACGGACTCAAAATGATTATCGGAAGCGGATTTGAGGAAAGCATTGGCATCCAACGACCTAGTTTCTAGAAGCGGTTCAAATTTGGACACGCGGTAGAAGCTCAGTCGCCGGCATAATTAAATATTTTTCCCTATTCCATTTGACTCGCCTCTCGCCGTTCTTCTAGACCAAATTTTTATTAATTATTACTACACTAACTCTTAATTTTTCTTAGGCAAAAACTTGTGGGTATCCAATTACCCAATTTTGACCCGCTTTAACTCGTATTTGATTCGTTGACCCGCATTGACCAGCTGACGTAAGATGACATTATTAATTTTTTTATTTTTTTTACTTTTTTTTTACTTTTTTTTTACATTTTTTTTAATGTTTTTTTTAACGTTTTTTCCCTTTATTTTAAGGACGAACGTGTCACTCTTTCCATACAAAAGTGTCAATCGTAACAAACAAAAATATCAATCGAAACAAAAAAAAAATTTCATTTTTTTTTCATTTTTATTCCCTTTATTTTAAGGACGGACGTGTCACTCTTTGCTTATGAAAGTGTCAATCGTAACAAACAAAAGTGTCAATCGTAACAAATAATTTTTTTTATTTTTTTCCAATTTTTTTGATAAGGAAGGCGTGTCATTTGTAATGAATAAATGTGTCATTTGTTACTTATCCTAAGTATCAATCGTAACAAACAAAAGTGTCATTTGTATTTGAATAAAGTGTCATTTTATATCATTTATTGAATATCAATTATTTTTTTTAAAAATGCGATTTCTTTCGAAAAAAAATGTCATTTGTTTATGAAAAAAGTGTCAATTACAACGAACGAAAGTGTCATTTATCTTAAAGTGTCAATCACACTGAAGTAAATTGACATTCAGAATTAAGGAACGTGTCACTTTCATCTTCTAATCAATATGAAGCATAATAACCAGAAATATTACATAAAGTGTCAATCGTAATAAACAAAAGTGTCCATTGTCCCGAATGAAAGTGTCATTGTTTAGAACAAACGAACAAAAATGTTATTGTTTAGAACAAACGACACTTTTGTATACAAAGAGTGACACTCTCGTCCTTATAATAAAGGGGAAAAAAACGAAAAATATTTTTTGTATTTTAAAAACGAAAAAACGAAAAAAGTATCGTGTCATTCTTTGAATTTCCGAAAAGATGAAAAAATGAAAAAAATGAAAAAGACGAAAAAAGTGAAAAAATTAAAAAAGATGAGAAACGAAAAAGGCAAAAAAAACGAAAAAAATGAAAAAGTAAAAAAAAATGAAAAAATGCGAAAAAGACGGAAAAAACGAAAAAAATGAAAAAAGACGAAAAAACAAAAAGACGAAAAAAAGGAAAAAACAAAAAAGATGAAAAAAAAGACAAAAAAAAAATTAAAAAAACGAAAAAAGAAAAAAAATGAAAAAAAATAAATACGAAAAAAAAACAGGTCAACACATGAGTCAAAACTGGTCAACGGATCAAACATGGATCAAAATTGAGCAATTGGAACATGTTGCATGTGCAACATGATGCACATTAGTCCATCTCTTTTTCTTTAGAGACTCATTCCTCAGCCCACGACCAGTCACTCCTCTTAATTTACATACCAAAAAGATATGAATCAAGTTAAATAGAATTAAGGGAGTAGTATAATTATATATAGAAATTTAGAGCCCTGTTGTGCGATCATAAATGTGTTGATGTGAAATTATTATTATATAGTGTAACTAAGGTTGAATAATCATGAATTTTACTTATAAAGTTTGGCATAATATTTCAAGCAAATATGTTAATTTATTACACTATCAAATATTAAAAGTAGCCACTAAAATAGAGTTTTATGGAAGAATTTTATCAGTATGTATTAACAAACGAATCGTTTAACCACAATTGACATTTGTTAGCAATGGAATAATTGAAATGTTTTAATTATTATTATAAATTACAATCATTACAAAATTATTCATTTTTTCCGTGGGTAAATTAAAAAATATATATATAAAAAATTATCGATGGGTCTTGTCTGTTGTTTCTTACATTATTGAGATTATGTCGCTAATGTACGAATATAAAAATCTTTTCTAGCGGCATTCTCTCGCTATTTACTTGCCGTTGTGATTTATGTTGCTAACTCCATCAAGATCTACTGCCTGTTTGGTTAGTGGGAAACTAAAGTTTTCAAGAAATGTGATTATGCAGATTATAATTCGGAAAAAAATAATGTAGGAAAGTAAAGTTGCCACGAAATATAATTACTTATAATATTATATCGACGGAAATAGATTATTGCACACTGTTTGGGACAATATACCAAGAAATTGTCCAGATTCTAATTTTTTTCAAAGTCATTTTAAATTAGGCAAAAAAAATTTATAAATTAAAAATTCGCCGGATCTCCTCTCACCATTGCTCGTAGTATAACTCGAACTGGGACAAATTTCAAGCAAATCTCTTTCGTAGCAAAATAAAATAAACTCCCAGTTCTCAAAATTAGAAAGACAATGCCGGAGAGAGAAAAACGAAAGGGATTGAGAAAGAAAAAAAAGATAGGATTTGTAGACAAATGAATTTTGCTGGGAAATTAAATATGCAATCGAATCGATCAATCACAGTTGCAAACAATTGACATAGTATTGAAGTGGATCTTCTCGCAGTTGCAAACAATTAAAGTGACGAAATCAAAATTCAAATGAATTGACCAGATAAATTAATAATTTACATCGGACCTTCTTCATATGAATTTTTATGAATTGATTAGATAAATTGTTAATCATCAATACTCAAATAAAGTATATGAATGACTGACTTGGACCTTCTTCATATTGATACTCGGAAAGGGACAATGAAGGAGATAACACAAGGACACATTCACGAAAGACTCCTCGCTGTATGGAATCCACCAAGACTTTAGAGGAGCTCGACACCTTAAGAAATCCATCAAAAAGGTTAGGAGTTAAAAGAAAATAAATCCTTCTTCTAAGAACAAGTTACTTAATATTTCATTAATTTTCGTTTGCCAAATACAGGAGAACGAAAAACATATATTTAGGGATTTTCTACATCATTTCCAAAAGCAAAATAAACAACTTTTTTGACTCCACAACTTTCTAGACTCTTATAAATGCAAATTTTGACCCTTGACCATTAAAATACATGATCAACACAAAGAGACTTGAAGGACAATCCAAACATAAGTTGGAAGGACACTAACTTGAGTTGGAAAGACACCAAATCAATCAAAGATTTTCGGTCTTTCTGGGCAGTCTTCATTCAAACAACAATAACTCCCTCCATTATGATCTAAATTAACTTTCGTTTGAAGTTCTTGAAATTAGACTCATAGGACTTCGCAACGGTATATCACTCATAGTAATACCTACTGCCAATGAAAGTAGTTTATTGCTCAAACATATCAGACGTGTTGGACTGATCTGGATCATTCGCTTCTGTTGCACGTAAACTCATCCCTGAGTTTTCTTCATCGATTATATCATAACCATGATAAGGAGATAAGTAGGCCACATTAAATGTTGCGGATTGTCTCCTGGGAGCTCAATTTTGTACGCATTTTTGCCGATGCGTTTGAGAACCTTGAATGGGCCATCAGGTCGTGGTTTGAGCTTTGCCATGACGACCTCCTGGAAATCTTTCCTTTCTTAAATGAATCTAGATTAAATCCGCTTCCTGAAAGGTAGCTGGTTTGCGATGCTTGTCCGCATTCTTCTTGTACTTCTCATTTTGTTTCGTAATACGGTTGCGCACCTCCAAATGAATCTTCTAAATTTGTTTGGCTCTATCTTCACCACCTGCATTATACGAATGACTTAGCTGGGATAGGAGTCAAATCCAATGGACTATCTGGATTGCCACCATACACAACCTCAAATGGACTAGTGTAGTTAGTTTGACTTTTCAACCTATTATAAGCAATTTCTGCTTGATATAAACGGAGATCCCATTGGCGAATATTATTACGAACCAAACTTCTCAAAGGATTTCCCAAACTCCGATTTACAATTTTAGTTTGGCCGTAGGTTTGGGGATGATGAGACGAACTAAATTGGAGACAAGTTCCCAACTTCCGCCAAAGAGTTCGCCAAAAATGACCCATAAACTTGTGGTCTTGTTACGACGTCATAGTCTTAGGAATTCCTTGTAACTTCACGATCTCAGGGAAATAAAGATCGGCAATATTGGAGGGATCCATTTCTTGTGGCATGGCACGAAATGAGCCATTTTTGAAAATCCATCTACGACCACCATGACCGAGTCTTTATTTCTTTGTGTTCTTGGCAATCCCACCACAAAATCCAAGCTCACATCCTCCCATGGTGCCGATGAGACTGGTAAAGGGGGTGTAAAAACCCGTGTTTGGGGATGAGTTATGGCTAAGTGGTAATTCCGACAACGTTCCACATGCCTTGCTGTATCTCTATACATTCTTTGCCAATAAAAATTTTCTTTGACAAGAGATAAGGTTTTGTCTCTTCCAACGTGTCCAGCAAGTCTACCTCCATGAGCCTCTTTCATGATGGATTCCCTAAAAGATCATTGAGGAACACATAGTGGATTATCTTGAATAAAAATCCATCTTGTATCAACAAGTGAGTAGATGGACCTCTAGAACACTCTTCCCCATACTTCTCCAAAATCATGATCATCTTCGTATTGTTTCTTAAGAACATCAAAGCCTAGGACTATTGTAATTTTGTATACTGGTGGAAAATTTTATGCTTGTATACAATGTGTATTTTCCTTACCATTGTTTTATTCTCTTATTTCATCTAATATATATATACACATGCTTAATCCTTTTATCTTGTACAAAAGTTAGATTTGAAGGAATAATAAGAGAGGAAGAATTGATACCTTCCTCCACGAATGTTGCTGCAGCTCTGATTGTTGCTCGTGTTTCAGATCTTCTGATCTGTGTCCCGGCCCTTCCGCTTCTGATCTGTGTCCCGACCCTTCCGCTCCTCCGTGTGGACAAGATAAATGATTACATGTGCAAATATATATATTTATTAGATAGGAGAATAAAATAGTGGTAAGGACAACACATTGTATACAAGCAAACTTTTATTATACAATGTGTCAGTTCTGGTACTAACTAGTACAAACAAATATGCTTAGCTATCTGTCCTATCTATCACTGCTTCTTCTCCCACTTATACAAAAGTTTTTGTAGTCGTAAATGGAGAGCATCTCTACCACTCCTAAGCCACATACATACTTCTCGTAAGTCGGAACTAGTAAACTCTTCGTGAAAGGATCAACTAGGTTGTCTTCAGTTCCAATTTTGTCAATCACCACGTCTCCTCGATTTAT
Organism: Lavandula angustifolia; assembly: GCA_028984105.1. Lineage (NCBI taxonomy): Eukaryota > Viridiplantae > Streptophyta > Magnoliopsida > Lamiales > Lamiaceae > Lavandula > Lavandula angustifolia. Next base: position 12,277,007 of record CM054822.1, read on the forward strand.
GAATTCTCGTATGATGTGGTACTTTATGTCTATATGTTTAGACGCCTTGTGGGATCTGGGTTCCTTCGAATTTGCCACTGCACCCGAATTATCACAATAAATTGTGATAGTCTTAGGTAAATTCGGAACAATATCAAGATCCAGGAGGAAATTCTTGAGCCAAACTGCCTCTTTCGAAGCTTCTGAAGCAGCTACATATTCTGCTTCCATGGTTGAGACCGCAATGCATTTTTGTTTTGCACTCCTCCATGAGATGGCTCCACCTCCTAAGGTAAACACATCACCCGAGGTAGACTTCTTCTCATCTCTATCCGCCTGGAAATCCGAAGTCTGTATAACCCAAAGGCACTAGACTGTTTGATTGGTAATCAAGCATATAATATCTAGTCCTTTAAGGTACTTGAGAATATGCTTTACCGTAGTCCAATGTTCCTTTTTAGGGTTAGACTGAGCTTGAGACCATGCCTACAGCATATGAGATATCTGGTCTCGTACAATGCCTCATATACATGAGGCTACCGACATCGGAAGCATATGGTACTAGCCTCATACTTTCTATCTCTTCAGGCGTTTTAGGGCACTGATTCTTGGATAGAAAAATGCCATGTCTGAAAGGTACTGAACCACTTTTGGAATTTTACATGCTAAAACGAGCAATAGTAGTGTTAATGTAGGGCGCTTATGACAAGCTTAACATCTTTTCTGGTTATCTCGGATAACCTTGATCCAAGGGATGAAAGCAGCTTCACCTAAGTCCTTCATTTGAAACTGCTCGGATAACCACGTCTTTACATCTGATAACACTTCTACATTGTTGCCAATGAGAAGGATGTCATCTACTTAAAGTGCAAGAAACACCACTGATCCGTTAACACAAATATGGTACACACACACCTCGTTAGGACAGGATACAAATCCATAGGATTTGACTACCTTGTCGAAATGCTGGTGCCATTAACGGAAAACTTGCTTAAGTCCATAAATAGACTTCTTAAGCTTCCAAACTAGATTCTCTTCGCCCTCCTTCATGTAACCTTCTGGCTGTTTCATGTAGATGTCTCTTCCTTTTTCAAGGTGATCGTTTAGGATTGCGGTTTTGACATCCATTTTCCAGATTTTTAGGTTCATGTGAGCTGCTATGGCAAGGAGAATCTGAATGGATTTGATCATTGCTACAGGCGAGAATGTCTCTTCATAATCGATACCTTCTTTCTGGGTAAAACCCCTTCACCACTAGCCTGGCCTTAAACGCCATGATCTCTCCATTCGGTCCTCACTTTCTCTTGTATACCCTCTTACTACCAATAGCCTTGCAACCCTCAGGTAGACCAGTGATCTCGTATACATCCATATCAGTTATGGACTTAAATTCTAAGTCCATGGCGATTCGCCAGGAATCTGCATGTATATCTCCCACTGCTTCGTTGTAGGTTCAGGGATCAACGGTATCCTGTTCATCTGTTGGGAGATGATCAGACGTCTCCCTAGTAAACATATACCGATCAGGTGTACATATCACCCTCCTACTACGTCGAACAGTGTTTGGCGCTATGTTAACAGATTGTGCTGTTACTCGTGGAGTACAATCTTGCACAACTGGTTGTTCAAGTGGAACTCGACCACCTTATAATTCCTCAAGGATGATGTCGACTCGAGACTTGTGGTTACTAATGTAATCCTCTTCTAAGAACCGAGCGTTAGTGCTAACAACAATCTTCTGTTCTTTAGGATCATAAAAGTACCCACCCTTCGTTTCCTTCGGATACCCTATGAACAACATCACTTCTGAACGTGATTCCAATTTGTCGGCCTTCCTATTTAGCACATAAGTAGGACAACCCCAAATCCTTAAGTGGTGAAAACTAGGCTTATGCCCGTTCCACAACTCGAAAGGGGTCTTTTGTACCGACTTGGAAGGCACATGGTTCAGCAAGTATCCTGCAGTCTCTAGGGCATATCCCCAAAAGGAAACTAACAAAGTTGCATAACTCATCATGGACTGAACCATCCCTAAGAGAGTTCGGTTCCTTCTCTCTGACACACCGTTCTGCTGAGACGTGCCCGGTGCTATCAGCGGGGATGTAATCCCACATTCTGTCAAGTAGTCATTGAACTCGTTGGATAGGTATTCCCCACCACGATCAGATCGCAGTGTTTTGATTTCTTTACCTAACTTCTTCTCCACTTCGGCTTTGAATTCCTTAAAGGTTTCAAAGCAATCCAACTTGTGGCGAAGAAGGTAAACATATCCATACCTCGAGTAATCGTCGCAAATGTGATGAAGTACTCATACCCTCCGCGAGCTTGTGTAGACATAGGCCCACACAAGTCGAATGTATCAAACTTAATGCTTCTGTGGCTCTATAACCCTTTGCTATGAAAGGCCTAGTCACCATCTTTTCTTCTAAGCAGGGTTCGCAAGTTGGAAATGGTTCAACTTGGAGAGACTCCAATGATCCATATTCCACCAACCTTTGAATCCTATTTAGATTGATGTGACCTATTCTTAAGTGCCACATATAAGTTTAGTTTACCTTAGAAGATTCTTTCCTCTTCTTAGGATTTGATGATGAGGAAGCAACATTAACAAAATTACGCGGTTTAGAAGTAATAGTATATAAAGATCCGTTTAATGGTCCACCACAGATAAAATCATCGTCTTTCATGATAGAAACTTCACTATCAAAAATTGATTTATAACCATCCATGGTGTAGAGTTTTGAAATAGAAATAATGTTTCGCCTAAATTCAGGCTCATATAAAACTTCTTTAAGTACTAAAATAGAACTATCAAAAGATAGACGTAAGTCTCCAATGGCAATGGCAGGAACTCTCGATCCATTGCCCATTGAGACTACCACTTCGCTATTGCTCAATTGCTTTTTCTGCAAGAAACATTGCAAGGTGTAACAAACATGATCAGTTGCCCCCGAATCCACTACCCGTTCGTAGGTAGAAGAGGAAACCAGAACAGTTTCAGTTACAAGAGCGACTCGCATATATTTCTGTTTTGCCTTGACATCTGGATTATAATTCTTCTAGTGTCCTTTCTTACAACTCTTGAAGAACATTCCTTTCGCCTTTGACATTCGCATGTCGCCGATAAGGACCATCTCTTACTCCCACTGCTCTTCTTGAAATGTCCACCCTTTATGCTCTTTTTCTGGTTTCCGCCTTTCGAAGGATTCCTTGAGCTACTGGTGATGTTCAAGACTTGAGCACCCTTACCCTTTCCTATAACCTCTTTCACCGCTACCAAAGAATTGAGTAACTTACTCAGGGTAATCTCAATTTTAGACATAGTGGTCATAAAACAGAAGTTCTTATAGGACCTTGTCAGAGCATTTATTGAGACGGTAAGATATCTCTTCAACTTTGTGAAATTGTTTAAATCCGTTAGGGCTTGGTTGGTGAGACTGTTTAGAAACTTGAAATTTCTCGAACAGACATATCTGAAAAATATAATTAAAAAGCATGTAAGAAACTTATATTCGCACATAATTCGTATTTAACCATCATTGTAACCTTTTGAAAAAACCAATAATGTTAAATACTCGAATAGCCCTACAGATCACACTCGTAAGCTACTTAGGTGGATGTTTACTTATGCACCCCTAGACCAAGCTTTATACCTAGCTCTTTAATTCCAATCAACGCCTAGGTTCTTAAGACGAATGGAATTAATAATCCAATATTTCTGGACCATGTAACTTTTAATATTAAAATGCGGGAAGGGACTTCTCATGAAGTTGTACTCGCGGTGACATCTAAGCTTTGACCATTAATTTGACCGAATTAACTTCAAATTCTCGAAATTGACATACTTACGAGAACCATACCACATTCAATTTAATTTAGTTGACCGTCCTATTTAATTATTATCTTCTAGAGTACTCTTGTTTACTAGGCACGTAAGCCACTCAGGTGGACGTTTACTGCTTCGCTCCCACTACTCAATAATAATCAAATACTGTTTTGGAAAATCCATCTCACAAAACTTGTGGTTCAAAAAAGCAATCAGGTGGAAATTTACTTATATAATTGTTCCAGTTTTGTGTAGGGTCCAATTAATGGAGGTCTGAATTAATGTTTAATATGCAATTCGATTGGAGTCTAATCAAACATTAATTATTTAATTATTTGCTTAGTCTTTTTCTTCAAAAGGTTCGTTGAATCATGCATCACCACATAATTCCTAAAGCATGCAATTTCTAAGCGCACATAATAAAACGTGCTCGTGAAAAATAAAACATGCTTTAAAAACGACGTAAATCCTATTTTCATGTTTTTCTAAGTGCAATTAATCACATAATCGCATGCTAAGCATAAGAATAGATAAACGTGAAAATTGGAAATTTAAAACGTTGTTATCAGGCTAAAAACAAACAGATAATTCCTATCTATTACATAGCCAAAAAAATATAGCTATTCGGTCTTTAGAATCTTCGAATTTGGGTTGAATTTGGAGCTGTTACTCCATTGCCACGTCAACACGAGTTGCTGCCACGTCTCAGATACATGGCAGCCACGTGTACATGCCACATCAGCGAGGGCTGACATTATCCATTCTTCTTCCTCACGAAAACGGATCGCCGCAGCCCCGCCTGGCCGGGCTGCAGCCCTCCGTCGACAGGGAGGGTCGTCCGTGGCCTTGCCGCTCTTCATTGGCCAGCGCCATCGCCGGAATTGCGACGCAGAGCCGCAGAACGGCGCACACCGCGCCTCGCTCCGCACGGCTACCGCCGCCCTCCCCTGCCGCCACGTCCGACCATCCACAACGGCTCCATCCCTTCCGCACATGTCACGGACGTTTGTGCGGTGTAAAACAACCGCCAATTTCTCGCTACGACGATGGGATTTCAACGAGTCACACAACCTGTTGCCGCCAGTTCCGCCATTGCGAAATTACCTCTTTTCGATCTGCGATTCATTCAATTGATTCACGAGTAATGATCCTTGGACGATTTTTAGCCACCATGAACGGATTTCGGCCGAAATCATCCATCCATTTCCCTCAATTTTCGAATTTGTCGCCGAAAAAACTCATGGTGAGCAGCAAATTTCCTACGTCGATTCTGGTCGCATCCGGGATGCGATGAACCTATACGACCTATCAACGCGAAGCCCGTGAGACGAGGAATCTGGAGGTTTAAGCTGATCATCAATCGGATGTCGGATGCGCTGGAAATCCTAGCCAAAATTACAGTAAAATTACAATACAGAAAAAGCACAGTGATCCTAACATTTACTCGTAGATTCTGTCACGAGAAAATGTTACAAAGGGGTCAAAACAGTTGTTTGCATGCCGTCCCAAATACAAAAATAGCCCGATAAAGACGGAATAAAACCTAGACATGCTCCTAAAATAAAAAATCAGAGCCCTAAAATCAACAATCAAAGCCTATACCAGACTCTAATACCAATTGAAGGAAAATAATAGGAGAGGAAGAATTGATACCTTCCTCCACGTATGTTGTTGCAGATCTGATTGTTGCTCGTGTTTCAGATCTTCTGATCTAAGTCCCAGCCCTTCCGCACCTCCGTGTGGACAGAGATCTGAGAGGAATTAATTAACTTCTCTCACATGTTCTTTCACTCTCGTTCATTCTGAATTGCGTGTATCTTGAAGAATCAAATAATAAACTAAACGTGTTATATTTATAATATAATGTATATAACATTATAATATAATTATGGCCCATTAGTAATTATATTGCTAATGAGCTTCCAATAAATTAATATTCATCCCATAACATAATTAATAATAATTGGGTTACTTATTTATCAATTAATTGGCCCACCCAATTAATTCCAGATAAATAATTTATAAATATATTAATCTATTAATAATAATTTCCGAGAGAGCAGAATAAACATTGGCAACTAATTGGGTCAAACTAGGGATCCAATACATGAAATAAAGTCGGACTTCAAATTAATTAATTATCTATGCTCAACTTAGAACAAAATTAATTAATAAACACAGATTCATTCCACTAGAGAATCCGTGTTGACTTACCCCTTTATCCCAACTTGAGCATGGACTTGTTTTTATACTTAATTGATCCATGTATTTAAGAGAGAAATATCCGTTAATTAATTAAGCCCACTGACATCTTAAATTAATTAACATCTTATTATATTCATGAGTAGTACCACTCGATCTTATTAACACTCCTAAACTTAATCAACCGTTCGGGTTTAGTGTGCTGATCCTTACGAGTTCCTCAGGGGATATTATCAACCTATTTTACTAGGATACGGTTGTTGGGATTTTGTATACTGGAAGTAAATTTTATGCTTGTATACAATGTGTTTTGTCCCTACCACTATTTTATTCTCCTATCTGATAAATATATATATTTGCACAAGTTATCCTTTATCTTGTATAAAAGTTAGTTTTGTGTGGTGTGTCGGGTATCACAGAAGACAACACAAATTGGTTGAATTGACAAGATATAAACAGTTATCACAGCTGAGACGACTTAAGGATAAGTTGTTGGTTTAAGCTGCAGTTTAGATAAGAAGTGGCTTGTCTTAGCTGCTTGTCTTTACTGGTACACTTAAGGTGGTGTATTGACGGATCACAGTGAGATGTGTTCCCCTAACTGACCTTAGTGGAGAACCAAGATCTCGGTGACTTAGCTGGTCTTACGCTTGGTAAGACTTCAGCTGAGTGCATTTGGCTATCTATCACTTTGACCTTCTATGGTGAACGTCATCGCGACCGGATCTACGTATCTTGGGTGTTACTAATTATTTGTGGCTCAGGCTGGTTGTATGTATCTTGCAACCGTATCCTAGTAAAATGGGCTGATAATATCCCCCCGAGGAACTCGAAAGGATTAACACACTAAACCCGACTGGTTGATTAAGTTCAGGTGTGTTAATAATGTTGAGTGGTACTACTCAGGAATATAAGATGTTAATTAATTTAAGTCGTCGCCGAGTGTTGGTCCCGTGAGTGAGTTCGTGTGTAGAGGGGGGGGTGAATACACCCGAATCCAAATTTCTCAAGTTTCGAACACGAACAGATCCTATTCGGGAAGGTGTCGGATCGAAATAGTTCAAAGGCACTGCATAACCGTTTCCGAATCGTGTTAAAGGCTAAAAGAGTACCGACTCACCCGAGATCCGCTAACCGACTAGGTCGAATCGCATCGATCGCTGAGAGTTCGGGGTGCGGAATTGTGTAGGCCCAAATCGGTTTTAATGAAGAAAACGTTTTATGCAAGTCTCGGCTTCAATAGATAAGAAGTTCGTAATACCGAGACGCTTAAATCGATTTTAAATATGATGTTCGGTATGCACAAGAAAAAACCAATGAAACAAGTAAGTAAACGACACGTATATTTTTAAAGTGGTTCGGATATCAACAATCCTACCTCCACCGTCCCGATAGATCAGGAGGCTATTTATTATACCGAGTTAGTCTCGCCGCCTTGTACACCGGACAAAGCCGCTGGCTTGGGGATTATACTGAGCAAGTCCCAGTATACAATTCTATCAAACTTTAAGTGTTTGACAAACTTCTCCAACAATGAAGGAGTCCTTATACAATAAGGATTGGGTTCAAATGTGAACTCCTTCGTCTAAGCTATAGATAAGAATGGTTGAGCTTAGGGTTAGAGGGATAGGGAATATGAGAGTAGCTTCTAGATCGACGAACAGCTGAAGGTAAGCTTTGAGTTCGTGTAACGTCGATTTGGATACTAGATGCTTTATATGTCGGTTTAGCTTGATTCCATATGAGCTAGAATGTAGTCTTTCGCCGGAGATTGTTCTTCAAGTTCTTGCTAAGACTTTGTTCTTTGGAATTCGCTCTTTTTCGCGCTCTCTTGTGTTCTAGGCGTCGCGTTCGTGTGTGTGCTTCAAATCTTGAATGATCCCTCTATTTATAGAGTGGAGAGAAGAATAGATCCGTTGGAGACGATCTTCTTCTTTTTCCCTCTTTTGTGGTAGCAAACGGCTCTTTGTGTAGTAGGTACAGTGTCCTTTCCCTCCTTTTACGGAAATATGTTGACTGTAGCTTTAGTAGGTGAGACGACACGTGTATGCTTGTCATTTGTCGAGGTGGATGTGGTGGTTGAGACAGAACAAACTTCGAGGCAACTGAAGTTGACTTCTCTCTTCCTCGTACTTGACAACACTGATAGCTTATCAAAAGATTCGCATGGCTTCGTAAGACCGTCACCGATTCTCGAGTCCGATTTTGTATTCGCAGATAGACAAACGAGAAGGGTCTTACTCGAAAATCAGCTCCGAGTCCAAATGAACTACTCCTCCCGAGTTCGCTCAACCGACTCTCTCGCATACTACTCCCGCCGAGTCCAAGATTCACCGAGTCTTCTACACCGGTGCCGAGGCCGATGAGCTACCGAGCGCCTTGACCGGAGCAGTAGTATCTACCGAGTCCGAAACCTCGTAGACAAATACGAATACAAAGGAATGGTTCACCAATCGATAGGGTTTTGGGATCTTCAAATCTTCTCAACAATGAGCACGAGGCTACCGAGCGTGATTCAAGATAGAAGATATAATCATTTCCCAACAAGATGATCATGCCGAGGATCGAATCATCACCCAACAATTTCCCCCCTATTTGATGATGCCAAAACCTATCATCTATGCTAACACTAAACAGATAGAAACAAAAACTCCTTACAAATATTACAAGTAGGATCAAGGGAGATGTTCCATCGGCTTCTAGACTATAAAGCAAACAGGGTAAACAAAACAATTTCCCCTATTGCAAACAAAACAAAGCAGCGTAATCTATCAAAGCAATCACCGACATGTAATAAAGAGAGTGTGAGCCAAAGCAATCACTTCAATGATTCTAAGTGTTAAAGCATAAAACAAACACGGCCGTATAGACAACAAGTAGTTTTCGGAGCCAAAAGCGGATTGTATAAATATAAGAGAAATTCAAGACAGTATACAATCTTGCTATGCTAAGAGAATGAGCTAAAGATCTAAGGAGAAGCGGCCACCGAACTTCTTGATTCTCGTCCATGAACTCTTGAGTCCGATCTTCGTGGAGCGGCACTCCATACATCCCGTATGTGATCTTCCTTAGCTTCGTAAATTCCCGCAAAATCGCAGTGCTCATCTTCAAGCAAGTTCTTTCTTCGCCGCGTACGCTTCACTTCCGCTTCAATCATACCAAAGTGTACCGAGTCATCCCGTCTTCTCGGTGGAGGTATGATTCTCGGGTCCCGGAACACCGACTTCTATACCTTCGTATATGGCTTTGTCGAGGTATGGGTAGAGTTCGTGTTCGCAGCGAACATCCATTCCATGTAAGCTTCAATCCTTGTCTCGTTGGACTAGAACCTCCGTAAATAGTTCCTCTTGATGAACTCAATTTTCGCATTTTCCCATTTTTGATTGAGCCGAGCCGGTATCCATTCATCTCGTTCTTGGCCATCTTTGAAATTTCGTGTCACCGGCTTCCCGAATTTCCCGTATCCGTATGGAATATCGCCTTTAGAAGGCACTCTCACCGGCCTCCTCTTCGCTCCTTTTCATCGAGCTTCAAGGTCCGCCTTCCAAATTCTCGTCTCCGGCAACTCGAACTGTCTTGCCTCCTCGTCTCGCATAGATATCTCGTTCATCGATCAAATATGGCTTCGATTTCATCTCCTTGTGTATCGGTGGCTTGCCGAGGGGCTTTTCTCGATTCAAACAGGGGTACTAGATCTAGATTTGGGCGTACCCCGCCTTTCGCACTCTTTCGTCGCCGCTCCTTTTCCTTTCCTCTCGTCCTTCTTCATCTCGTTATGATGAGCTTTCTGAGGCGCCTAGCAGCTTCTCTTTCCTCCTCCTCGGATGGGGCTTTAGTCTTTCCTTTAAGCAAGCTTAGACTTTGGCTTGTTAGGCCGCCCCGCCTCTCGCAATTTCTCCGCCGCCTCTCATCCGCAGCCTATTTGGGCTTCCTCCTCGCCAGATATGTACCTTAATCGCTTTGGCTGGAGGGGTTGGAATTTTAAGCTTTTATTTGCCCTTGCCTTCTTGAACCGGGTGGTGGAAGAGGAGCCTCTTCTTCTTCTCGAGTCCTCCACCGCCTATTCGGGCCGTACTCAACAACCTCCTTAATAATGTCTTTGGGAGTCTCGGGTTGCCTCGAGTAGTCCGCTCGGGGTCCCGAGCCACTGGGGCCGGTTTCACAAGTGCTCGCAGCCCGAAACACCCCCGGGCCTTACCCGGAGTCTCGAGTCCGACTTTTTCGAGACCGAGTTTTGCTAATGTCGCAATAGATTTCTTCTTCTCGCCCCCTTCTTTCCTTCGCAGGCCGTCCCCTTCGTAGTCTAGAAGGTTTAGTGGGAGCCGCCTTCTCGCACTCTTTTTCTTTCCTTCACTTCCTTCACTTTCTTTCTCGCACCCTTCTTCTTTCCTTCCCCCTTTTTGGCATCATCAAGTACAAATGGGTTGGGATGAGTACCTTCTTCTCTAGCTTCGATAAACAAAGGGACAAGACGTCCAAATGCCTATGCACTTTCTCCAATGCTAGATGCAGCTCGTTCCTCTCGTATATGAGTGCGTCCTTGTATGCCGTATGAGAGAGAACGGCTTCGACTTCGCTTCAGCTAGTTTCTCACCGATCTTGTCCTCCACGACCGCCTGAATGAGGTCTAGTCTCGTTCTCCGTGGCCCGGGCTTGCTCGGTGAATGACTTAGTATGAGCGGACAAGGCGTTCTGAAATAGTTCAAGGAGCTTGGCCTGTCCCTCCTGAATTGTCCTTAGCTGAGTCTGAAACTGCTTTTGCCGCCGGGCCAATGCTTCGTATATGAGAGCGGAGACATCGGGGGCAACCGATGTAGAGATGCCGGATTTCAGCCCCCGAAGCTCGTAGTTGGTGGCCAATGCACTTCTTCCACACCTTGTGGACTGCCTTCGCCAATTCCCGATTTTTAACTCCTTGTGCAGCTAAAAGCTTTAGCAACCGAACGGGATTTCTTGGCAGATGGGCCGGGCGCCGCCTCGTATGTCGACTTGAGCAGAGCCGAGCAGTGCTCGCCGAGGACGAGACACCACCGGAAGGCTTCTCGTGCCCAAGGATACCGAGTGGTGCCGCTTCTTCGCATGGGGTATCCTTGTCCCGTGGATGTCCTCATCGCTTTCCGGGGCTCGAATCACCGGGCGGGTCTTGATCGTCTATGGTCGACCCATCTCGAGGGCGGCGAGCCACCGCTTGGCGTCGATCGCAATGATTGCAAGCATGGCCGCCCTTAGATTCTCCATCGTATTAAGGTTCTCGTGCTCGAATAGCCTATCTCCTCACGCAATCTCGCTTCTTCCAAGTGTAGCCGCGACAGGAGTAGTGTAGAACAAGGCGTTGAAGCCGAGGCCACTCCCGAAAGCGTAGGATCATATGGAGCCTTGCCGACTTGGCTAGGACGAGCAAATCTCAATGGTCAAGCAAGCTCGAATGAACTCGGATGATCTCTCGGGAAGCTCTAGAGACAATAACCGCCGCTTCCATCCCGAGAGTCTCTTCGCAGACGCAGATCCGACTCGATATCAACGAAGTCGCCCCGTGGTCGCAGTGGTCGACTACCGAGCGGAGGCACAGAGAGAGGGCTATCCGCACGCTGGACTTCTTCGCTTGGGGCTTCGTAGCCTCTCCCCCCGTTCCTCTTGAACTTGTTCCTCGCTGGAGACGGCTTTCTCCACCGACTTGGTCTTCTCGTGATGAGGAAGACTCATCTACCAACCGTAGTGGCCGAATAGGAGTTGGTTCAGGAGCCACTTCGCAGTAGTAGTCTCCCGGTTCAAGAAAGTGTATCCTGTATGGCCTTCCTCGCCTCTCGGGCCGGTGCCTTAGGTGATTTTGCCGGAGGTGTCCTTTTCTTAGGAGTCGCCCGCCGAGGCTTAGATGGCCGAAGCTTCGCGGCCGGCCCCGAACCAATCAAGGTGCGGGGCCGCGGACTTATTGTGAAAGCGGATTTTCTTCACATTAAAATATTCCTTGCCGTCATATGTGATCTCGCCGCCCGCAGTAAATCCTCGATCATGACCGACAATTTAAGTCCGTAGAGAAGCTTTCCTTTTGCGGTCGGTGTTCGCGTAGCTTTGTCGAACTTGGCCGCCCGAGCCATATATTCGCGAACAAAGAAGTCGGTCCAATTGACTTTCACACAGCCATAAATCGCCATCATCATATGGATCTGGGTCGGGAGACCCGATCGAAAGAGCCACCGGCTCGTCAACACCGAGTGACGATGTACACCAGTTGCTCAATCAGCGGTAGCATGGCATTCTACTAAGTGCCGCTCAAGGTTGTGGGCTTGCCACGTAAAAATGGAGAGGTATGTGTCGACGCGTCCGCCATTGTACCCCAAGGTGCCGACACCTTCGGACGGGAGGTTGAAGCTCTTCTTCGCCGCTTGTTTAATAGACATCCGCTTCAGCATCCTCGATGCGTCGTCAATGGTGTTAACAAATAACCTCGCCGTAATGTCTCCTCCAACCGAGCCTGAGTTCGGATATAGTTCCGCCACTTGTCGAGGAAGGAAGAAGGTCGGCTTCCTCGATAGAAACTCCTCAAGTCCGGATTTCCTCGAATATGTGAAGATATCGTCCATGTACTCGAGCTCGCACGCGTCGAACTCCATGACTGGTTCGCACCAGATACGGCCCTTGCTGAGGATTTCCTCTATCTTGTCGGGAGAACTGACATATAGACCAGCCATAGTACCTGTTACAAGAAATGAATCGCACCGCTTTCTTGGATAGATCAGGCCTTTACAATGCGATACCGAAAAATATAATAAATACATTAACAGATATAAGCATACCAATAGATAAAATTCGAGATAAGATTGAGAATGAAGTTGCAAGTAAGGATTGCGTATGTAGATCTCGGATTTTTCGGAATTTGAAAGTTATGAAGTATGCTAATGGCGGTTTCAAAGATATGATCGAATATATATATCAAATATGAAGATGAACGGTTTTCGATCGAAGGCCGAATTTAAACTTGCTTTATGATATGGACGGTTAAGATTAGAAGTTATAAAATAGGCAATGATCACAAAAGCCGCCTAAGTCAAAGCCGCTTGTAAAATAGCCTAAGTAGTAATCGTGGAAAAGACATGCATTAAATGCGTGCGTAGTTCAAAGAACTTATGTATGGAATGTCATGCATTAAATGTGAGCCGCTAATAATAAAGACAAACCAAAAGATATTAATGTCATGCCGAATCTTTGTCATAAATGCAAAGTACCGTTGTATTAAATTACTACCGAGTAGAGATACGCAAACCCGTCACCGAACATAGTAGTCACCGATACCTCGTGTAGATGGTTTCGTCTCTACGCACCGAATGTATCAGGATCGAGAGTGAACATTCCCCCCTTACCGAAATGTCTCTCTCCCCGAAACCTCTTACCGACCGGGGTCAAGAGGTCCAACGGACCTAGCTCTACCGAAAGTTCTCTCGAACTGGATTCGCCTGGAGGCTTGGTCGGGATATCACCCGTTGCTTGTAAGTACGGATCTTCTCCATCCCGATATCCTTTTTCTCGACATGGTCACGAATGAAGTGATGTCCGATGTCCACGTGCTTGCATCTCGTGTGAAGTATGTGGTTCCCGAGTGATTGCAATAGCACCGGTACCGCCGCAGTAAAATCGGCACTTCATTCTCGAACGACGCCATAGTCTCTCACTGCCGTCTCGCCCAAAGGATCTCGGGCGCAACAACTTCCAAAGAGCCTATGTATTCAGCCTTCGTAGTCGACGTGGCCACCGAGTGTCGTTTCTTTGAAAACCATGAGATCGCTTTTGCCGCCAAGGAACCGACATGTTCCCCGAAGTTGATTTTCGCCTATTCTACATCCCGCATAGTCGCATCGGAATAACCAGCTAGTTCAATATTATCATCACCGGATACCACAAACCCATGTCGTGTGTTCCTCGTAGATAGCGGAGAATCTTCTTTGCCGAGTCCATACGACTCGCGCTTGGGATTCGCCCGAAATCGAGCACGCACACCTACAAAGATAAGTTATGTCGGACGAGTAGCCGTTAGATATAATAAAGAACCAATTATAGCACGGTATTCGGTTTGGTCTACCGATACTCCCTCTTTATCAAGATCTATCTTCAAATTCGTGTTCATCGGGATCTTGATTGATTTGCCTGGATGTGCAGCCGAATCTTTTGATGAGGTCTCGAGTGTATTTCGCTTGGTTGATGAACGTTCCCTTTTTTAGATCGCTTGACTTGAAAACCAAGGAAGTAGTTCATTTCACCCATCATCGACATCTCGAACTTATCCTTCATCATCTTTTCAAATTGCCGACACATGATGACATTCTTTGATCCGAATATAATGTCATCCACGTAGATCCGCACAAGTAATAAGTCTTCTTCCAAGTAATGCCGAATGGAGTGCGGCTCATCGTGCCTTCTCTCGAAAACCTTCAAGAAGAAACTCGGACAGTGGTATCGTACTCAAGCCCCCGGGTGCTTGTTTTAACCCGTATAGAGCCTTTCTCGAGTCTATATACTTGATGTCCCCGCCGAAAGCCGGGCGGTTGTTCCACATAGACTTCTTCTTTCAAAGACGCCATTCAGAACGCAGACTTCACATCCATTTGATAAACTCGAATCTTTGATGTGTTGCGTAGGCTAGGAATAGTCCGATTGCCTCCAACCTTGCAACCGGAGCGAAGTCTCATCGAAATCTATCCCTTCGGCTTGACAAAGTAGCCTTTAGCCACGAGTCTTGCTTTTGTTCCTTACTATAACGTTGTTTTCATCTCGCTTGTTTTTGAAGACCCATTTGGTTCCAATAACATGTTGATGCCGGGCCTCGTCTACAAGCTCCCATACTTCGCTTTCTCGTGAACCGATTCAGCCTCCTCCCGCATAGCAATGATCCGGGCCAAGATCTTTCAAGGCATCCTCAATGGTCCGAGGCTCTTCGCAGACAAGAAGCGGTGAAAATAATGCGCTTTCTCCTTGACAGCATCCGGATCTTGTCTTGACATTTGCCGAAGGATCTCCAATGATTAAATCAAGAAGCAGGTGAGCATCGAGCCACGATCTACGATGTTTCAACTCTTCATCCGAAACTTGTTCAACACGTATAGTAGGTGAGTTAGGCATTTCAATTGTACTATTCTCGAGATTGAAGTAATTCAAGAACAAGAGTATGGCCCATCGAGTCACCGTGTTCAGGGGCATTCACTCAGAACATTACTGGACGTTCCCCCCGAGGTGTTGTTCTCGCGAGTGTTGGTCTCAGCTACCTCAACGGTTTCTTCATCGACCCGAGTTACCCCGGGATTGATTCTGTCGGGAGAATCAATCCGCTCAGCCTACTTGCTCGCCGGGTTGAGATTCAAAGCAGATTTGTCTTCGCTTCGTCTCGAATCATCATCCCAACATAGCCGGATCTTTTCGGATTTGTCCTTTAGGTTTAGATCCCGTAGCCGTCTACCGATGTCCCCGCATTCGAATTTGAGTTATTGCTCCAGCCTTCGCAGCAAACTCGTTAAAAACAACATGAGGGCTTTCCTCCACGCAAAGAGTCCGATAGTTGAATACTCGAAAGCTTTGCTAACCCGAGAGTATCCTAAGAATACTCCCCGATCCGACTTGCTATCAAAAGTCTTCACTGATCTTTCCCATTATTGTGAATAAAGCATGAACAACCAAAAATATGGAAATAAGATAGAGAAGGCTTCCTCGCCGTTCCATAGTTCATATGGTGTTCTCTTATGCCGCTTTGTGAGTAGAGATCTATTCTCGAGTATAACATGCAAGATCCGTTGCTTCGCCTGCACTTGGTCGGGAGTCCCGAGTCCGCGAGTAGAGTCCTAGCCGCGTCTTTTAGAGTTCTCGTTCTTTCGTTCAAAGAACTCCATTCTCGCCGAGGTGTGCGTGCAACCGAAGTCTCATGCTTCTATTCCTTCCGCTTGCGTAACTCCTTTACCATGGAATTAAGGAACTCGCCTCCGTCCGAACGTATTTTTCTCGATCTTGGTGTTCTTCTCGACACCGAGCTTTTTCGTAAGCGTTGGTAACTCGTTTTGACGTCGACTTGTTGGCAATGAATATGACCCATGTGTAGCGCGAGTAGTCATCTATGACCACTAATGCATATTTTCTCGCCTCCCGATCGTCACCGGGGAGACCGGACCGAACAAATCCATATGTAGTACCGAAGGATTCCATCTCGTGGGAAGGCGATGGAACCGGAGGATTTTGATTCCTTGTTTGCTTTCCCTTCGTACATGCTTCACACCGAGTGTCTTTGCCGAATACTTCATTCGGCGCCCCCCTTGCTAGAGTGTCTCTCGCAAGCTTGTTGAGCGTCTTAAAGTTGAGATGGCCGAGTCTTCTCGTGCCATAGCCACCCCGTGCGGTTGTCATTCTTCGCCAATAAGCAAGCTTCGTGTTCAGCCGAGTTCCAGGCCACCACATATATGTTCTTTCAAGCGCGAACCCGATAACGTTGTTTTCCCCGTGGATTTATCAATAACATCACGTAAACCAGCTACAAATATCACTCTATTTGAAGTTATCACAAAATTGACTAACAGAGAGAAGATTATGCCAAGTCCTTCAACATATGATACTCTTGAACGCCGGCGCCCCAATGCCGAGTGTTCCATATCCTCTCGGTATAGCCTTTCGCATTGTCTCCGAACTCACTCTCGGGTCCTTCTTCGATGATATAATTCTTCGCAGACTCCTTTGGTATGTCATGTGTCTTGAGCATCCGCCGTCCACATACCATGGGTCTTACGCACCCGCAAAACGTAATTATATTCAGTGTACCCTTTATTTTTGATTTTGGGTCCTTAGATGTTAGTTTTAGTAACCCAAATCTGCCTAACAACCCCCGGTGGTTTCGCACATTTTCTTTCCACCGGAGTCAACATATCTCGACCACCGGATCGGTCACGCCTGACTTCCGAGGCTTCCGAGGTTCAGGAGTCCCGATCTTCCGAGTTGGTGGACCGCCGACCTTTGCCTTCTCGTGTGACCTTTTTCTTCTTCTCGACCTTTGGAGCCTCTTCTGACTATAGGTTCATAGTAATATGATCCATACCGAGCGTGATGCGTCCGCTTTGGAGGTCCATACTGATCCGCCAAGTTTGATTTGGCCGGTTCCCCCTCGACCGAACCGGGGTTTCTTGGCATTGATCTTCTTGTCGAATGCCGATGTGTGGGATGAGGTGCTTTCATCTTCTCGTTTGTTCTTTGCTAGGGGGTTCAGGATATCTCGCGTTGATAGTCTCCCCTCGAACAAATCTATCGCAAGCCGTACTTCCGAGTGTACTCGGGTATGAGGAAGCTCCTGGGACCGAATCCAAGTCCTTCCTTGCGCTGCTTTTGGCTTATTGCTTGCTAGCATAGCCTCCAATTTCTTCTCTCGCGCCCATATACCTCTCAATCATCGGGTTCCTCCGCACATCATCACTTTTCTTCAGCAGGCCGTGCTCTGGCCTCGAAGTCCCGACAGCTTTGCTTCAAGAGACTCGCTTTAGTATCTTTCTCGAGTCAAGTCATTGGTCAAGACTGAAATCCGATCTTCTTGATGCCGAGACTTGGCCATCGTGAGAGTTTATCTCCTCCCCCGAGTCTCAACACAAGTCCTTCGGCCTCGCAATAACCCGACTCTCCCGAGAAAGTCTCCCGATTCTCCACTTTCGTGGTATCCAACTCCCCGAAGAGTCTTACCGAGCCGCAGCACTCATCCGAATTTGTTCATCTAGTAGATCTTCATATGCGGTCGAGATGTCCAAATTCCCATCCGCACCTGAAATAGTGTCGTGTGTGCAAAGGTGAAGAGGAGTTAACTGGTTCATGAGAATTTACCTCATCCTCTTCGCCCCGCCATCATGCACATTTCGGCTTGATTCATCCGCTTCACGCTCTAAGGCCATGAAAGCCGCTTCATCGTTAGATGAATCCATAAAGGAGTCGATCTCTTCCGAGTCGTCTCGAGATTTCGCCAGCCTATGTAGGATTGTCTTTTCTCGGTGAATTTCTCTCTCCTTGCCTTGCGTGCGCGCTGCTTCAAAGACTACCGAGCTCGGGACAATCATACCGATAATGTCCCGCTCTTGCAACTGTAGCAAGTGATGACTTTTTCTTCTTTGGTCGCACTATCCCTTGAGGGTGCCGAGTCATCTTTCTTCTCGCATTCGAAGATTGAGTATCGGGGAGCGCGTTTAGGTGTATATTCCCGACTTACCTTTTGTATCTCGGTATGCTTTGGCCGGCTTTTTCTACGCCTTTCTTTCTCCTTCGATACTTCACTACGAGCAGCACAGCACTTCCGAGCTAGACTTCCTTCTTGTAGGTCGCCGAGTGAAGGCTCGCCTTACTCGTCGTCTTGCTCGTAGCGGGAGATGTTGTGGCCGACCGTAGCTTTGAAAGCATGGTCAATCTTCGTATCGCCTTCAGCCTCGCTTTCTTTGAGGTCCGTCGAACTCATACTCCTTCCGCCCGTAATTCCGAAAAGATATGGTCGGAGACACATCATCTAAATCGAATGTCGCAATAAAGTGGCAAAAGGTGTCCAAAGGTCCGTCCGGCAAAGCCGCCTCTAATCTTCGCATTCATCTCTCGGTTGTCGAATGTCTTTCCCACCATTCATTGATAGAATTCATCGATTGGTAACTCGACGCTTAGATCTTCGATTTTGTCCCCTAGGCACGAGAGACAAGCTTTCCAAAGCTTTTGGAGTTCTAGCGCTAATTTGTTGGCTTTAATCTTCTCGAGTCCCTCGACTCGCAGCGCAAGAGCATCCCATAGTTCTTTAGCGCCTTGCATTCCCCGAACCCCGCCAAGATAAGAATCACTAAGGGTGGTTAGTATAAGATTCCCCGGCGACTTCTGGCCTAGATTGTGAAGCTTCTTCTCTTCGGAGTGAAGAGACTTCGTCATTGGGGGATCTTCTTCCCGCATACACCATTCCTCCTCCTCGAGCTTGGTCCCGAGTCACGACACTATCAATCATAGGAACGATAGGTCCATCTTCAAGCACTTCGGCCATATCGTCACGGGAGGGATGTCGATGAGCTTCCATCCCGACTCGCCATACTCCGTAGTTCTCCACCGAGAACATAGGTACCATCCTTATACCCGACATATCAGCCATGAAGAATAATGATATGAATGTAGAGTGATATGCAAGTGAAAAACGCTTTCCCTGGATCCGTCTCGAATGTACTCGCGCCTCAAAGATAACAAGAGTCAAAGAACTTCCCGCTCCGATACCAACTGTTGGTCCCGTGAGTGAGTTCATGTGTAGAGGGGGGGCGGAATACACCCGAATCCAAATTTCTCAACTTTCGAACACAAACAAATTCCTATTCAGAAGGTGCCGCATCGAATAGTTCGCAGACTGCATAACCGTTTCAATCGTGTTAAAGGCTAAAAGAGTACCGACTCACCCGAGATCTCGCTAACCGACTAGGTCGACCCGCATCGATCGCCGAGAGTTCAGGCAGGCGGAATTGTGTAGGCCCAAATCGCTTTTAATGAGGAAAACATTTTATGCAAGTCTCGCCCAGCAGATAAGAAGTTCGCAATACCGAGACAAGCTTAAATCGATTTTAAATATGATGTTCTGTATGCACAAGAAACCAATGAAACAAGAAGTAAACGACACGTATATTTTTAAAGTGGTTCGGATATCAACAATCCTACCTCCACCGTCCCGATAGATCAGGAGGCTATTTATTATACCGAGTTAGTCTCACGCCGCCTTGTACACCGGACAAAGCCGCGGCTTGGGGATTATACTCGAGCAAGTCCCGGCCATAACTCTATCAAACTTTAAGTGTTTCGACAAACTTCTCCAACAATGAAGGAGTCCTTATACAATAAGGATCGGGTTCAAATGTGAACTCCTTCGTCTAAGCTATAGATAAGAACGGCTTGAGCTTAGGGTTAGAGGGATAGGGAATATGAGAGTAGCTTCTAGATCGACGAACAACCAAGGTAAGCTTTGAGTTCGTGTAACGCCGATTTGGATACTAGAGGCTTTATATGTCGGTTTAACTTGATTCCCTATGAGCTCGAATGTAGTCTTTCGGCGGAGATTGTTCTTCAAGTTCTTGCTAAGACTTTGTTCTTTGAATTCGCTCTTTTTCACGCCTCTCGTGTTCTAGGCATCGCGTCGTGTGTGTGCTTCAAATCTTGAATGATCTCTCTATTTATGGAGTGGAGAGAAGAATAGATCCGTTGGAGACGATCTTCTACTTTTTCCCTCTTTTGTGGTAGCAAACGGCTCTTTGTGTAGTAGGTACAAAGTGTCCTTTCCCTCCTTTTACTGAAATATGTTGACCGTAGCTTTAGTAGGTGAGACGACACGTGTATGCTTGTCATTTGTCGAGGCGGATGTGGTGGTTGAGACGTAACAAACTTCGAGGCAACCGAAGTTGACTTCTCTCTTCCTCGTACTTGACAACACCGATAGCTTATCAAAAGATTCGTACATTTCGTAAGACTGTCACCGATGCCGAGTCTCGATTTTCTATTCGCAGATAGACAACTGAGAAGCGGTCTTACCGAAAATCAGCTCTAAGTCCAAAGAACTACTCCCGCCGAGTTCGGGCCTCAACCGACTCTCTCGCATACCGCTCCCGCCGAGTCTAGTATTCACCGAGTCTTCTACACCGGTGCCGAGGCCGACGAGCTACCGAGCGCCTTGACCAGAAGCAGAGTGTCTACCGAGTCCGAAACCTCGTAGACAAATACGAATACAAAGGTATGGTTCACCAATCGATAGGGTTTTGGGATCTTCAAATCTTCTCAACGGCGAGCACGAGGCTACCGAGCGTGATTCAAGATAGAAGATAGAATCATTTCCCAACAAGTATGATCATGCCGAGGATTGAATCATCACCCAACAAAGGAGCTTAATTAATTAACGGATATTTCTATCTTAAATACTGAGATCGATTAAGTCTAAAATACAAGCCCTTGCTCAATTTAGGATAAAGGGGTAAGTCAGCACGGATTCTCTAGTGGAATGAATCTGTGTTTATTAATTAATTTTGCTTTGGGTTGAGCATAGATAATTAATTAATTTGAGGCCCAGCTTTATTTCTTGTATTGGATCCCTGATCTGGCCCAATTAGTTGCCTAGTTATTTATTGTCTCTCAGAAATCATTATTAATGGATTAATGTATTTTTACATTATTTAATAATATTATTTATCTGGAATTAATTGACTTGACCAATTAATTGATAAATAGTAGTAGCCCAGTGGATTAATTAATTATATTATGGGCTAGTTATGTGGAAGCCCATTAGAAATATAATTAAATTAATGGGCTACAAATATATTAATATTATATCGCTTTTGAAGCCTATATGTATTAGTATTCTATTCGTAAACGTAACACACGTATACACATTATATTCACGCCGTGCCCGAGTTGTAAGAGAGACAATATTTTTATTTTCTTCGCCTTCCGACCACCCGCAGGGAAGAAAAAGGCCGGACACAAATCGAAGATCTCGACACAGAGCAACAATCGTAGCCGCGACAACATACGAAGGAGGAAGGTATCGGTTTCTAACCCCAATTTATCCTTCAACGGCGTTGCAAGATACGCATAACCACCCGAGCCACAAATGACTACTAGCGTTCATGATACGTAGATCCGAGGCCGCGGTGACTTTCACTATAGTAGGTCAAAGTGATAGATAGGCAAACGCACTTAGCCGAAGTCTTACCAAGCTTAAGACCAGCCTAAGTCACCGAGATCTGGTTCTCCACTAAGGTCGGGCCAGAGAACACATCTCATTGTGATCCATCAATACATCACCTTAAGTGTACCGGTAAAGACAAGCAAACCAAGATAGCCACTTATTTAAACCGCAGCTTAAAACCGACAACTTATTCTTAAGTTGTCTCACCGTGATAATCGTTATATCTGTCAGCTTCATCCACTTTGGCAGCTTCCGTGATACCCGACACACTACAAAAATCTAACTTTTATATAAGATAAAGGATTACATGAGCAAATATATATATATTTATTAGATAGGAGAATAAAATAGTGGTAAAGACAAAACATGTTGTATACAAGCATAAAATTTGCTTCTAGTATACAAAATCCCAACAAGATTGTAGTGTTGTGTAGATCACGTAAAAACTACACAATTAGTTGAACTAACAAGATATAAATGTTGGGATTTTGTATACTTGAAGCCGTTTTTATGCTTGTATACAACGTGTTTTTGTCCCTTACCATTATTTTATTCTCCTATCTCGATAAATGTATATATTTGTACAAATAATCATCTATCTTGTATAAAAGTTCGATTTGTGTAGTGTGTTGGGACTCACAGAAGACTACACAAATTGGTTGAATTGACAAAATATAAATTGTTATCACAACTGAGACAATTTAAGGATAAATTGTTGTTTTAAGTCGCATTTTCGATAAGAAGTTGTCAAGTTAGCGAGTCAAGAGAGGATACTTAGTAATATTTCGGGTAAAACAATATCGGAGGAAATCATAGTGTTTCATGCTACGGAATTGAAGATCCCAAAACCCAAACCTTGTATCCATAGTGTAGTATCGATAGGACTAGATGATGTAATAGGCTAGACATATTTTATTTTCATTATCGCTTGTGTCTAAGTCCCGTACGGGGTAAATGTTGGACATATCTTCGCAGGGAAGCTTACTTTCCGTGAGCCCCACGTCATCAATGTAAGAGCTTGTGTTCTCTAGTCATCACCGACCTTCACTCAAGCAGAAGACATCTCATCACCGACCGACACGCAGAAGAACTCATCATACGAAGCTCGCACCTTCGTAGTCATCACCGACTACACTCGCAGAACAATTACTATCACCGACTCGCACGAAGAAGACAGAGACCGCATCAAATCTACCCGTATCCGACAGAAACGACCCAGCCTTTTAACATCATTCGAAAGTCGCAGAAGATCATACGAGGAAGAGTGAGAGTCAACTCCGATGAAGACCGATGTCCGACATATCTCACCTACCACAAACCTCGACCAATGAGAAGCCGCCAAAGCACTACCTCGCTCCGACCAACTAAAGCCGCTCTCATGCACAAGAACCAACAACTCGCCGCAACAACTCGAACATACGGCCGCTTTTCTCCTCGACGCTTGCGACACGTGGCATCGCCCTCTCCAACGGCAA